>CM061561.1:209162291-209762291 GCA_030864225.1 Capsicum baccatum var. pendulum | reverse complement strand
GGCCTAGTTTTACCTAGGCCTAGCCTTCCTCGATGCCTATTTTGGCATGAGAAATGCTCAATCCATAGCCTTATGCATCCTTATTCCTAACTTACAACCTTTACCATACAATACGCCCAAATTGTCATTTGAAACCAATCTCCTCGTTGAATACTTGTCGCACCTATATTTGCTCAAAACCAATGAAAACGATTAGTACCATGGGTTGCCTCCCACCAAGCGCCTTAGTTTTGGTCGTGTCATGACTCTTATTTTTGTATTTTCTCTTATCAAAAGCAAAACAACTAATAGAACAAAAGAAAGACAAAACGATAAAACAATAAAACGATGGGTTGCCTCCCATCTAGCGCCTTATTTATTGTCGTGGCTCGACGTAGTTTCCTCAAGTACTTAGACTTAGTCAAGGTAAGTGATGGCCATATAATTCATTGAGTCAAGAGGACCGATATAAGGTTTAACATGTTGGCCATTCACTTTGAAGACAACACCATTATTGCCTTCCAATTCGACTACTCCAGACGAGTAGACTTGGATAACTTTGTATGGACCAGACCACTTAGACTTTAACTTACCTGGGAAGAGCTTCAATCTGGAGTTGAAGAGAAGTACCATATCACCTCTTTGGAAGTTTCGTCGAACAATCCACTGATCATGATACTTTTTCATCCGCTCCTTGTATAGGTCTGATCTTTCATATGCATGGAGACGGAACTCATCTAATTCATTCAGCTGCTCCAACCTCAGATTCTTAGCATCATCTCAATTCAAATTCAATTGCTTCAATGCCCATAATGCCTTATGCTCGAGCTCGATGGGTAAGTGACAAGCCTTCCCATAAACTAGTTGATAAGGAGACATGCCAATGGGTGTTTTGAATGCAGTCCTGTACGCCCATAGTGCATCATCAAGCTTCCTAGACCAATCCTTCCTATTCGCATTAACCGTCTTCGCAAGGATTTTCTTGATCTCGTGATTGGAAACTTCCACTTGTCCACTAGTTTGGGGATGATAAGGCGTAGCTACCTTATGTTGGTTGACACCATACTTGGCCAAAACTGATTTGAATAGCTTGTTGCAAAAGTGAGATCCTCCATCACTTATGATAGTACGAGGTACTCCAAAGCGAGAGAAGATATTCTTCTTTAAGAACGATACAACACACTTCCCTTCATTGTCGGCCAACGCTACAGCTTCTACCCATTTCGAAACATAATCTACAACAACCAAGATGTACTTTATTCCAAACAAATTTACGAATGGACCCATGAAATCAATACCCCACACATCAAAAAGTTCTACCTCAAGAATTTTGGACATGGGCATCTCATGGTGTTTCGATATAGCACCTTGGCGCTGGCATTGGTCGCACCTTCTAACATAGTCGTAGGCATCTCTAAATATCGAAGGCCAATAATAACCACTTTGCAACACCTTTCTTGCTGTCCGATTACCTTCATGATGTCCTCCAACTTGGGAAGTGTGGCATGCTTCCAAAATATTAGGCACCTCTACATGGGATATACATCGTCGAATAATACCATCCGTGCATTGTCGAAACAAATATGGCTCATCCCAATAGTAGTGTTGTACGTCATGCATAAACTTCCTCCTTTGGTGGTAAAATAAATTGGCAGGTATCACATTACTCACCACAAAATTTGCAAAGTCGGCATACCATGGTAATTTTTCTATTCTTGTCGCTAATATCTCTTCGTCCGGGAATGCATCATCAATCTGAATTTCAGGTTGCGCCACATGCTCATTCTAAAGTCGAGATAGGTGGTCGGCCACTTGGTTCTAGCAACCTCTTCTATCTTTGACCTCGAAATAGAACTCTTGCAGCAGCAACACCCATCGAATCAACCTTTGTTTCGCATCCTTCTTTGTCATGAGATTCCTAAGAGCTGCATGGTCTGTATGAATGATAACCTTAGTTCCCAATAGATAGGAACGAAACTTCTCAAATGCATACACAACCGCTAGGAGCTCTTGTTCTATCACAGTGTAGTGACTTTGGGCTTAATTTAGGACCTTACTTGCATAGTAGATAGGATGAAATAATTTTGATAGGATGAAATAATTTTTCCTTTCTCTGACCAAGAACAGCACCAACGGCTATACCACTAGCATCACACATGACTTCGAACGGGAGAGACCAATCTGGTGCTACCATGATAGGGGCTTCAATGAGTTTTGCTTTGAGGCATTCGAATGCCTTTAAGAAATCTTCATTAAAGTCAAACTTCGCATCTTTCTCCAATAGTTTGCACAATGGACTAGAAATTTTGGAGAAGTCTTTAATGAACCGACGATAGAAACCTGCATGGCCGAGAAAACTATGAACTTCTTTCACCGAAATTGGAGGCGGTAGCTTCTCAATAACCTCTATTTTTGCTCGATCAACCTCGATTCCTCTTTTTGAGATTTTGTGCCCAAGAACGATTCCTTCTTTTACCATGAAGTGGCACTTCTCCCAATTTAGCACAAGGTTGAATTCTACACATCTTTGCAATGCCATGCTTAGGTTCGCCAAGAACGCCTCAAAAGACTCACCAACAACTGAAAAATCATCCATGAATACCTCCAAAGTGTCTTCAACCACCTCAGAAAAAATAGACATCATACAGCATTGAAAGGTGGCTGGTGCGTTACATAACCCGAATGGCATACGTTTGAAGGTAAACATACTATATGGGCATGTAAACGTTGTCTTCTCTTGGTATTCGGGGGCAATACAAATCTGATTGTATCCTGAATAACCGTCCAAGAAACAAAACCATTCTTTCCCCGCTAATCGATCTAGCATTTGGTCCATGAATGGCATTGGGAAGTGATCTTTAAGTGTCCAAGAATTCAGCTTTCGGTAGTCCATGCATACTCTCCATCCAGTGACGGGTCTGAGTGGAATAAGTTCATTCGCGACCACCGTCATGCCTCCTTTCTTGGGAACACATTGTACCGGGCTTAACCATGTACTATCAGAGATTGGATATACAACTCCTGCGTCTAACCACTTGATAATTTCTTTCCTCACCACTTCTTGCATAGGTGGGTTTAGACGTCTTTGATGCTCAATGGTGGGTGTGCAATTTTCTTGAAGCTGAATTTTATCTGTACAAATCCCTGGTGGAATACCAATAATATCCGCAATGGTCCATCCAATGGCTCGTATATACTTGAGTAGAATAGCAATAAGAGCTACAACTTGTTGCTCACCTAAATCGGCTGCCACAATAACTGGAAGTGTGTTTCCGCTTCCTAAGAATACGTACTTTAAATGACTTGGAAGCTCCTTCAATTCTAACGTGGGTGGCTCTTCAATAGGTGGCTTAGCTGGTGGTGTGGGTCGATTCTTGAGATCAAGGTCCAGCTTCTTGGGAGCATAGAGATATGTCCCTAATCCCGATAGAGCACAAATAGCTTCTTCACAATTTTCAGCATCCTCATTCTGTCCATTCATAAGCCCAACCTCCAAAGGGTCATCAATAATTTGTTCTTCTTCAAGTAATTATTTCTCATCATCAAAGAAAACGTCAGCCACCGAAAATACACTTAGATCTTTGGGTTGCTTCATTTATTTGCACACATCAAAGCGAACCACTTCGTCATTTATTCGGAATGAAAGCTCATTAGCTCTCAAATCAATAAGCACACTTCCTGTAGCAAAGAAAGGGCACCCCAAGATTATGGGAACTTCTAAGTCTGCTTCACAATCCAAAATAACAAAGTCTGCCAGAAAGATGAATGAAGAAACCTTCACCAATACGTCAAATAAAATACGAACAGGTCATTTTACCGACCTATCCTCCATGACGAGCCTCATATTGGTTGGAATAGGATCACCCAACCCCAACTTCTTGTAGATTGATAATGGCATCAAATTGATGCTGGATCCTAAGTCACATAATGCTTTGGCAAAATTCAAAGATCCAACGGTGCAAGGAATAGTGAAAGCTCCGGGGTCGGCCTTCTTCTGAACTATCGATCGGGTAGCAATTGCACTACAATGATGCACATCTTCTTTCAACTCATAACTTGCTGCCCGCTTCTTAGTCAAAAGATCCTTCATAAATTTCGCATACCCAGGCATTTGTTCAAGTGCCTCCACCAATGGAACATTAATGGTCAGCTACTTTAACATAGTCATGAATTTGTTGAACTTTCTGTCATCCGCCACCTTCTTCAATCTTTGGGGAAAATGTGGTGGTGGGTATGGAAGTGTTATCTCCATGGTTTTCTTCTCCTCTTGCTTCCGTTTTTCAGATTTTTTAGGTTGCACAGTACTGGGTGAGGCATCCTTGTCATCAGGAGTAGGTGCTGCGGCATCTTCTCCTTTTGCGTTGTCATCCATGCCCGCAACTTCGTCAACCACTTGCTTGCCTTTTGCTGAAGTTTCCAGCACCTTACCACTTTTGGTAGTGATGGCCATGCATGACCCATCCTTCCTTGGGTTTTGCACAGTATCGCTAGGTAAGGTGCCAGCCTTTCTTTGATTGAGTGCTGCTGAAAGTTGGCTCAATTGCTGCACTATTTGCTTGATTGAAGTGGAATGAAAATCAACTAATTGTTTCATGGAGAACAAATCATTAATTACCTCCGTAACTCCCGCGCTCGTTGCTTCCACTCCTTTCAATAATTTAGCCACCATCTCTTCCATACTTCCAGAATTAGATGTGGTGGTGTCACGTCTACCAGGGGGAACGTACAAACCACTTTTTTCATTCTTATTCTTCCAACTACCTTGGTCTTTGTTTCCAGATTTATCATAATAGTTCTGACCTTGGTTTCCTTGGGTATTACCTCGGAAACCCCCCTGATTGTTCAAGTAGTTGGCTTCTTCTTCAGATTCGTCTCTTCCTTTTGACGCAATAGCTTTCACTTTTTCGGTCTTCCCTGATAATAGATGCTTTTTAAGAAGATCCATTTGAGTTTTCATGTGCGCCATATCCTGATCACGTTCTTCTTCTCTTCTTCTTTGGTCTGCAGTCATGCCAATAGACAAAGTGGGGCTTGCTACCTCAGAATCCCTGGTATGCCAAGCTCTACTTTGTTTTGTCATACGATCCAGCATATTGCTTTCTTGACCAAAGGTGAGGTCCATAAAAGATGCTCCAGCTACGTTATCCACCACTGGTTTAGTTATTGAATTCAAGGCTCTATATAATATCTCCATTAGGTTAACATTGGTCATATGATGGTTTGGGCATCTCGCTAGCTTTGTCTTGAACCTCTCCCATGTTTCATGAAGAGCTTCAGTGGGAAGCTGATGGAAGTAGCTGATTTCATCTCTCAATTGTGCTCTTTTGGATGGTGGAAAGAATCTTTCTAGGAAAGCGTCTCTCAATTGCTTCCAATTTGTAATAGAATCAGGAGTCAGCCCATTCAAAAGACTTGCACGTAGAAATAAAGTTGATGAGATGCATATTCGGATAATCTCCTGCTAGTCCACCCAATAATCCCTTGAGTTGCAATAACTGAATCATGGTGCTTGTGATGTTGAACTTGGCTCCGGGCACTAATGGTGGTGGAATTATGGCTCCAGTGGCTCTGGCACCATCAAGATCATCATCATCATCGTCGAAAGCTAGCTGCATAGGTTGGCGATCATACCTAAACCGTTCTTGTCAACCTCTTCTGTTGACAGGTGTTATAATTTCAGCATCACGCCTAGGGTTTAGTAACTCGTCATCACCTAAATCCTCATCGTCGGGATTTGTTGCTCGTGCAGGGTTATCAATGTTCTGCTGTTGAACCTGGGCTGCGGCAAGGGCAGGCAGTCTTGCTTGTTTCTGTTGAGCAGCCATCCTTTCGATTTCTGCTTGTGCT
Source organism: Capsicum baccatum var. pendulum (assembly GCA_030864225.1). Classification (NCBI taxonomy): domain Eukaryota; kingdom Viridiplantae; phylum Streptophyta; class Magnoliopsida; order Solanales; family Solanaceae; genus Capsicum; species Capsicum baccatum. The sequence continues at coordinate 209,756,465 of CM061561.1, read as the reverse complement.
TCCATTCTTCCTATGCGTTGTGGTTCAGGATTGATAGGTAATAACGGTTGACCAGAACTTCTAGTATGGGGCATGCACTGAATAAAAACCTGCAGTAAACAAAGACAAAAACTGAAAGTAAAAGTACGAGAATCTTTGACCAAAGGGTCTAGTAATTATCACGAACTTGATTGACACTCGTATTCCCCGACAACGGCGCCAATTTTTGATAACGCTCAATCTATAACTCTCTTAGGAGTGTAAAGTGGTCGTTAGCAAATATAGAACCCAACCTGGGTTGGGTATCGATCCCACAGGGAATAGCTTGGTCAACAAGTAAGCAACGATTACTAAACTTTTGGTGCAAGTCTCGAAAAAGGGGGGAGTCTTGTCGTGCAAGTAATGTAAATAAAACAATGAAGTAAAAGCTGAAAATAGCAAAGTAAAAAGAGAAGGATTGTTACGTAAGTTGTAAACAATGAGAATTGAAGCATTGGGGTTATGTCCACCTCCTGAGTTATACGTCTCTATTGACTATGAGTGTGTAGAATTCCGACATGCATGTGCTTATAGAGAATTGTATTCGATGGTAAATCCAAGTGTCTTTTGACCTATTCGAGGATTATTTCACTTTAACTCTTTCGAGCTTAAAGCGTGTCTAACGGTACGAATTCTCCAAGAGGTTAATCCAGTTACGGCACTAACTTTTTATTAGGGGATGGAACCCTACTACCTTGACATTATCTCTTTTCCAGACAAATAACCTTTCTTTCGAACAAGTTAAATGTTATATTGGCGTATTCTTGCATTTGCAATCACAAAGAATGTAGATTAAGATGAAGAGAATAATGATATAAGCAGCATACGTGTCACGAACTCACAAACTCACAGCAATAGATAGTATCTCAGTTGGCTTCCATAACCCCAACAGAGAAGTTTAGTTACCCATGAATGCGAAGGAGATCACGATTGACATTGTTGTTATACCACAAGATTGATTAATTTCATGTAGCACAAGTGGTAGGCGTTTAGGTGTGAATTCCTAGGCAAAGTAACGATTCTCTTGTTGCGAAAATTAAGAATAAATGAATAGAAGAAGAAAAATATAATTAATGGGAAATTAGAAGAGTTGTAATTGATGGAAGAATTAGAATTGTTAATTGAAGAGTGTATATCTTTTTTAAAGATTATTAAAAATCTCTAGCATGATAGGGTATTTATAATACTCATATCCTAGTCCTACTAAGCTAATGAAATATCTAACCAAATCCTACTAAACAAATGAAATACTTAACCCAATTGTACTAGGTTAATGTAATATTCTCCTAATCCAAATAAACAAATGAAATACTTAACCCAATTGTACTAGGTTAATGTATCATTATCCAAATTCAACTAAGTTACTGCAAGTCCCCAAAGTCTTCAGAAATGTTGTTTTAGCCCGAGACAGATTTTCCATGTATCAATTTTGGTCCTTTAGGCGTTCAAGCTTCCTTTCCTTCCTTTGTGATCTTTCTTTGGCATCAAGTAAGCCATAAAATGTCGATTTCTACATCATTTATACCTGAAACTTTGCTAATCATGTTCATTAGCTCACTTACAGGAAAAAGGACTAAAAGTGCATGAAATATATAATTTGTTCTCAAAACTTGGCTAAAATATGGGCAAAATCTAGTGCTATAGGCGGTAAATTCGCCTATCATCAGAAGGCCCATGGGTCGTGAACTTCTTTTCCTATATAAGAAGCAATGATGGTATATGGGGAATAAGCATCCGCTAACTCTGTGCCAATAGCCGCGGTAATAAAGAGGATACAAGCATTATCCGGAAAGATTAGGCGCAAAGCATCTGTAGGTGGATTTTTACGTCCACCGTCAAATCCCATGGCTCAACCCTGGACAGGCGGTGGAAACTACAAAGATGGAGTACGGTAGGGGTAGAGGGAATTTCTGGTGGAGTGGTAAAATTCTTAGAGATCGAAAAGAACACCAGGTTTTTGACTCGGGTTGAATAGGTTGCTTACAACCATTCAAGTGAGTCACCTCCAAACCATATTGGTCAAATCAAGTCCATTCTTTAGCACACACCTCCTTATACTTATTGCCTTTGTGATAGATTCTTGAACTCGGAATTATAACTTGAGCCCTAGAACAAGCAGTCTCAGGGAAGGAGCGAATAACTAATTAGCACCGCTCTGTGGGATAGTCCGAAGCAGCACCATTGTCTTTATTCTATGGTCTAGGGTTTTGCACCTTTCTAGGTTATTTCCTGCTCCCAAAAAAAATTGCATAAGAGAGAAGAACTACAAAATGTATAAGAGAATCAATGGACGATGCACTATTTTCATGATCAAATGGTGACATTGTTTAACACATAGCTATTTTATGAAGAGCTCAATTACAAGGAAGGCTGATGATGAGTACCAAAGCCACTAGGAAAGAAAGCAGCAATAGACCGGAGTCGAAGCTTACAAATTCCCTATCAAGGAAAAAAAGCAGGTCAGCATTCAGCCAAGGGGCTTACTTATTCATTTGAATACATACAACTGATTACACAAACGGGGAAATAAATTTTTTTTATCTACCTAGGGCACATCTCTGGGGAGAGTAAGACACCGAGTCTTTGGTGTCGTATTAGGATTCCTTCCTAATAGGTTCTTCTCCCCCACCCTTACCCAAAATATGGATCCTATTCAACCTCTTTATCGAATAGTCGGCTCGAAATCCCCTTCCTTTCGGTGTCTAGGTCGTACTTTCTTGTTTCAAGCCCTGGCCATTCTCCTTTGACAGGATTTCCTATGACAAATTGCAAACATCAAGAAAGATGAACAGATCGTATCTAGATTGCATCTACTCTACCTTCGTAAGGAAGAATCTAAACTTCTGCGCAAGTAGGACTGGCAAGAGAATGCGGTTTTGCCCCTTCCTCCTAATCCTATTTAATTGTCTTATATAATAAGTTGATTCTAGACACTATGTCAGGTAATCGATCATTTCCTATTCCAGTACCCATTCCCCGGGCAGGCCATGGCGAAGACATAGTGTGAAGCTCAACAGTAGGTGCATGAATCTGAGAACTGAGATAATAAAATGATTCATTTTAAATGAGTTAAACGATAACACAATATGATTAAGAGGGAATGATGAGACGAAATGAGTTGAACTGAGTTCAACAAATCCTCAGATTCCTTCTCATTAAGTTGGAGGCATGGAGTAACCACGACAGAAAAGTATGTATCTTTCCTTCATTTTAAAGTAATCAATTCCTGATGTACTCCTACAGTTTGCCTGAAGCTCACCTGGTATACTCCCTCGATCTTAAATGCTCTATCCACTCCTTGATTATATTCTGGGATGACAGCCAGTCTTCTTCCAAAATGGGAAGCTTTTTTTTCTAGACATTTTTATGCATATTACTGGGTTGTGTTTACACCATTTGTGAAAGGGGATGTTAGGGCATCTTGGGCACCCGTTAGCTTTCACCCCGGGAAGACCTCTTCTAGCTGTATCTAGCAAAGCTTCTTATTCATATATTTTCACACATTTCTTGGCTTCTTTGTACCAATTGTGCAAAACAGTTTTGACTGGATAATGCTCTCCTTTGACCTCTAATCGGTCTTTCTCCTTGTAATAAAATATGTTCAATGGTTGTCATGTTTTGAAGTGAATTATTCCAATATTATTTTAGACTTCGTCTTTGTTTGATCTCCCTCTTCCCTTTCTCGCTACAATGAGCTCTTATATCAATAAAAAATAGGGAAGTAGAATTAATAAAAGTGATGCGTAAGGTTTCTTTCTTTCCCTAGCTGGAGCTTTTCCCATTTAGTTTAGTACAAACTTTGGTGAGAGGCAAGAAAAAATGCATTGTATAAAGGTTGGCACTTTATCTCACATATCGCACATCTGTCTGAATAATGAACTAGTGGCATCTGACGACTGACCCCATGTAACTCTTTCCTGGGCTAGCAATAGCTATCCACCTAACATCTCTTTTTACCCAAGTGGAGCATCCACTATGAAAAACATGCTCAGGACCAGAAGATAAAGATTTAGGAGTTTACTATTAGACTGATAAGGTTCTCAAATATCTGACCCAATCAGGAGAAGAGATACAGAAAGAGGAAAGGTGTTTTCCCATTCGATTGATCGATTCAGAGTCCCGAACTGAAGCCCAAGCCCATACTCTAACTAAGAAAAGTGGAAGTTCCTACCCTGTGAAAATTGACATATGATATTTCTAGATTCGGGAGCAGAGTATGAACTTGATACTAATATGAAAGAAAGTCATCAAGCAAGATAGCAAGTGTCAAGTGTAGGTCTCCCATTCTATTAATGGGAGTTAGAACAAGAAATTAAGAAGTAATAAAGAACGTTACCGCCCTAAATCTCATTAATTAGGTCTTCTGGATCACCTGATAAACATCTAATCAAAAAAATGTCTTACCTAATGGACTTTAGGACTAAAGCAGAGAAAGTGATATCCTTGTCAGAGGACCAAGCCACTCGAACAATGTTAGATTAGCAGAATACAACTTCTTAATCAATGATCTTCAATATGAGCTTCGAGAAAAGCATGCAAAACACACTAACCTAACTCAATGAAGGAGACTTCCAGCACTGACTCAGACACACACGTGGGTGATTGAGTAGTGGTTTGATTTGATCTAAAAAGTAGTATACCTTCGACTGAATCAATATCGCATTCTCCTTTGCTACTATAAAAGAAAGCGATATGGATTGGAAAGCACAAGTTCCGAGTAAGCGGCTTATAAAGTTTTCTCTTGTACCTGGACCATCGGCTTATATCTTTGTCTTAGTTAGAAAAACCTCCTATTGCTTAAAAGTGAGGTTTTCACCAGCACTTGAGCTAGTAGCCACTTTCGTAGATAGGGCTTTTGGCTAGTTTGTGTAAGCATCTTTGTACGTAATACCCCAAAAACTCAGACAAAAGATATTGAATACCAGGTTTGTTGACTTATTTCGGGCATCATCTTACGTCATTCGTTAAAGAGCTTTCTACAAGCCTTTAATTTAAGGACGTTTTAAAGAAGATAAAAAGTTTTGTATTTCCTGATTCTTAATAGCAGGAGAAATAGAGTCTTTTTGTGGCAAATGTAGAGGAGTCGAAGGAGATTCTTTCTGTTGAGATTTTCCTAATAAGAAGTACCAATAGCATCCCTCGACCCCCCTAAGGTATGGCCTACTAGCCCACAGATGTAGGAAGGCGACCTACCTGCTAACAAAACTGTGTAACCAAAGCGACTCCTTGTTTGTGGTTGATAGGTGTTGGTCCGATTCACCATTTTCAGTTCGAATATGATGGGTCGTTCGTGTGGAGAATCTCTCTCGTTACTAAGAATTTCTGTCAGTTGATCCGATGCATCATAGATAGAATAGAGTTGACTATATGCTGACCCATGTTAAAAGCTTTCTTCTCTTATGAAATTTCGATTGAATAGCAAACAATGGTTATTTCAAACACCGTCTAATATCCCACAAAATGATCAATGGGTTCATGCCGCATAAAAATTGAGACCAGAGAAGGATGTTGTAGGAGAGAGTCCAACATAACTGAAATTATCTAAGCTGACAACGACCTAGAAAAGGAGGATGCTGAGGAAGAAGGTAATGGAATTGAAATTACAGACTGAAGCAGAGAAGAAATAGAATGTTGGTCTGATGGTAAAGTACCCAGCAGAAAGTAAGGCTGGGAAAGACCAAAAAAATCAGGAGAAGAGACAGACCTCGTCAACGGAGTTTTCTGATAATCTTTCTTTTAGAAGGCTTGGTTCCGGAAGATAACCAAATGGAGGAAGACTTGAAGGTTGGTGAGTCAAGAAGTCAAAACCAAGTTAAAGAATAAATAAAATGAACCAAAGTTTCAAGTTCTGTTAGGTAACTTACTGTAAAAGGTGGATTACAAGATGATCCTGACTTTGCCAAGAGAGTTCATGGTGAAAACCAATTAGAATGAATATTTGGAGAGGGATTTGATGGATACTCAGTAAGCTTGCCATGAGGCAGTGATGCCAAAAGTTCCTCGAGGAGGTTATCTGAAGAAGGTTCTTCTCATTATCACTGATAGTATAACTAAGGAACTATGTATTGGAGCTTACCTATTATCCAATTCTGTTATTAGGATAGGAAGGAAGTCGGGGTGGCTGCACTGCGCTTTATATCTTAAGCAGTGTGCTTCTTCTCCTCAGAATGGATCGGTCAAGATCTTCTTATCTTTCCCAACTCTAAATCTAGCCAAGACACTATTCAAAAAGTCTTAGTTAAAGCATAGAGGCACGGATCAGGGAATGGAAAAGTATTTGGATGAATGAATTTAGGTATCGAACTTTGACTATTTGACACTCTATCTTTCGATGGAGCTATCACTTTAGAGTGATAGCAAAAACTAATGTCTAGTATTATAAAGCTAAACCTAGGATTCTACAGTAATAGGTTACGGTTCTGCGACAAGTGAAGTTTTAGTCTAGAGGTTAGGAGTTCGCAACATTCCCTACTAATATTCAGATTCTTTTTATGCTATTACTATGGTGTTTTATGCCATGGTCTAGGAACAATGGTAAATGTAAGGCCTTGTTGACTCTACGAAAGTAGACTAGGCATGCTGCGGAAGAGAAAGTGGAACTCACTACTCGACCCATATTAGAATCAGAGTTTGTTTACTCAACCGAGTAAGCGGACTAGGAAGGGGTGCCCTTGGTTGGACTGATAGCAAGGGCCAGCTTTAGACCATCCTCCGATGTAAGCTAATAAAATTACTCGATTTTGAAAGCTATTGAGATAGAGGAAGATAGAAGGACCAAAACTGGCTTAGATGTCCGAACTTGGATATCTTAAGAATTAGTTGACTTTAGTTCCTCCTTCTTGCTTAGTCTGGCTTAGGATCTCTCTTCTGGAATTGGTCTTTTAAGATAGTTGATTATCAGTATGCTTGCTTCGCCAATAATGATATATGATCAACAAGTCAAGCAAGGATTTCCGAAATAAGGCACTAATATACCTCTTCAGTGAGTCATAGTTCAATCTCTTAAGTTCGTAGTAGGGGTACAAAATACGATCATAATGGATAAGTCGAGAACTAACAAAAGAGGTAAAGCTAAAGTCTTGCTAAAGACTAGGTCATTACTGAACGATCTCTATTTACTAAGAAACTTTAGGGTGGATTCTAACAAAACGGGGTGTTCATATATAACTCCTAACTAGAGCCTATAGCAGTACAAAGTCACTTACGCCAAAGGTTGATTGAACATGTTTGGGTGCATACAAATGGCGGGTTTGATGGATGAATTCATTCCAATGTAGATAAATACAGTAGATGGAAACCTAAGCAAGTAGTAAAGTAGAACCCCTCGCAAGTTGATGCATCAGGATTTCACCAATTTATTCTATACGAAAAGTGAATTCATTTGCATATGAAATTCTTATGGCACGAGCAAGGCATGAATCATCATAAGGAAAGGGCTGGGGCTATTATGTGACTGATCTCTCTCGATTTGATGGCTCTATTCCATCATAGTTATCCAAATATATCGTTATCCATAAGAATGATCGGGCGGTCAAAATCATTATACTACAGATATAGTTGAGTAAAAACAAAGGGGTATTTTTACGGCAACATCAATCTATGACTGAGATACCGACATTGATGAATCGAACCTATAGCAATGCCGCTCTCCTTTCCATCCCATTCTCTCTTGGTTAGCTAACCAAGAATCACAGAAATTTGCCCTTTCATCCAGATTTCACTTCTCAGATTGGTTTTCCCTCCACTTTAAATGTCTTTTCCCCGCCTTTTCAAGGTACCTTTATATGAAACTTCTGCGTTGCTATTGGTCCATCCATTTTCAATACATGATAACTATTATAAAATATTCAATCGTCATTCTAGTATAGGTAGTCATCCACTTCAAATCGAATAGTAAGTCAATTCGTACCACAGTATATTCTTTTCTTCCCCCGTAGTGGAGAAGGTTATTTTTCTTCGAATCTTTGAGGAAAGCGAATGATAATCTTTGTTCTATAGTGCTTGACTCATTCTCTCCATCAGTCCTAAATCCTACTCTTAGATTAGGCAATGTACTAGTATGAAAAAAGGAAAATCCTTCATCTTATTTGATCTTTTAATGTCTTTCCCAGATAATGATGATATTCTTATTGTGTGAAGTTGATTCTTGCTTGACTTCTGCGCTCACCTGAGGTGAGGACTACTTTCTTTCTTTCTTTGTATCAAGGGTATGTGTATGCGGTTGTAGTACATCTTCTTTATTTTTAGAGGTTTCTTTCTATTATTGTATTTGTGGCGGGAAGTAAGATGAGGGGAAGCTTAAATCTGTGATAAAGACTTGTACTAAAGTTTGGGAACTCATGTCTTCTCGATCCCCTTCTTGATTGTTCATTGGTTTAGTCAATCCGACCGGCACACTTGATTTTTTGTAGTTTGTTAGTCTCCTTTGATTCGTAAGCCAACCGGAGCAAGAACTGAATAGAGGCTTCCGTTTATGAGGCTTCCTTTTCTCCGAGCTTTGGTTATGGAAGAAGGAACCAAGAAGAAGGTATCATTAACATCTGGTTTTATTATGAAACATCTCATGATGTTCATATCGATCTATTATGTGCCTTTGCATCTAGCATTGGGTAGACCTCATACAATAACTGTCCTAGTTCTACCATATCTTTTGTTTCATTTCTTCTAGAACAATCACACACACTTTTTTTACTATGGATCTACTACCAGAAATACAATGCGTAATCTCAGCATTCAATGTGTATTCCTGAATAATCTCATTTTTCAATTATTTAACGATTTTATTTTACTAAGTTCAATGTTAGCCAAATTAGTCAACATTTATCTCTTTTGATGCAACAACAAGATCTTATGTGTAACAACTAGTTTTGTCAGTTTGTTAATTGGTCACATTTTATTCATGAAATTGCTTGGATTGGTATTAGTCTGGATACGGCAAAATCATTCTATTAGATCTAAGAAGTACACTCAATCTAATAAGTACCTTGTGTTAGAATTGAGAAATTCTATGGCTCGGATCTTTAGTCCTCTCTTATTTATTACCTGTGTCTACTATTTAGGCAGAATATACTCACCCATTCTCATGAGAATCAAGCCCAGCAGGCCCTGCCTTAATATGTCCTCAGAAAGCCAGTCCTCACCTGTCTACTGGCATTGCTAAATGCTCCACTACGAATCAAGTTATCCCGAATACGATAGATGTGGAAGTGTCTAAAGAATTTGGAGGAATAAAGTAGTTGGAAAACTATATACACGAGGGTACATTAGTATTCTGGGAATTGGCAACTTTGAAACAAAGGATAAGGGGTAGGAAAAACTTTTTTAGGTCTTGCTCTACGACAGTAGTAGGCCTAACCTTCGGTTCCCGTAACCAAGTTTTTATTTCTCACTCCTTATGTATTTTTTTTACTTCATCCATTCTTTTTGACTTTTTCTGAAGTGTGGGGTAAATGGCACCCTCTACTTCTACTTTTAATAAAGGAGAACAGCTGGCATTGCAAGAAAATAGAAAGCCCCCACCCGTTTGAGCCGAAAAGCGTACCGGCTATTTGAGTTATTAAATGGCCGCTTGCTTAGTATGATTCTTAATATTATTTATATAATAATAATAAATAATCTATAAACAAAAATAAAAAAGGAAAATATTTTTTTTTTAGAATTCTTTATTCCTGGGAAGAGGAAGAAGCAGATAGGACAAAGGCCTTCTCTTTCCATCTGCTCTTCCCAAAGTGAGCAAAGTCCATGTAGAGATCCGTAGGGGATTATATTTTAATTGGTTAAAACGTACCACTCGTAACGGTGATATTATAGGTTCGACCGCTACTAAGCCTACCACCCCCTTCTTTTCACCTGATATAAGAAAGTCGAAGTACCTGCCACCCTGCAGATCTCAATGATGCAATGAGAACCACAATGCTACCACTTCCCTTCAGATATGGATCCTATTCTTATCACTCACCTACGCTCTTGCAGCATGCCACCTTCGGGCAATACGGTGTAATACGCAAAGCAACTAAGCCATAGCTCTTCGATCGCAATATTCTTGTGATAGTGAAGGTGTGGTTCATCCTCTAAGAGAGTGTAGATGCAAAGGTTCAAATTGAAGATCTTAGCGAGACAGCCTCGGGGCACCATAGCATTTTGGGAATAAGGGGAACATAGTGAACGTAACCACTCCCTTGGTTGGGGGCTGTGACTCCCCTATCCTTTCAATTTCTTTATTCCTAGGTCCTTTTTACTATCATTGTTGGAATATTTTTTTTGACGACTAGGTCAGGGTAGTTCACTATTTCTTTACTGAAGGAGCTGTTAAGCCCTAACTTTTGAATTCCAATTTCATTGCCCTAACAAAACTTCATGATCCCCACTTTCAGAAAAAGATCGAAAAGATGGGGAATTCGGGGACTTGAATGAATGTTATTAGCTGTGAATTCAAACTTTTTGGTATTCTTTTGATATATTTGTAAGAACATTCTATGGTCTTAATAAGATGAGGTAGAGTGAAAGATTCGCCGGCTAAATAATGATTTGGTTATGCCCATCCCACGAATGGGCGGTGGTGGCTAATCCGTACACGCGGTGGGGGGTGACAGCCAGAAATGAGATATCAGGAATGAAGTCAATCGATGCGCTCTATAAGGGATAAGACAGGAGCTTTGCGCTTTAATAAGTCCTTTGGCGGAAAAGAGTGCATCTTCTTTTGCTCATTTTTTAGGTCCTTTCCTTGTTATCCTGCCAAATAAACAGGCTTTTTTTGATTGATTCGCTTACGGTTCATTAACTAAAGACCTTGAAGTCGTTACCCAGGAGATAGATGAGGAAAGCAATATCACGCATAGACATCAAGTCGTAGCGCGCAAACCAGTAACCCATCTTTATGATGCTTTCTACTCTTTCGAGAGGATTTAGTTATTGAGTCGGTGAGCTGATCTTGCCTTTTTTCTGGACATTATGAGTTCTCCCGATCATGATGAAAATGTGAGTGAAGAGTAGCACTGAACTGGCAAAGAGAATGAAAAAGATTATGGGGCTCCGGTTCCATCGATTTTGACTTTATTTTACTTAATAGAAAGAGGTTGCAAAAAAGGAAGAGAATGGATCCACTCAAAAATCTTTGTTCGGAATCTAACTCAGAGAGGCAGTGCTGAGTCCATGCAGACTCTAAATTCGTCTAGCGCTTCAAACCATATTGGATTACTAGATAAAGAATGAGTGATAACCCATGAGGAAATGGGCATTTTCTAAATCCCTATTTTAAGAAGTTGAAGAAACATTTTTGCCATATCCTTTTCAAACTTTTAATCAAAGCAATGAATGAGTTGCTCGACGGCATTCATCTATCTTTTCAGTAAAGCGAGTCTTCCAAGTAAGCCCGCCTTACTTTAAAGTCAAGGATTTTACTTCATTGTTCAAGTCCTACCTTCAGAGAAAAGGGTACAGGTCAGTTTGTTGTTTTGAAAGATTGTTGGATACGATTCAATCTGCCTCTGTCAAATAAATAAAGTGGATGGAGAGCCGTTTTATCCTTTTAGGTCCGACCTCTTTCTTCCACATTCCACCCCCCTAAGCTTTACTCAAAGAAGGGTCATCAACACCGCCAGGCCCTATAATATTTATTATATACATTAAATATCCCAACACTCTTTCGTAATCCAACTGTCAGTCACTTTAAACTTAATGTTTTTTAAGTGTAAAGGTCATGTCTAATAGAGTCTTGGCAATACCTAAATCCAAATACTTTAACTTGTTAAGTACCTTTCCTATGTAATGAGACTGTGACAATACCAACCCTTATTGAGTTTTATGTCAACCCTAATAGGACATCTACAACTCCAAGGTCTTTCATATCAAACTTACTCTCAATCATTATTTTTTAGCACTAATGTCAGAAATGTCTCTACTGATAATCAACATATCGTCCACATACAAACAAATAATGACCTTATGATTTAGGGTGTCTTTAATGCAAACACATTTATCACATTTATTAATCTTGAACCCAAACTCATTAAGGTTGAGGAGGTTAAGGGGGATATTCGTAGGATGCATATAGGTAGAGAGACGGGGCCAAATGAGATTCTGGTGGATTTTTAGAATTGTATATGAGGGGAAGGTACAGAATGGTTGATGCAGTTATTTAACATATTTTTCAAGACGGAAAGGATGCATGAAGCTTGAAGGTAGAGTACGATTATTCCATTGTATAAGAATAAGGGTGATATTCAGGATTGCAATAATTATAGGGGTATCAAGTTGTTGAGTTACACTTTGAATGGGAGAAGGGGACTCAGAGCACTTTCTCGTATTAATGGGGTTACATCATGGTTCAATGCTTAGTCCATTTCTTTTTGCCTTGTTATTAGATGTTTTAGCGCAGCACATTTAAGGCAAGGTGCCTTATTGTTTGCTTTTTATGAATGATGTAGTATTGATTGATGAGACACATAGTAGAATTAATGCTAAATCGGAGGTTTGGATGCAAACTTTGGAGTTTAAAGGATTTAGGTTGAGTAGGTCCAAGACGAAGTATTTGGAGTGTAAGTTCAGCGAGGTGTCTCATAAGTCCGATGTAGTAGTTAAGCTTGACACTTATTCTATCAGTAAGAGAGATAGTTTCAATTATCCAGGGTCTATGATTCAGGATAATAGTGATATTAATGAAGATGTCCCTTATCAGATTGGGGTAAGGTGGATGAAATAGAGGCTCACCTCTAGAATTTCATATGAAAAAAGATACCTCTCAAACCTAAAGGCAAGTTCTACAGAGTGGTGGTTAGACCAGTTTTGTTGTATTGGGAAAAGTGTTGGCCTGTTAAGAAGGCCTATGTCCAGAAGATGAAGGTGATGGAAATGAGAATTCATAGGTGGATGTGTGGGTGTACTAGGAAATATAAGATTAGAAATGAGGTTATTAGAGATAAGGTAGGAGTGGCTTTGGTAGAAGCCAAGATGAGGGAAATGAGGTTGAAATAGTTCGGTCATGTAATAAGAAGGAGCATGTATGGTTCAGTACATAGGTGTGAGAGGTTGGCTAGGGGTGATTTCAAGCGAGGTAGAGGTAGACCGAAGAAATATTAGACAGAGGTGATTAGACATGATATGGAGTAGCTCCAGTTTACTGAGGACATGACCCTGGATAGGAAGTTATGGAGGAGGCGAATTAGGGTAGAAGGATAGTCTAAGTTTAGGATATTGTATATTTTGGTGTGTTTCTTGGAGTATCTTGCTTATGGTATTATTGGATATGCTAATTTCTGTTCTATCTTGTTCTTTTTCTATTCCTACTATTACTATTCCCTAACTTGTATTTTGCTCTTTTACTATCCCGAATATTACTATTCCTTATCATAGAATATTTTATTTAAAGTCGGGGGTCTATCAGAAACAACCTCTCTATCTCACATTTCAGGTAGTGGTATGGACTTCATACACTTACCCACCTTAGAGCCCACTTAGTAGAATATATTGGGTATGTTGTTGTTGTTAGATTTATCATGAACCCATTTTCCAACATGGTTTGATCAAACTTTGCATGCCACTATTTAGGTTTTTTAGTCCATAAAGTGATTTAACTAGTTTGCACACCTTATTTTCTTTTCCATGAACCACAAACCCTTGGATTGTTCATTTAAATTTCTTTCTCTAATTCTCCATTTAGTAATATTGTTTTCACATCCATTTGATGGATTTCAAGACCATATACAGCTTCTAAGGAAATTAACATTCGAATTGAAATTATCCTTGTTACAAGCGAGTGTATATCAAAGTAGTTAAGGTCTTTCTTTCTTTTTTGAAGCCTTTCACTACAAGTCTTGCCTTGTATGTATCAATAGTACCATCTGCTTTCATTTTTTCTTTTGAAGATCCATTTAGATCCTAAAGGATTATTACTTAGAGGAAGACCAACTAACTCCCAAGTATGGTTGCTCAAGATTAATTCAATCTCACTATTGACTGCCTTTTTCCAAAAGGATAAGTCTGGAGATCACATCGCTTCTTTAAATGTTTGAGGCTCATTTTCTCAGAGAAATATTACAAAATCCAATCCAAACAAATTTGACGTTCATTGATGTGTACTACGTCTTGGAATCTCATCATTATGTACATCCTCACCTAGTTCATTTTGAGGTCATTTAGACCCTCCACTAGACTGTTCATGACTAGTTTTATATGGATAAATGTGCTCAAAGTACTCAGCATTATCTGATTCAATTACCCTATTTTCATTGATATCCAGATGTTTGGATTTATGAACCAAAAACCGATATGCTTTAGTACTTTTAGCATATGCTATGATCACACAGTCCACTGTCTTAGGTCCTATCTTTACCCTTTTAGGCATAGTAACTTAGACTTTTGCTAGACACTCCCATATTTTGAAATATTTAGAGTTGGATATCTTTCCTTTCTATTTTTCATATGGAATTGATTGTGTCTTACTATGGGACACTTTATAGAGTATTCGGCTAGCTGTAAGGATAACTTCCCACCACTAGTTTTTCAGTAAACTTGAACTTATAAGTAAGGCATTCATTATTTCCTTTAAAGTCCGGTTTTGTCCTTTCCGAAATTCCACTAGATTAAGGTGAAGAAGGTCTATAGTTTAATGGACAATTCTATTCACTGCACATATTTACGCATATGGAGATTCAAATTCTCCACTTTGATATTTTTCTCTCACTAATTTCAATTTTTTGTTTTTTGTTGCCAAAACACATATATTGCTTCATTCTTATAGTTTACTACATTGACACAACAATACCTCGAGCAATCATCAATAAAAGTTATAAAATACTTTTCCCACCACAAGATGGTGTTGACTTCATATCACAAATGTCAGTGTCAATTAAGTCTAAGGGATTGAAATTATTTTCAACAAACTTATATGGATACCTGGCATACTTTGATACCATACACGTTTGACATTTTAATTTGTTGCACTCAAAGTTTGGAAAAACCTCTAAGTTAATCGATTTTCATAAAGTTTTGTAATTGACATGGCCTAATAGTCCATACCATAATTCATTACACTCAAGCAAGTATGAAGAAACAGAACTTTTATTGATTTCATTTGTCATTACATTCATCTTAAATAAGCCATCAATGAGGCAGCCTTTTCCTACGTACACTTGTCCTTTACTAAGTACAATCTTGCCTGAAACAAATACATATTTGAATTCATTTTTTTCAAGAAGTGATACAGAAATCAAGTTCTTTCTTAACTAAGGTACATAAAGGACAATGTTGAGAGTCAACACTTAGCCTAACGTCATTTTCAAGAAGACTTTTCCTATCCCTTCAACTTGTCCAATTGCGAAGTTTTCCATATAGATTTTCTCTTTCACATTGAGTTGGAGAAAATTTAACAAAACACTCTTTATTGGCACAAACTTGGCGGGTCGCACCGGAATCCATCAACTATTATCGAGTATTTCCCACCAAGTTACATTCAAAAAGCATGGCACATTGATCGTCCATTTCATTCTTGGATTCAGCCATACAAACTTGGTCCTTCTTTTTGACTTTCTTTGGGGCACGACTATCTGTTAAATTGTGGCCAATCTTATCATAATCAAGCATTTCCCTTAGAATTTTTTGTTAGGCTGATTGTTATGTTGTCAATCTTTCTTTTGCTTCTTTGAGTTATTGGGGTCGTCTTCTACAATGTAAGCTCCACTCATTGTTGAATTTCCTTTTGACCTCCTTTCTACAACTTTGTTTTCTTCCTTAATACGCAACCTTACAATGAGGTGTTCGACTATCATCTCCTTTCGTTTATGTTTTAATAATTTTTGAAGTCCTTCAACAAATGTGACAACTTCTCTATTATTGCAGCAACTTGAAAGGTCTCGTTCACAACCAAACCAACAATAAATTTTATGTGATCATTAAGAATATTTTTAACATTTTCAAATAAGTATTTACTATATTCATACCTTTAGCAAGGAGATCGTGGATAATAACTTGCAATTTCTATACTGGAGATACAACACACTTGCTGTTAATAATTTTGTATTCAAGGAATCTTGCAACAAAGAAAATCTTTGTCCCAGCATTCTCAATCTTATATTTTCTTTTGAGTGCACTCTACAACTCTTTTGACGTATTCATTCCACTATACATAATGTACAAGTGGTCTTGGAGGCCACTTAGGATATAGTTCCTGCATAGGAAATCAGAATGTTTCCATGACTCCATGATAATAAACTGCTCCTTGTCCGATGTTTCTTTGGATAATTCAGGAGCATCTTCAAATATATATCTTTAAAGACACAGAGTTGTCAGATAAAAGAGAATTTTCTGCTACTAGCATTTAAAATCAACACTCAAGAATATTTTGGGTTTCTCCGTAGGTGTCATTGCATGCGGAAAATTCGTACGACTAGTTGTAGCAATACTTATTGCTGCTACACTTGTCCCAACCTCATTTACATGACCATCTATAGTCATTTTTCTATCGTAAAAAGACGTTCATCTTTAGTATATAAAAATACTAATTACAAGTTAGTATCAACTTTAAATAATACTCATTTCTAGTTTAACGATGAAATTTTATGTCTTTTAATCGTTAACCTAATGACCTTTAACTTATAATGATGTTCTTATGTCTTCATTTCACTTCTTAAGTTCAAACAAAGTAGAAATAATAAAGCTTTAATCTCCAGAAACCAAACAACACAGATTATGAAATTTAATTCCTTAAGATTATTGTTTTGGGTAAGCAATCTGTATGTTTATACACAACTTCAACACAAGTTCAAGACTTTTTCAAGAACAACAATAAAATTTTTACCTCCTTCAACACAATTTCAATAAGAACTATGACAGAAGTATGTTATCTAAAAGAAATAAAATGAAACAAAATAAGAACCAAGTTATCTAGCTTCACAGAGTGTCCTTAAGGAATTGATTCCCCTCAAGTACCCGAGCTTGTGGAATTTTTCATCCCGGGATAAAATGGTTCATAATTGGATAGTAGTGGTACCTCAAACCTTTAAATCATCGAACACACTTAACAGCAACTTGATTACAATGCATTTTTGGAAGTAGAAGAGTGTTTTTAATTAAAAATAAATTCATTTCAACCTTTGAAAAAAATGAAGGTATTTATAACCATCAAGAGCCTCTTGCAAAAGGAAACAATAGCTCATCGGAAAGGTGTATCTCTCCGAAACAGTCATCTATGTCCATTACGAAACATTTTTTCTTTTCTAAACAATCACACCCAACCAAACAGACAACCCTTTTCGAAAATAATAGGTCATTTCCTCGAAGGATTGCGTCACTTCCGAGTAATGTTTGTGCATTTCTACAAGCATCTGCATGGCATTTTTTTGGAGGAAAAAATATTTATATTTTTTATTTTTTGAATTAATAATTCCCACTTATTATACCAAGTTTTAAATAAATTTTGTCTAAGAAATTAATCTCATCAAATGATCATTTGACAAATTCAAATCTGAAACTGAAACCAAAGCCAGCCTAGCGAGCAACAACAGTGATGGCGTGAGGAACCTCTTGGTTCTTACCTCACAATCCATGTGGTGTTGTGTTTCTTAATAATAACATATGAAAGTTTTTTCTCCTACCAATGTGGGAGAATTAATAGACTTTTCTTATTTTGAGAACACTTTTCTTTTAGGTGTGATATCCCTTCCCTTTGCTAATTCCCTCCATTTTTCAATCACACATTCAATTTGAACCCAACAATCCTTACATGAATGGAAAATGGCTATTCTTTATCAAACTTTATGGACAAGTATATTTGATCATGTAACACCCCGCAACCGGGTTCCGGAACGTCACATGGTGCTT
Source organism: Capsicum baccatum var. pendulum (assembly GCA_030864225.1). Lineage (NCBI taxonomy): Eukaryota > Viridiplantae > Streptophyta > Magnoliopsida > Solanales > Solanaceae > Capsicum > Capsicum baccatum. The sequence continues at coordinate 209,738,633 of CM061561.1, read as the reverse complement.
AAGGCTACAAGTAGCCCAAAGCTAACCCATTGAGCCTTTTACCTCATAAATTATCTTACTTAAAGATAAAAAGCATGAAATCAACATTATGACATCATAAAATGAGAAATATGAATGAAATACTTGGTCTGAACAAACTACAACTCAAAGAAAATGTCGAAGTGTTGATAATCTGATGACTAGTTTAACAAACCTCTACTGCTCCAAACTAGAGAGACATTAGGACAGGTCCCCAACTAAATCATACTCAACTGACAATAATTAAATAGCTACTAAATAAAACTGGAAGTTAGATAGGACTGCTCGAAAGAACCACTGGTGAGGCTGAGACTGAGCACCTGAACCTACATTACGAGAATATATGGCACACAGAAAAAATATGTGGGTCAATACTTTGGTAATGTACTGAGTATTTGGGGGAGGGTGCAATTCAAATACTCAATATCATAAGCTTCTATAGAAAACCTGCATGGTGAAAAACATACTCATATAGCTTGAAATAAATATATGCCACAACACTCATAAATCATCATTCTTTTACTTAAAACCTCAAATTATCATGACACCTAAAATTATTAGAACCATAGCTTTCAAAAAACACTTATACTCTCAAAACTTTGTAACTTTAAGACTAAAACTCTTTGAAACTTGGAAGACTTTAGGACTTAGAGAACTTTTGGAACTTAGGGAGTTTCTCTTAACCGACATAAACCATGTGAGATACATGGAGTCCAATGTCTTACCCACATTAGGGAGAGCTGTTTTATCCTTGTCATCAGATAAAACCTTGACTTTAGTGATCACTATCTTAACCCACTTGGAGTATATCAAGAACCTATGGGGACACGTAGTTCTAGGCCATGAGACCTCAGAATCAAGCCCAACTCAGTGCTAAATACTTATCCCTTACTTAGCTCAGAACTTTAGGAAATCTACCTTAAAATAATTCAACAATATATATATAATGGGAGCCAAAATGCATCCCCTTTACTTCAAACTCAAGAAAGTGGATTTTTATCTTAACTTACAATCAAAACTCACTTCTTGATATACTTTAAAAATTGCTAACATCTCATTCTCAAACTCATACTTTAACCAAAAGGTTTAATTCACAACAATAGGACTTGAAATTCTCAAAACATGATATAGACGTTGAATTATGCAACTTAAACCATAAATTGACAATTTAAAACCTTAATATGCATAATAATATTACAACTCAAATCTTCGGTAAGACATAGTTTCATAAAACTCACAATATAATAACATGGTAGGAGTTCTCCATGAATTTACGAAATACTTTACGAAAATATGTAACTTTTGGACACAAAAACAAAAGGGTGTTCTTGTTCAAAACCACATACCTTAAATTTGGAGCTTTTGGATGACTTCAAAATTTTTGGAAGGTTATTCACGAACTATTGGTGTCCCTCGTACCCTTCTTAACAGGGAATTCAAATATGCAAGAATTATTGAATTCTCATGATTGAATCTCTAGATAATTGGATTTTTATGTTGAAACCCTAACCTTGTGGTTGCAGGTGTGCAGAATTTTGAGATATTTAACTAATGAGAAATGGAATAAAATAGATTCTCTAAGGGTTATAAGCCATGGAAAGCGCAGGAAAAAGACCAAAATAACCTTGCAAAAACTTCATTAAATTGCTGAAAAATAGCTGACGACATTTGTGATAAGTCATCAGACTTGTGACAAGTCGCCACGAAATGTCATCACAAAAGGGTGGGTTTTTATGATTTTTGGATTAAGGTTGACGACATTTTGTGAAAAACCGTCAAACTTGTGACAAGTAGTCACAAAATCTCGTCAGAAAATGTTGGATTTTCTAAATTTCTACTTATGGTGATGATTTTTATGACAAGCAGCCAGGCTTGTAACAAGTTGTCACAAAATGCCATCACGAAATTTCAAGGCTGATACGCTGGAGTAAAATGGGCATAACTCTTTACTCTGATAATGGATTTGGGCAAAATTGGTATCATTGGAAAACTAATTCAATTATCTATCTTTTGGTGGGTCATGAGCTCAGAAATTAATAGTATAACGAGAGATATGCTCATTTGAAGTTGACTATACCAATATCCATCTCAAGGATTCAATCGGCAAGGAATGTTTTGATTCGTCTAATAGCTAGGACAATTTTGAGGCCCTAATACTCATCAAGATAGATCATGTAGCTACCAAATCACTAACTTTATTTCTAATGATCTTGAAATAGGGTTCTACTGTTATTTGAAATTCTCAGGGTATTACAATATCTCCCCCTTGGAAACATTCGTCCTCAAATGTCACTAGTTAAGCTAGGAATGCAAAGAAACTGAGGATGCACAATTGGAATAGTTCTCTGAATTGAATCTATGTCATTCTAAACTTTTAAGTACTTCTGAGAGTGCACAAATTTGCAACAAAATAGCTATATAACTGAATCTTTAGTTAGATAGGGGCTGAATTAAGAAAAATTAATACCTTCGGCTTGCTCTGAACTTGTGTAGAAGAGGTGTGGGTACTGATAACGCCCAAACTACAGCTCTCATAAGAGTGTAAGCGGTCGCTGTCAAATATAGAACCCAACTGGGTTGGGTGTCGAATCCCACAGGGAATACTCGGTCACTAAGGGTTGCAACTATTAATAGACTGTTGGTCGAAAATTCTACGAAAAGGGGGGATTTAATTTATACGTGAAATAATGTTGACAAAATAAAGAATGAAACGATTAATGTAGTAGGATTTAATCACAGAAAAGAATAAGTTAGGGTTATGTCCACCTTATGAGTTCTACGTATCTATTAACTATGAGTTATGCGGAATTCAGATATGCATGCACTTATAGAGGTTAGTATTCTAATGGTAAATCCTAGTGTCTCTCGGCCATCAAGGATTATTTTGCTTTAACTCTCTCGAGCTTAAAGTGTATGACTAACGGTAAAAACTGTCCAAGAGGTTAATCCAGTTACGACACTAACTTGTAAATAGGGGTTGGTAGCCCTATTTCCTTGTCACACTCTCTTTTCCAAACTTGTAACTTTTCTCTCGAACAAGTTAATGCTATAATGGTGTATTCTATATGTTCGCAACCACAAGAATGTAATTAAGATGAAGAGAGTAATGATATAAGTAGCATACGTATCAAGAATTCACAAACTCATAGAAATAGATAGTATATCATAAGGCTTCCATAACCCTAACAGAGAAGTTTAGTTACTCATGAGTATAACGGAGATCACAATAGATATAATCATCATACCACAACCTAGAATAATCTTGGTGATGGGATGACTTAAAAGTCAAGAAGGAGATGACGTTTTTCTTCTTGGCCATTCCTCAAGAGAGCCGAGTTTTCTCTGTCAGAAAGTAACGTGAATAAATCCTAAAAGTGTCGAATGAAATATGAAAAGCTTAATGAAAAGCGTGAATGAAAAGCTTGCTGAAAAATTTAGCAAATAGGGTTTTTATAACATCTTTGTCCTAGTCCTACTGAAATAGGGTTTTTATCGTTGTCCTAGTCCTACTTGGTTACTGTTGCACACCTAAGTATTAAGAAATACTGATTTTGCCCGGGACGGATTCTCCATGCATCACATTCCGTCCACAAGCTTCCAAAAGTTGTCTTCCTTCTTACGTGAAGTTTCCCTTGCTACCGAAAGGTCCACAAAGTGCTGAAATCATCATCATAAATACCTGAAAATATGCTAATCATGTTGGTTAGCTCACTTACAGGAAAAAGGACTAAAAGTGCAGGAATTATAAATTTTATCCTCAAAACTTAGCCTAAAATATGGGTAAATTATGGTGTTTAGGCGTGTAAATACGCCCAACATCAGCACCCATATTTAAAGCTTTGTTCGTTCTCGAACAAAATATCATGTCCGTGCGACATCTAACTAAAATATCACATCAGCAACACAAAATGTTCAACAAGACAGGCACGACAATTATTAACAAAGAGTAGTTTTTTGATCACTACTAGAAACAATTCAACCTCCAACATAGGCTCGTGATGATGGTTAATTCATATCCACAAGTTATGGCACAAAGAATCATACAAAACTACCAATAATCATTAACCATGTGTGTCTCACACAAGATATCACCCATAATCACTCACAGATTTGCATTTTTCGAAACATGGGTATAAGATTCTCCTTGCTCTCACTCTCATAAAGAATTCGTATGTTGCAACTGCTGACCATAGGCTTGCCCTTAGTGTAATGCTCTACTAATATCAGAATGCTAAGCTTAGGATCAAATAGGTCCTTACAGGTTGTAATGTAGGCTAAGGGACAGGTAGGACTATTTTGGCCAGAAATAGTGACTATGTTCCCTAAGAGGTTTAATACATCACATTATGCCATTTAACACTCTCTTTTAAACAACCTCTCTACTTTCCTTTTATCTACCACCCCTTTTCACCTATTTTGTTATTCAATTTTAAACAGAATTAACTTTTTATTTTTCTTTTTATTTTTTATTTTTTTTTATAACACACCTTTATAATAGCCACTCTTTTTCATAACAAATTCAAGTACCAAGACACTCTAAGGCATCACTCTCACCCAATTTCCTCTTCTTTTGTCATATGACTTTACAATTTAAAGCGCTTAGGAATTTGGATCAAATTATGGTCTTGAAAAAAAAATGGATTAGGCTACATATGAGGTTGTCAAAGAAAATAGCTAAAGGCTCAAAGGGGGTTATCTAGGATAATGTACTTGGGTAGGTAAAAAGAAGGTAAACAATTATAGGCTGCCAAAGAAATGCCTAAATCATCTTCTAAACTCACACTCTTTATTTTGCTTTACATACACACCAGGCAAGTTCTAGCACCAGCCATAAACACAGAATATACTATAACCTTACACACACAAGGCACATGGTCAACTTTATTGGGAGCAGTATAGACTCTTAACCCAACATATGAAGGAATTAAACCACATACTTATCACACAGTGAGTTACACTTAGAGCCTAAACGTCTCAACAGAAATGATTTTAGTACAAACTCTTGTCATAATACCATGCCGCCTATCAGAACAATTTTATGCAAAAAAAATAAAAACTAAAAGTCTAACTACAACAAGAATAAATGTAGGCAAAGAAGTACACTTAAGCACACAAATACCCTCACCCCACACTTAAACGGGACACACTGCCCTCAGTGGAAATAAATAAGGAAAACCTGATTAGTCGGACTCCTCTTCTATATCTGGGGTCATACCCCCTGCGTCGGAATCATTATCCGAGTCGTCATCACCAGAGTTATCCTCTACATCGTCATTCGAGGTATTTGCAGCAAGGAGGACTTAGCTTGCTCTTTTCTTGCCCTTTTCTGGCCCTTTCTGTGAGGTGGATGCTTTTTCTTTTCCTGGTCGACTTTTTGGTGCCATTTTACTTGGTGAGGGATTCAAAAGATGATCTTGCAAGGTTAGATGAGCAAAAACAAAAGTTTTGAGAGATTTGGGAAGGTTAAGCGGCGCCTATGCTATAGCTTTGTCGATTCAGAGAGCAAAGGCTTTGGCATAGGCGGCGCCTTTAGCTTTGCCTAGTTGAGCATAGGCAGCGCCTATGCTATGGCCTAGTTGGGCATAGGCGGCACATATGCTATGGCATTATAGATTCAGAGAGCAAAGGCAATGGCATAGGCGGCGCCTTTAGCTTTGCTTAGTTGAGCATAGGCGTCATCTATTCTATGGCATTGTGGATTCAGAGAGCTTAGGCCATAGCATAGGCTTTGCCTTGTTCGTTGCCTAGATTTACATAGGCCTTGCCTTGTTCGTTGCCTAGATTTGCATAGGAAATGCCTAACCAATAGCCTTTGTTCCTTCATTCCCAACTTACCACCTTCAACATGACATAATTCCAAATCAAAACTTGGGCTAAATCTCCTCCTTTATACGTCTTGCACCTACACTTACTCAAAAACAACAAAAACAATTAGAAAGATGGGTTGCCTCCCACCAAGCGCCTTAGTTTTGGTCATGGCTCGACATAATCCTAGGAAAAAAAACAATTAAAAATGATGGGTTGCCTCCCATGTAGTGCTTGATTTATTATCGCGGCATGACATAGTTATCTCAATTACTTAGACTTCATCGAGATAGATGGTGCATCATTTTCTGAATGGATTTAGACGACGCTGATGCTTACTTGTAGGCCTGCAATCTTTTTTGAGATGATTCTTGTGCATACATATCCCAAGAAGGATACCAATTATATCATCAATAGTCCAACCCATAGCTCTCTTGTACCTCTTCAGAGCAGAGATGAGAGACTCTACGTGCTGTTTACCTAAATCAGCCGCAACACTTACCGGAAGTGTATTTCCACTTCCCAAGAATGCATACCTTAGGTGACTGGGAATCTCTTTTGATTCTAGCACTGGTGGCTCTTCAATGGAAGTCTTCGCTGTTGGTGAAGGTCGCTTCTCAAGATCAAGGGCCAGCTTCTTAGGGGCATGAGAAAAGGACTTTATTCCTGTTAGAGCACAAACAGTTTCTTCATATTCTTAAACCTCCTCACGCTCAAATTCAACGGCACAGTAGCCAAAGGATTAACAATAAGTTACTTCTCTACAGATACATTTTTCTGATCCTTATAATAAACATCATCTACGGAGAACATATTCACATCTTTGGGTTGCTTCATTGCTTTGCATACATCAAAATGGACCACTTCATCATTCAACCAAAATAAAAGCTCATTAGCTCTTAAATCAATAAGCACACTTCTTGTTGCAAGGAAAGGGCGCCCCAAGATTATGGGAACTTCAGATGAAGAAAGAAACCTTCACCAATACATCATATAGGATACCAATAGGTTGTTTTACCGACCTATCTGCCATCATGAGCCGTATATTGGTTGGTGTATGATCGCCCAACCCTAACTTTTTGTAGACAGATAGTGGCATCAGATTGATGCTAGCTCCCAAGTCGCACAATTCCTTAGCAAAATTCATAGATCCCACCGTGCAAGGAATAGTGAAAGCACTAGGATCTGCCTTCTTCTGAACTAGTGATCTGGTAGCGATTGCACTGCAATGATGAACATTATCTGTCAACTCATAACTTGCTGCCCGCTTCTTTGTCAACAGATCCTTCATGAATTTAGCGTATCCAGGCATCTGCTCCATCGCCTCTACCAACGGAACATTAATAGTTAGCTGCTTCAACATAGTCATAAATTTATTTAACCTAGTATCATCAGCTTTCTTCTTCAGTCTCTGAGGAAAAGGTGGTGGTGGAAGGGGAATAGTTTTCTCCACCACTTCCTTTGCGTCTTGCTTCCGATTTTCAATCTTTTCAGGCTGCAAACATCTAGGGGTGATATCTCGAACACACTCTTCAGCTTCTTCGGCCTCTTCCAATTTTGCATCAATCAAATTATTTGTCATATAATCAACTACCTGCTTGCCTTTGGATGGATTTTCCAACACTTTACCACTTCAGGTAGTAATAGCCATACACGATCCATCATTCCTCGGATTTTGCACTATGTCGCTAGGTAGAGTTCTAGCCTTTCTTTGATTGGATGTTGCTGATAGTTGACTTAATTATTGCTCCAGCTGTTTTATTTCTGTAGAATACGAGTCAACCAATTGATTTATTGAAGACAAATCATTCTTCATCTCGGTTACTCCCATGTTGGTTGCCTCTACTCCTTTCAGCAACTTGGCCATAATATCTTCCATAGACATCTTGCCAGAGCCAGACTCCACAGCCTTATGATTTCCAGGAGGAACATACAAACCACTCCTGTCAGTCTTATTCTTCCAACTACCTTGATCACGGTCCTTATATCCTAATTTATCATAATAGTTCCGACCTTGGTTTCCTTGGGCATTGCCTCGGAAACTGATGATAGGCGGATTTACACTCCTATATCAATATATTTTGCCCATATTTTAGACTAGTTTTGAGAACTAATTATCTATTTCATGCACTTTTAGTCCTTTTTCCTGTAAATGAGCTAACAAACATGATTAGGAAAGTTTCAGGTATAAATGATGCAAAATACAGCATTTTATGGCTTACTTGACGCAAAATAAAGCTCATAAACGAAGTAGAAAGGAGCTGGACGCCTAAAGGACCAAATCCACTGCATGGAAAAGCTGTCCCGGGCTAAAACAACAATTCTGAAGACTTTGGGGACTTACAGATACAAAGCTGGATTTTACAAAGATACATTAACCTAGTACAATTAGGTTATGTATTTCACTATTCTATTTGGATTATGATATTGTAACCTTACCCTAGTACATTTGGGTCAAGGATTTCATTAGTATATTAGGATTTGGTTATTTATTTCATTAGCTTAGTAGGAGTAGGATAGGAGTATTATAAATACCCTATCATGCTAGAGATTTTTATTCATTCATCTATCTTTCTATTCTTCACTTAATTCAACAATTAATTTTCTTCCATCTCTCTCATCTTCCACTACAAACACTTCTAATCTACTCTTCTATTCTTAAATTCCACAACAAGAGAATCGTTACTTGCTAGGGAATCACCAAAACCACACGCCTATCACCTACTTCTCACGCCATCAACCATGCAAATCGTGATATCCTTCGCATTCATGGGTAACTAAACCTCTTAGTTGAGGTTATGGAAGCCGAATGAGTTACTATCTATAGCTGTGAGTTTGTGAGTTCAAGACACGTATATTGCTTATATCATTATTCTCTTCATCTTAATCTACATTCTTTGCGGTTGCAAACGCAAGAATAAGCCAGTCTAACATTTAACTTGTTCGCGAGAAAGGTTATTTGTCTGGAAAAGAGATAATGTCAAGGTAGTAGGACACCCTTTCCTATTAAAAAGTTAGTGCCGTAACTGGACTAACCTCTTGGAGAATTCGTACCGTTAGACACGCTTTAAGCTCGCGAGAGTTAAAGTGAAATAGTCCTTGTTTAGGTCGTGAGATGCTTGGATTTATCATCGACTACAATTCTCTATAAGCAATTGCATGTCAAGACTCTACACACTCATAGCCAATAGAGACGTATACCTCTGAAGGTGGACATAACCCCAACGCTTCAATTCTCATAGTTTCACAACCTACGAAATACTCTCTTTTTACTTTGCTATTTTCAGCTTTTACTTTATTGTTTTGGTTACATATTACAATCCCCCCTTTTTATGAGACTTGCATCAAAAGTCTATTAATTTTACTTACTTGTTGTCCAAGCTATTCCCTGTGGGATCGATACCCAACCCAGGTTGGGTTCTATATTTTCTAACGACCGCTTTACACTCACAAGAGCTGTAGATTGAGCGTTATCAAAAATTGGCGCCGTTGCCGGGGAATACGAGTGTCAATCAAGTTCGTGATAATTACTAGACCCTTTGGTCAAAGATTCTCGTACTTTTATGTTTAGTTTTTGTTTTTGTTTCTTGCAGGATTTTCTTTTAGTGCATGCCCCATACTAGAAGTTCTGGTCAACCGTTATTACCAATCAATCCTGAACCACAACAAATTAGAAGAATGGAAGCACAAGCTGAAATCGACAGGATGGCTGCTCAACACGAGCAAGCAAGATTAGATGCTCTTGCCGCTGCTCAAGTCCAACAACAAAACATTGATAATCCTGGGCGAGCAACAAATCCTGACGATGAAGATTTACATGATGATGAGTTACTAAACCTTAGGCGTGATGCTGAAATTATAACACCTGCCAATCGAAGAGGTCGACAAGCTCGGTATAGATATGATCGCCAACCTTTGCAACCAGCTTTCGACGATGATGATGATGATCTTGATGGTGCCGGAGCCACTGGAGCTATAATTCCACCACCATTAGCGCCCGGAGCCAAGTTCAACATCACAAGCACCATGATTCAGTTATTGCAACTCAAGGGATTATTTGGTGGACTAGCAGGCGATGATCCGAATATGCATCTCATCAACTTTATTTCTACATGCAAGTCTTTTGACAATCCTGGTGTTGGTCAGAATGCTATTCGATTAAGTCTATTTCCATTGTCTCTGTCTGGGGAGGCAACACTTTGGTTGAATGGGCTGACTCCTGATTCAATTACAAATTGGAGGCAATTGAGAGACGCTTTCCTAGAAAGATTCTTTCCGCCATCCAAGAGGGCTCAATTGAGAGATGAAATCAGCAACTTTTGTCAGCTTCCCTCTGAAGCTCTTCATGAAACATGGGAGAGGTTCAAAACAAAGCTAACGAGATGCCCAAACCATCACATGACTAATGTTCACCTCATGGAGATCTTGTATAGAGCCTTGAATTCAGTAACTAAACTAGTGGTGGATAACGCAGCTGGAGGTTCTTTTATGGACCTTACCTTTGGTCAAGCAAGCAATATGCTAGATCGCATGACAAAGCAAAGTAGAGCTTGGCATACCAGGGATTCTGAGGTAGCAAGCCCCACTTTATCTATTGGCATGTCTGCAGACCAAAGAAGAAGAGAAGAAGAACGTGAGCAAGACATGGCGCACATGAAAACACAATTGGATCTTCTGACAAAGCACTTATTATCAGGGAAGACCGAAAAAGTGAAGGATGTGGCGCTGAAAGGAAGAGACGAATCTGATTCGGAAGAGGAGGCCAACTACTTGAACAATCAGGGGGGTTTCCGTGGGACTGCCCAGGGAAACCAAGGTCGAAACTATTATGATAAATCTGGAAGCAAAGACCAAGGTAGTTGGAAGAAAAATAATGAAAATAGTGGTTTGTACGTTCCCCCTGGTAAACGTGATACCACCACATCTAACTCTATGGAAGACATGATGTCTAAGTTATTGAAAGGAGTGGAAGCAACGAGCGCGGGATTTAAGGAGGTAATTGACGATTTGGCCTCCATGAAGCAATTAGTTGATTCTCATTCCACTTCTATCAAGCAAATAGAGCAGCAATTAAGCCAACTTTCAGCAGCATTTAATCAAAGAAAGGCTGGTACCTTACCAAGCGATACTGTGCAAAACCCAAGGAATGATGGGTCATGCATGGCCATCACTACCAGAAGTGGTAAGGTGCTGGAAACTCCAGCAAAAGGAAAGCAAGTGGTTGACGGAGTTGCGGACATGGATGCTACACCTAGTGAAGTTACAAAAGGAGAAGAAGCCGCAACAACTACTCCCAACGTCAAGGACGTTTTACCTAGTGACGTGCAGCTTGAAAAAAATGATAAACGGAAGCAAGAGGAGAAGAAAGCCATGGAGAGAACACTTCCATACCCACCACCACCTTTTCCACAAAGATTGAAGAAGGTGGCCGATGACACTAAGTTCAGCAAATTTATGACTATGTTGAAGCAGCTGACCATTAATGTCCCATTGGTAGAGGCACTTGAACAAATGCCTGGGTATGCGAAGTTTATGAAAGATCTTTTGACTAAGAAGAGGGCAGCAAGTTATGAGCTGAAAGATGATGTGCATCATTGTAGTGCAATTGCTACCCGATCGATAGTTCAGAAGAAGGCCGACCCTGGAGCTTTCACGATTCCTTGCACCATCGGATCTTTGAACTTTGCCAAAGCATTGTGTGACTTAGGAGCCAGCATCAACTTGATGCCATTATTGATCTACAAGAATTTGGGGTTAGGAGATCCTACACCAACTAATATGAGGCTTGTTATGGCGGATAGGTCGGTAAAACGACCGGTTGGTATTCTATGCGATGTCTTGGTGAAGGTATCTTCATTCATATTTCCAGCAGACTTTGTCATCTTGGATTGTGAAGCAGATTCAGAGGTTCCCATAATCTTGGGACGCCCCTTCCTTGCTACGGGAAGTGTGCTCATAGATTTGAGAGCTAATGAGCTTTCATTCCGAATAAATGATGAGGTGGTTCGCTTTGATGTTTGCAAATCAATGAAGCAACCCAAAGATCTTAGTGTATTTTCTGTTTCTGATGTTGTCTTTGATGATGAGAAAGAGTTACTTGCTGAAGAGCGAATTCTTGATGATCCTTTGGAGGTTTTGCTCATGAAAGGAGAGAATGATGATGCTGAAATTTCTGATGAAGATATTTGTGCTCTATCAGGATTAGGAACATATCGCTACACCCCCAAGAAGCTGGATCTTGATCTCAAGAATCGACCCACACCACCAGCTAAGCCATCTATTGAAGAGCCACCCACGTTAGAATTGAAGGAGCTGCCAAGCCATTTGAAGTACGCATTCTTAGGAAGCGGAAATACTCTTCCAGTCATAGTGGCAGCCGATTTGGGTGAGCAACAAGTTGCAGCTCTTATTGCAATCTTACGCAAGTATATTAGAGCTATTAGATGTACCATTGCGTATATTATTCGTATACCACCTGGGATTTGCACTCATAAAATTCAGCTTCAAGAAAAGTGCACACCCATTATTGAAAATCAAAGGCGATTAAACCCACCAATGCAAGAAGTGGTGAAGAAGGAGATTATCAAGTGGTTAGACGCAGGAGTTGTATACCCTATCTCTGACTGTACATGGGTGAGTCCTGTGCAATGTGTTCCTAAGAAAGGAGGCATGACGGTGGTCGCGAATGCAAAGAATGAGCTTATTCCACTCAGGCCTGTTACTGGATGGAGAGTATGCATGGACTACCGCAAGCTGAATTCTTGGACGCTCAAGGATCACTTCCCCATGCCATTTATGGACCAAATGCTAGATCGATTAGCGGTGAAAGGATGGTTTTGCTTTTTAGATGGTTATTCAGGTTATAATCAGATTTGTATTGCACCTGAAGACTAAGAGAAGACAATGTTTACATGCCCATATGGTACGTTTTCCTTCAAACGCATGCCATTCGGGTTATGTAACGCACCAGCCACCTTTCAACGTTGTATGATGTCTATTTTCTCTGATATGGTTGAAGACACTTTGGAGGTATTTATGGACGACTTTTCAGTTGTTGGTGAGTCTTTTGAAGCATGTTTTGCAAACTTGATCATGGCATTGCAAAGATGTGTAGAGTTTAACCTTGTGCTGAATTGGGAGAAGTGCCACTTCATGGTAAAAGAAGGAATCGTTCTTGGGCACAAGATCTCCGAAAGAGGAATAGAGGTTGATCACGCAAAAATAGAGGTAATAGAGAAGCTACCGCCTCCAATTTTGGTGAAGGGAGTTCGTAGTTTTCTTGGCCATGCTGGGTTTTATCGTAGATTCATCAAAGACTTCTCCAAAATTTCTAGGCCATTGTGCAAACTATTGGAGAAAGATGCGAAGTTTGACTTTAATGACGATTGCTTAAAGGCATTCGAATGCCTTAAAGGAAAACTCATTGAAGCCCCTATCATGGTAGCACCAGATTGGACGCTCCCGTTCGAAGTCATGTGTGATGCTAGTGGTGTAGCCGTTGGTGCTGTTCTTGGACAGAGAAAGGAGAAACTATTTCATCCTATCTACTATGCGAGTAAGGTCCTAAATGAAGCCCAGAGGAACTACACCGTTACTGAACAAGAGCTCCTAGCGGTTGTGTATGCGTTTAAGAAGTTTCGTGCCTATCTATTGGGTACTAAGGTAATCATTCATACAGACCATGCAGCTCTTAGGTATCTAATGACGAAGAAGTATGCAAAACCAAGGCTGATTCGATGGGTATTGCTGCTGCAAGAGTTTGATTTCGAAGTCAAAGATAGAAGAGGTTGCGAGAACCAAGTGGCTGATCACCTATCTAGACTTGAGAATGAGTATGTGGCGCAACCAGAAAATCAGATTCATGATGCATTCCCTGACGAGGAGATACTAGCGACAACAATGGAGAAATTACCATGGTATGCCGACTTTGCAAATTTCGTGGTGAGTAATGTGTTACCTTCCAATTTATCTTACCACCAAAGGAGGAAGTTTATGCATGACGTTCAGCACTACTATTGGGATGAGCCTTATTTGTTTCGAAGATGCGCGGATGGTATCATTCAATGATGTATATCCCATGAAGAAGTGCCTACTATATTGGAAGCATGCCACACTTCGCAAGTTGGAGGACATCATGCAGGGAATCGAACGGCAAGGAAAGTCTTGCAAAGTGGTTATTATTGGCCTACAATATTCAGAGATGCATACGACTATGTGAGAAGGTGTGACCAATGCCAACGTCAAGGTGCTATTTCAAAACACCATGAAATGCCCATGTCCAAAATTTTGGAGGTAGAACTCTTTGATGTGTGGGGTATTGATTTCATGGGTCCATTCGTGAATTCGTTTGGAATGAAGTACATCTTGGTTGCTGTGGATTATGTATCGAAATGGGTGGAAGCTGTAGCATTGGCCGACAACGAAGGAAAGCGTGTTGTAGCGTTTTTAAAGAAGAATATCTTCTCTCGCTTTGGAGTACCTCGTACTATCATAAGTGATGGAGGATCTCACTTTTGCAACAAGCTATTCAAATCTGTATTCGCCAAGTATGGAGTCAAGCAACACAAGGTAGCTACGCCTTATCATCCCCAAACCAGTGGACAAGTTGAGGTTTCCAACCGCGAGATCAAGAAAATCCTTGCCAAGACGGTTAATGCGAATAGGAAGGACTGGTCTCGAAAGCTAGATGATGCACTATGGGCGTATAGGACTGCATTCAAGACACCCATTGGCATGTCACCTTATCAGCTAGTTTATGGGAAGGCTTGTCATCTACCCATCGAGCTTGAATACAAGGCATTGTGGGCATTGAAGCACTTGAATCTGAATTGGGATGATGTGAAGAACCTGAGGTTGGAGCAGCTGAACGAACTAGATGAATTTCGTCTCCATGCATATGAAAGATCGGATTTATACAAGGAGCGGATGAAGAAGTATCATGATCAGCGGATTGTTCGACGAAACTTCCAAAAAGGTGACATGGTACTACTCTTTAACTCCAGACTCAAGCTCTTCCCAGGTAAGTTAAAATCAAAGTGGTCTGGTCCATTTAAAGTCATCCAAGTCTACTCGTCTGGAGTAGTCGAATTGGAAGACAATGACGGTGTTGTCTTCAAAGTGAATGGCCAACGTGTTAAGCCATATATCGGTCCTCTTGACTCGATGAGTTACATGGCCATCACTTATCTCGACGAAGTCTAAATACTCGAGATTATTACGTTGAGCCACGACAATAAATAAGGCGCTAGATGGGAGGCAACCCATCGTTTTATTGTTTTATTGTTTTATCGTTTTATCATTTTAGTACTTGTTTTGTTTTGATAAAAGAAAAATCCAAAAATAGGAGTCGTGCCACTACCAAAACTAAGGCGCTTGGTGGGAGGCAACCCATCGTACTAATCGTGTTCATTTGTTTTGAGCAAAAATAGGTGCAAGAAGTATTCAACGAGGAGATCGATTTCAATTGACGATTTGGACGCATTGTATGGTAAAGTTGGTAAGTTAGGAATGGTGATGCATAAGGCTATGGATTGAGCCTTTTCCGCGTCAAAATAGGCTTCGAGTAAGGCTAGGCCTTGGTAAAAATAGGCCACGAACGTTGCACGACCTATTCTATAGCCTAAGGACTCGGAATCTAGTGTGCTATACACTATGCGCCGCTTATTCCTAGGTATTCTTTTGACTATGAGCCTCCTATGCTATGGCATTTGGTCTCAGTATCTCATGTGCCATAGACTATGCGGCGCATATGTCTACAAATACCATAGACTATGCGGCGCATATGTCCCATTATGCCAGAGACAATGCGCCGCATATGTCATTGATATGCCGAGTCATATGTGCCGCATATGTGGTGTTTTTGTCCCCAAATCTGATTGTAAATGGGTCATAACCCGACCCATACTCTTCCTATATAAAGGGGACTTGGTTTTATAACACAACCACATTAGAAACAACCCTAAAGGCGCCGCATAACCCTCCAAATCCTCTCAAAATTTTCTTCCTTTGTTCTTCTAATTCACAACAACTTCTCCACAAGCTTCAAGCAAGTAAGTACTCTCTTATTCTTCATCTATTTATCGTAAGTAGTACGTTGCTATGCTTATTCTAAATTGCTAAATCATGTGAGATTGGTGGTGATGTTCATCTGTTTGGATTATTGTTGCAAAATCATGTGAGTGAATATATACGTAGGGAATTCTTGACTTGTTTCCGACTTGAATGTTGTTTCAATAGCATTGTTATGATAATTTCTGAATTGATATGGCTATGAATATTGCTTAAGATTGTTTTTTGGATGCTTACATGATAGACTATCCCGGCCATCAGGATAAGGTTATAGTGCCTATCGACTTAGGAGGTTGTGCTTGTGGTAAGAATAACGATTCCATGTGGTAACCCCTATGTTGTAGTGTTGCTATATCCACCATGAAAGTAGTCCAATGGCTGCAAATAAGTGATGTAATGCTGATTTTCTTGTCGGAATACAATCCTAAAACGTATGTCAACGAAATCTGAGTACTCGACCACTTTCACTTCACTGATTTGTGCTAACAAGACTAAGTGTGGGGTGGTACCCCTAGTGCTTGCATATAGATTGTATCAACTGAGATTGTGCTGCAACTTACATTATTTCTAGTCTCAGGTACAATGGCACCTAAAGCAAGGCAAGGCAAGGAGAAGGCTACCACGTCCCAAAAGGGCAAGAAGAGAAGTCGAAAAGACCAAGGAGAATCATCCTCAGCACACCTACCACGCAGAATGTTCGGAACAAAATGGGTTCTTGAGGAAGAAGCCAAAGCATGGTACAGCAGCAACAAAGAAAGAAAGTATGTGCACGTCGACTTGATTAACAAGGAGACCTTAGCAAAGAAGGAGCCGCGAATGTTGGCAAAAATAATGGCTTTGAAGCTGGATTTCATCTTCCGCGACATGGGAGAGTGCAATCTTGACTTGAAAAGAGAGTTTTATGCCAACTGGTCGCCAAAAACAACAGGCAACGAAGTCAAAATTTGGGGCCAAGTGTTACAGCTTACAGCGGATTGGATCAAATCTTTTCTGGGCTTACCTTCGGTCGACACACCACCATTCAAAGAGCTGTACAGCAGGCCTCCTTACAGAGAAATACGACACACACTTTGTGGAAGCAGATAGATGGCAAGATGGGGCAGACATAAGGAAACAGGTCGACACATCACCTTCCCCTATGCTCCATTAAATAGGGAAGCAAGAATCTGGATGCGCATTGTCAACTCATGCATTGTTCCTGGGACTCAATACACCAAGATATCGAGAGATAGAGTGTGTTTGGTCTATGCTTTGATGACAAATGTCCCTATCAACTTTGGGCCAATCATTCGATCTACCATGAGGAAGGCCAGACTCCACAAAAGGTCCCATTTCACATTCGGCAATTTGTTGACAGCAATGTTGCGGAAGGAGGATGTTGAAGAGGAACCAGCTGACCACAAACTCCCACATAACCCAAAGAAGGTTGACCTCACCAAGGTCAAAGATGCGGAAACAACTCATGGAGTCAACCTTACTATTGCGGAGAGACATGCTCGTGATGAGAGTTTCTTCCGTCATCTCTATGGCATGACACGATTCACTATGATGAGTGGTGGACGTATTCCAACTGCTGAAGAGCTCCAACAGCTGGACCACGACTACCCAATGAACAGCCATGCGCGGGAGATGTGTGGAGTGGGCGTATATTTTGAGGAACCTCTAGACGATGATGTGCCGACTGATGATGATAGACGCTTGCCTGATTCTAATGAGGAGGAGAACTCTGACGATGACTCTTATGATGATTCCGACGAAGGGGGTATGACCCCCTACATTGATGAAGGGTCCGACTAACCAGGTTCTTCGCATTTATTTTCCACTGAGGGCAGTGTCACGTCTAAGTGTCGGGTGGCAGAATCGCATGTTATACTTCTTTGTTTGCACCTATGTTTGTATGTTTGTTTGTTTACTTTGTTTTTTTGAGTCCATTTTTTTTGTTTTTTTTTGTTCAACATTTTTTTTGTTTTTTTAGGAGTCAAATGTTTTCTAGCTTTGCATGAAATTATTTTGATAGGCAGCATGAGATTATAACAAGAGTATGTGCTACAATTGTGACTATTGAGACGTCTAGGCTCTAGTTGTGACTTATTATGTGATATTGTGTGATTCAATTCCTTCAATTGTTGGGTCGAGAGTATATATTACTTCCAATCAAGTCGACCATGTGTCTTGTGTGTGTGAGATAATAGTATCTTCTATGTTTGTGGCTAATGCTAGAACTTGCCTGGTATGTATGCAAAGCGAAAATAAGGAGTGTAAGTTTAGGATATGATTTAGGCATTTCTTTGGCAACCTATATTTGTTTACCTTCAGTTTTTCCTACCCATGTAAATCATCCTAGTTAAACCCTTTTGATCCTTTACCTTATTTCTTTGACAACCTTGTATGTAAGCCTAATCCATTTCTTTCAAGACCATAATTTGATCCAAAATCCTGAGTGCTTTAAAGTGAAAAAGTCATGTGACAACATAAGAGGAAATTGGGTGAATATAATGCTATAAATTACAATGGTTCTTGAATGTGTTATGAAAAAGAAAAGTGTTATCATAAGAGGTATGTTGTGAAAAGAAAAAGGAAAAGAAAACTGAAAAGTGAGTTGTGCTTAAAAATTGAAAAACAAAAGAGGAGAACAAGGGTGGCAGAATAAAAGAAAGAAGAAAGGTTGAAAGAAAAAAGTGTCAATGATACAAAGTGATGTATTAAAGCGCTTAGGAACCGAGTCACTATTCTTGGCCAAAATAGTTGATCCTACCCGTCCCTTAGCCTACATTACAACCATCAAAAGACCTACTTGATCCTAATCTTAACATTCAGACATTTAGTAGAGTACTACATTAAGGGCAAGCTTATGGTCATTAGTTGCTACATATGAATTCTTTGTGAGAGTGAGTGCAAGGACATTTTGATACCCATGTTTGAAAAATATGCTATACTTGTGAGTTATTATGGGTACTATATTGTGAGACACACATGGTTGATGAGTTTTGGATAGTTGTATATGATTCTATGTACCTTAACGTTTGCATGCGAGTTGATCACCATCACGAGTCTATGCTTGAGGTTAAATTGTTTCTACTTATAATCAGAAAGCTACTCTTTGTTGATAATTGTTGTGCTTGTCTTGATAAATGTTTTGTGTTGTTGCTGTAAAACCTTAAGTCGATGCTTAGAAGGACATGATATGTTGTTCGAGGACGAACAAAGCTCTAAGTGTGGGGTGTTGATGATAGGCGGATTTACACGCCTATATCAATATATTTTGCCCATATTTTAGACTAGTTTTGAGAACTAATTATCTATTTCATGCACTTTTAGTCCTTTTTCCTGTAAATGAGCTAACAAACATGATTAGGAAAGTTTCAGGTATAAATGATGCAAAATACAGCATTTTATGGCTTACTTGACGCAAAAGAAAGCTCATAAACGAAGTAGAAAGGAGCTGGACGCCTAAAGGACCAAATCCACTGCATGGAAAAGCTGTCCCGGGCTAAAACAGCAATTCTGAAGGCTTTGGGGACTTACAGATACAGAGTTGGATTTTACAAAGATACATTAACCTAGTACAATTAGGTTATGTATTTCACTATTCTATTTGGATTATGATATTGTAACCTTACCCTAGTACATTTGGGTCAAGGATTTCATTAGTATATTAGGATTTGGTTATTTATTTCATTAGCTTAGTAGGAGTAGGATAGGAGTATTATAAATACCCTATCATGCTAGAGATTTTTATTCATTCATCTATCTTTCTATTCTTCACTTAATTCAACAATTAATTTTCTTCCATCTCTCTCATCTTCCACTACAAACACTTCTAATCTACTCTTCTATTCTTAAATTCCACAACAAGAGAATCGTTACTTGCTACGGAATCACCAAAACCACACGTCTATCACCTACTTCTCACGCCATCAACCATGCAAATCGTGATATCCTTCGCATTCATGGGTAACTAAACCTCTTAGTTGAGGTTATGGAAGCCGAATGAGTTACTATATATAGCTGTGAGTTTGTGAGTTCAAGACACGTATATTGCTTATATCATTATTCTCTTCATCTTCATCTACATTCTTTGCGGTTGCAAACGCAAGAATAAGCCAGTCTAACATTTAACTTGTTCGCGAGAAAGGTTATTTGTCTGGAAAAGAGATAATGTCAAGGTAGTAGGACACCCTTTCCTATTAAAAAGCTAGTGACGTAACTGGACTAACCTCTTGGAGAATTCATACCGTTAGACACGCTTTAAGCTCGAGAGAGTTAAAGTGAAATAGTCCTTGTTTAGGTCGCGAGACGCTTGGATTTACCATCGACTACAATTCTCTATAAGCAATTGCATGTCAAGACTCTACACACTCATAGCCAATAGAGACGTATACCTCAGAAGGTGGACATAACCCCAAAGCTTCAATTCTCATTGTTTCACAACCTACGAAATACTCTCTTTTTACTTTGCTATTTTCAGCTTTTACTTTATTGTTTTGGTTACATATTACAATCCCCCCTTTTTACGAGACTTGCATCAAAAGTCTATTAATTTTACTTACTTATTGGCCAAGCTATTCCCTGTGGGATCGACACCCAACCCAGGTTGGGTTCTATATTTGCTAACGACCGCTTTACACTCACAAGAGCTATAGATTGAGCGTTATCAGAAACCCCCCTGATTATTCAAGTAGTTAGCTTCTTTCTCAGTATCAGATTCATCTCTTCCATGTGCTACAACGGCCTCAACTTTATCAGTCTTCCCTGATAATAAGTGATTGGTAAGAAGATCCATCTGCGTTTTTAGGTGTGCCATATCTTCGTCGCGTTCTTCTTGTCTTTGCCACTGTTCTGCTGTCATGCCAATGGATACAGTAGAGCTTGCTACCTCAGAATCCCTGGTATGCCAAGCTCTGCTCTGCTTTGTCATACGATCTAGCATATCACTTGCCTGAATAAAAGTAAGGTCCATAAATGACCCTTCTGCAGCATTATCAACCACTGCATTAGTTACCGAATTCAAAAACCTGTATAATATCTCCATCAAGTGGACATTGGTCATATGATGATTTGGGCACCGCATAAGCTTCTTCTTAAACCTCTCCCATGTTTCGTGGAGAGCTTCAGTTGGAAGCTGTCGAAAATTGTTGATCTCATCTCTCAACTGTGCTCGCAAAAAGAATCTTCCTAGGAAAGTATCTTTCAATTGCCTCCAATTAGTAATAGAATCAGGAGTTAGCCCATTCAACCATAGAGTTGTCTCCCCAGATATAGACAATGGAAATAAGCGTAGCCGAATTGCATTTTGTCCAACGCCTGGATTGTCAAATGACTTGCATGTAGAGATAAAATTGATCAGATGCATATTCGGATCATCACCTGCAAGTCCACCAAATAACCCCTTGAGCTGCAATAATTGAATTATGGTGCTAGTGATATTGAACTTTGCTCCGGGTGCCAAGGGCGGAGGAATAGTAGCCCTTGTGGCACCAGCTCCATCCAGATCGTCATCATCATCATCAAAAGGAATCTGCACAGCTTGGCATTCAGGCCTAAATCTAGCTTAACGATCTCTTCTGTTCCCAGGTGTCTCCACCTCATCAGCATGTCTTGGGTTTAGTAACTCATCATCACCCAGTTCCTCATCATCAAGATTTGTTGCTCGCCCTGGGTTATCAATATTCTGTTGATGCACTTGAGCAACGGCCAACGCAGCTAATCTATCCTGATCCTGTTGAGCAGCCCTTCTTTCAATGTCATGTTGCGCCTCCATCCTGCCAATAAGTTGCGGTTCAGGGTTTATGGGTAATAATGGTTTTCCGGAACTTTGAGTATTGGGCATGCACTAAACAAAACCTGAATAAAACAAAAACAACAACTAAAAGTAAAATACAAGAATCTTTGACCAAAGGGTCTAGTAATTATCAAAAACTTAGTTGACAACCGTACTCCCCGGCAATGGCGCCAAAGTTTGATAACGCCCAAACTACAGCTCTCGTAAGAGTGTAAGCGGTCGCTGTCAAATATAGAACCCAACTGGGTTAGGTGTCGAATCCCACAGGGAATACTCAGTCACTAAGTGTTGCAACTATTAATAGACTGTTGGTCGAAAATTCTACGAAAAGGGAGGATTTAATTTATGCATGAAATAATGTTGACAAAATAAAGAATGAAACGATTAATGTAGTAGGATTTAATCACAGAAAAGAATAAGTTAGGGTTATGTCCACCTTATGAGTTCTACGTATCTATTAACTATGAGTTATGCGGAATTCATATATGCATGCACTTATAGAGGTTCGTATTCTAATGGTAAATCCTAGTGTCACTCGACCATCAAGGATTATTTTGCTTTAACTCTCTCGAGCTTAAAGTGTATGACTAACGGTACAAACTCTCCAAGAGGTTGATCCAGTTACGGCACTAACTTGTAGATAGGGGTTGGTAGCCCTATTTTCTTGTCACACTCTCTTTTCCAAACATGTAACATTTCTCTCGAACAAGATAATGCTATAATGGCGTATTCTATATGTTCGCAACCACAAGAATGTAATTAAGATGAAGAGAGTAATGATATAAGTAGTATACGTATCAAGAATTCACAAACTCATAGCAATAGATAGTATATCATAAGGCTTCCATAACACTAACAGAGAAGTTTAGCTACTCATGAGTATAACGGAGATCACAATAGATATAATCATCATACCACAACCTAGAATAATCTTGGCGATGGGATGACTTAAACGTCAAGAAGGAGATGACGTTTTTCTTCTTGGCCGTTCCTCAAGAGAGCCGAGTTTTCTCTGTCAGAAAGTACCATGAATAAATCCTAAAAGTGTTGAATGAATTATGAAAAGCTTAATGAAAAGTGTGAATGAAAAGCTTGCTGAAAAATTCAGCAAATAGGGTTTTTATAACATCCTTGTCCTAGTCCTACTGAAATAGGATTTTTATCCTTCTCCTAGTCCTACTGGGTTACTGCTGCACCCCTAATTATTAAGAAATACTGATTTTTCCCGGGATGGATTCTCCATGCATCACATTCAGTCCACAAGCTTCCAAAAGTTGCCTTCCTTCCTATGTGAAGTTTCCCTTGCTACCGAAAGGTCCACAAAGTGCTGAAATCTTCATCATAAATACCTGAAAATATGCTAATCACGTTGGTTAGCTCATTTACAGGAAAAAGGACTAAAAGTACAGGAATTATATATTTTATCCTCCAAACTTAGCCTAAAATATGGGTAAAATATGGTGTTTAGGCGTGTAAATACGCCCAACATCAGGTACTTGGATTGCATATCTGCTTCAGCTTCCAAACTAGCACCCTCAACGGATTTGAAATTAAGGGCACACACCCTCAACATGTCCTCCAAAGTTTGGATAGTCCTCTCAGCCTGACCATCTGTCTTCGGATTAAAAGCGAAACTCATATGAACCTAGGTACCAAGACCCTTCTGAAATGCTCTCCAGAACGGAGAACTAAACTGAGTACCTCTATCCGAAATGATAGACAAGGGAACTCCATGCAACCCGACCAACTCCCAAATATACAATCTAGCATAGTCCTCAGCTGTATAAGATGTGTGCACAGGCAACAAATGCACTGACATAATCAGCCTGTCGACAACAACCGAGATGGAATCATGATGGCATCTGGAAAGAGGTAGGCCAGCCATAAAATCCATATTCATCTCTTCCCACATCCAAGTTAGGATACTAAACTCATTCATCACACCACCAGGTCTTTGGTGCTTAACCTTAACCTGTTGATATGTTGCACACTTCGCCAAAAAATCAGCTATATCCTTCTTCACACCACGCCACCAATAGATTTCCCGCAAGTCACGGTACTTCTTGGTAGTGCTGGGATGAATAGAATACCGCGCACCATATGCTTCATCCATAATTCTCTACCTCAGATCACCAACATCAGGAACACATAATGTACCCTGCATCCTCAACACCCCATCTCCCCCTTGAGAGAAAACCTCTACCTTTTGGTCCTTAACTGACTCCTTCAGTCTGACCAAGCTAACATCTAAGTCTTGCTTCTCCTTCTCTTTCTAAACCAAAGAGGACTTAGAACTACTTTGCACCAAAATATTTCCCTTAGTGGAATCAAGCAACTTAACACCCAGTCTAGCCAGACGATGCACATCATAAGCCAACTCTTTCTTACCTTCCCCGATATGCAAAATACTACCCATAAAATTCTTACGAAGGTCTTTTCCACAACATTGGCCTTTCTCGGATGAGACAAAATGCTCATATCATAGTCTTTTAACAATTATAACCGCCTCCGCTGCCTAATAGTCAACTCCTTTTGAGTCAACACATACTGCAGACTTTTGTGATTAGTAAAAACATCAACATGCACACCATACAAATAATGTCTCTAGATTTTTAGAGAAAACACTACAACAACCAACTTTAAGTTATGGGTTAGGTAATTCTTCTCATGAGGTTTCAACTGTCTAGAAGCATAGGCTATAAATTTACCCTTCTACATCAACAGACACCCCAAACCAATTATTGAAGCATCACAGTATACCATAAAACCATCTACACCATCAGGCAAAGTCCACACAGGTGCGGAAGTGAGTCGAGTCTTCAACTCCTGAAAACTCTTCTCACAAGCTTCCGACTAGAGGAACTTAACTTTCTTTTGGTCAATCGAGTCATGGGAGACACAATGGAAGAGAATCCTTCAACAAAATAATGGTAATAGCCATCTAGTCTCAAGAAACTTTTAATATCAGATGGAAAGATAGGCCTAGCCCAATTTCTTACAGCCTCTGTCTTTTGGGGATCAACTGTAATACCTTCAGCTGAAATAATATGACCTAAAAATGCTATGGACCTTAGCCAAAACTCATACTTATTGAATTTGGTGAACAACTTATGATCTGTAAGAGTTTGTAAGACGATTCTAAGATGGTCTACGTGATCACCCTCACTTCGGGAATTGACAAGGATGTCATCGATAAACATAATGACAAACATATCAAGATATGGTTTAAACACTCAATTCATGAGGTCCATGAAAGATGTTGGGGTGTTAGTCAGCCCAAAAGACATGATAAGAAACTTAAAATGACCATAGCGGGTTCAGAAGGCTGTCTTCGGGATATCCCACCCCCTTACTTTAAGTTGGTGATTGCCGTATCTAAGGTCTATCTTGGAGAAATAACTCGCACCTTGCAACTGATCAAACAAATTATCTATTCTCAAAAGAGGGTACTTGTTCTTGACTGTGACTGTATTAAGCTGGCGATAGTCAATACGCATATGCAAAGAACCATCTTTCTTTTGCACGAAAAGAACAGGTGGACCCTAAAGAGATACACTAGGCCTTATAAAACCTTTGTCTAAGAGATCGTTGAGTTTTTCTTTCAACTCCTTAAGATCTGTAGGTGCCATATGGTAGGGAGAAATGGAAATAGGCTGAGTGTCAGGAAAAATATTGATCCCGAATTCTATCTCTCTATCGGGTGGTACCCTTGGGAGATTTTCTAGAAAAACACTAGAAAACTCATTGACAATGTTAACTGAATGGATACTTGGGGTTTCAAACTTAGTGTCCTTAACTCTAACCAAGTAATAAAATCAACCCTCAGATATAAACTTCCTGGCTTTGAGATAAGAAATAAAATGGCTCTTGGGAGGTACTAAACTCCCTGACCACTCGAACATTGGTTCATCAAGAAACTGAAATTTGACTACACGAGTACGACAATCTATAGACGCATAGCAGGACTGAAGCCAGTCCATACATGGATAACATCAAAATCAACCATCTCTAACTCTATCAAATTAGTAAGTGTGACTCTATGAAGGATTGTAAAAGGATAATTCTTGTATACTTGCTTAGCAACAACAGACTCCACTACTGGGGTAGAAACTAGAATAGGCTCAGAAATACTTTTGGGACTTTTCTCAAACTTCATAGAAATAAGTGGGGTCACATAAGAAAAACTTGACCTGGGGTCCAATAACACATATTATCAAAATAAAATACACGTAGCATACCAGTAACAACATCAGGAGATCCCTCATACTCATGACGTGAAGGTAGGGTATAGAACCTAACTTGGGGCTGACCGCCAGCAATACTAGAAGTAGCGCCCTAAAGAGGAGCTGGACGGGATTCAGAAGCTAATGCACTAGTGGCCTGGGTCAAGGGTCCGGGTATCTCTGCTTCCCTGCTTGGTATATGGGAAGCCTCTAAGCCTATTGCCTATCTTTCCACGCCCAAAACAACCACACTATTCAGCCAAACACTTACCCTGATGGGTCCCACCATACTTGGCACAAGGCGGGAAGTTGGGCTTGCTGCTCACACTCTGCTTAGACCTGGACATAGAAAACCTATTTCCCTACTCTGGACTATATCTAAGCACTAGGGAACTAGCTGATGAGGGTGTTGGCATAGAAAAATGACTCTGGAACTAAGGGGGGTTCCCTCTCTAGGATCTAGCCTTAACGTACTCGTGTTGTTCAGACATGGCTCTCTTGTTACATCTCACTCTATCTCTTTCCCTTATCTTATTATTCTCTATTTACTGTGCATGTATTATTAGCCTATACAAATCCATCTCTTTGTTCAACATAACAGTGCAATATTTTTTTTGTACTAAGCCGGACACACTTGTCACAAAATTTCTCATACCAGTTCGAGCATCAGAGATCTAGTCAGGTGGATATTATACTAGTTGATTGACCTTTAAGTAGTACTCCTTAATAGTCATGGAGCCCTATCTCAAGTTCCTAAACTCTTCAATCTTCCCCTCTCTTAATTCCAAAGGAAAGAACCTATCCAAGAATACATCTTGGAATATCTTCCAGGTAATGGGAGCATCATCCTCCACTCTACACTTCTTCTAAGAAACCACCCAGTCATACACAATGTCCTTCAACCTATATGATGCTAACTCTACACACTCTTCTTCAGAAACATGCATTACCTATGTGATCTTCCTTATCTCCTTAACATATAACTGTGGGTCTTCCCTTACGTTTGACCTATAAACCTCTAGCGGACTCATCTGTATAAAGTAACGAATTTTGGTAGTAGCTAAGTCACTTCCATGCTGCTATGTAGTAGCGGCCTGATTATCCTGGACAGTGATAGCTTGGGCCAGTGCATGGAAGGCTTCCCTAAATTCGGCGTAGGATACGTTTTCATTTAGAGGATCAGTGGGCTGAGGTTGTTGATCATTGTTATTTCTTCAAGCTCGGCAGGGAGGCATATTATGATATAAGAGAGAACGAATTAATAGCTGAGAGGGACAACTTGAGAACGATGGGCTTGAGAAAAAGAAACAAATTCTTCCCAAAATATTTTGTAGCCTCTTGCTCATAGATGTGGCGCGCTACACACCGATGATCAAGACTCTACTTAACATGACTTTTCAGATTCCCTAGGACTCTCTAAACCTTAGGCTCTGATATCATGTTTTGTAATTCCTCGTAATCGGGTCCCAAAACGTCACATGGTGCTTAAGGCTACAAGTAGCCCCAAGCTAACCCTTTGAACCTTCTACTTCATATATTAGATTACTTAAAGATAAATAACATGAACCAAACACTGTGACATCATAAAATGAGAAATATGAATGAAATACTTGGTCTGAACAAACTATAACTCAAAGAAAATCTCAAAGTGCTGATAATCTAATAACTAGTTTGACAAACCTCTACTACTCCAAACTAGAGAGTCATTGGGACATGTCCCTAACTAACTAATACTCAACTAGAAAGAATTAAACAGCTACTAAATAAAATTGGAAGTCTGAGATTACCGATCCCCAAAACATGAGGACTCATCGCGGCCATATGTAGAAAAAAATGCTCGAAAGGATCACTGGTGAGGGTTATATTGAGCACCTGAACTTACATTACTAGAATATATGGCACACAGACAAAATATATGGGTTAGTACTTTGGGAATGTACTGAGGATATGGGGAAGTGTGCAATTAAAATACTCAATATCATAAGCTTTTAAAGAAAACCTGCATGGTGTAAAACATACTCACATAGCTTGACATAAATATATGCCACAAGACTCATAAATCACCATGCTTTTACTTAAAACCTCAAATTATCATGACACCTAAAATTATTAGGATCATATATTTCAAAAAACACTTATACTTTCAAAACTTTGTAATTTTAAGACTAAAACTCTTTGAAACTTGGAAGACTTTAGGACTTAGAGAACTTTAGGAACTTAGGGAGTTTCTCTTAACTGACATAAACCATATAAGCTATATGGAGTCCAACGTGTTACCCATATTAAGGAGATATTTTCTATCCTTGCCATCAAATAAAATCTTAACTTTAGTGATCACAATCTTAACCCACTTAGGGTATATTAAGAACCTATGGGGGCACGTAGTTCTCGGAATGAAACCTCAGAATCAAGCACAACTTAATGCTAAATACTACTCCCTTACTTAGCTCAGAACTTTAGGAAATATACATTAAAAAAATTCAACAATATATATATAGCTCAGAACTTGAAATTCTCAAAACATGATACAGACGTTGAATTATGCAACTAAAATAATAAAATGACAATTTAAAACATTAATATGCATAATACTATTACAACTCAAAGCTTGGGTAAGACATAGTTTCATAAAACTCACAATATAATAACATGATAAGAGTTCTCCATGAATTTATGAAATACTTTACGAAAATATGTAACTTTTTGGCACAAGAACAAAAGGGTGTTCTTGTTCAAAACCACATACTTTAAACTTGGAGCTTTTGGATGACTTCAAACATCTTGGAAGGTTATTCACGAACTATTGGGTGTCCCTCGTAGAGCTCTTAACGGGGAATTCAAATATGCAAGAATTATTGAATTCTCATGGTTGAATCTCTATATAATTAGGTTCTTATATTGAAACCCTAACCTTGTGGTTGAAGGTATGTAGAGAATTTTGAGATGTTTAACTAAAGAGAAATAGAGGAAAATACGTTCTCTAAGGGTTATAAGTCGTGGAAAGTGCAAGAAAATGACCAAAATACCCTTGAAAGAATGTCATTAAATTGCTGAAAAAAATAGCAGATGACATTTGTGACAAGTCATCATGAAATGTCATCACAAAAGGGTGGATTTTATGATTGTCGGTTTAAGGTTGACGACATTTTGTGAAAAGCCGTCAAACTTATGAAAATTCGTCATAAAATGTCATCACAAAATGTTGGATTTTGTGACTTTCTGTTTATGGTGATGAGTTTTGTGATAAGACGTCAGACTTGTGACAAGTCGTCACAAAATGTCATCATGAAATTTCCAGGATGATACGCTGGAGTAAAATGGGCATAAGTCTTTGCTCCGATAACGGATTTTGGTAAAATTGGTACTGTTGGAAAGCTAATTCAATTATATATATTTTAGTGGGTCATAAGCTCAAAAATTCATAGTATAAAGAGATATATTCACGTTTGGAGTTGACCATACCAATATCTATCTCAAGAATTCAATTGGCAAGGAATGTTTTGATTCTTCTAATAGCTAGGAAAATTTTGAGGCCCTAATAATCATCAAGATAGATAATGTAGATAAGAAATCACTAACTTTATTTCTTACGATCTTGAAATAGGGTTCTACTATTAGTTGAAATTCTCAAGGTATTACAGATCAACAAGCAAAGATTGATTGTATCTTGATAAGTAGGTTTCCCTTTCAACTTTCCATAGTGAACATGCATTTGATGAACTCGGTCAATTATTTGATTTGATATCCTTAAACCAACCAGCTTCAATATACACATAGACAACACATTTCAACCATCCTTTTACCATTTATGGTTCTCTCGATTTTGTGCATTTCAGCCATGAACATATCTTGGTTTCATGAGAGTGTAGAGAATAGGCCTTTACTAACATTTTCCTTGAAGCAATTTCCACTTCACCCTTACATAGGTTATTTCTAAATGTTCAATCCTATAGATTAAACTATTTGTTCAAATCTGCTAAATTTAGATAATCATTAAAAGGCTTCACACCACAAGTATTATCTTTGTTTACTAAACACTGTCTACGTCATGAGAATGGGTTGGGTATATTGACAATGTTGAACTTGTTAGTCACAACTTTGTTTAATCTCCTTGAACCTAGGTCTTGGGATCTCCAGTATTCTAGGTAGATTTACCGCAATACCGACTTGTCCTAGGCCGTAAATCCATTCCTTTCGATATTCTCTCAACTCCTTCTCTAGATAGGGCTTTTGTAAGTGGATTCAACACATTATCCTTTAATTTCAGATTGTCAATAGTGATAATTTCACTAGAGAGAAGTTATTTAATGGTATTATGTCTTTGTTTTATATGACGAGATTTATCGTTATACATCATGCTTCCTGTCATACCTATCGCCGCTTGGTTATCATAGTGTATATATATTGGTGCCACTGGTTTGGGCCAATATGGAATATTTTCCAAGAAATTCCAAAGCCATTCAACTTCTTAACCGACTTTATCTGATGCGATAAATTTAGTTTCAATTATAGATTAAGTAATACATGTCTATTTGGACGATTTCTAAGACACTGCTCCTCCACCTAAAGTAAATACATATCCACTCGTGGATTTTACTTAATTCGATCTGGTGATCCAATTTTCATCACTATATCATTCAATTATTGTTGATATTTATTATAATACAAAGCAGAGTTTAGAGTGTATTTAAGATACCCCAAAACTATTTTCATTGCCATCAAATGAGTTTTATTGGAATTACTCGTGTACCGATTAAATTTACTAATAACACATGCTATATCTAGTCTTGTACAATTCATGATATACATTCAACACCCCAACACTCGTATGTGAGGGATTGAAATTCCTTTCAACGGACTTATACGGATGTTCGACATACTTTGATTTCACACGCGTTTGACATTTTGATTTGTTGCACTCAAAGTTGGGCAAAATGTCTAAGTTAATCAATTTTCATAAAGTTTTGTAATTAACATGTCCTAATAATTCATGCCATATTTCATTAAACTCAAGCAAGTAAGAAGAAACAGAACTTTTATGGATTTCAACTGTTATTACCTTTATCTTAAATAGGCCCTCAATGAGGTAGCCTTTTCTACATACACTTCTCCTTTACTAAGTACAATCTTGCCTGAAATAAATACACATTTGAATCCATTTATTTCAAGAAATGATATGAAATCAAGTTGTTTCTTAACTCTAGTACATAAAGGACATTATTAAGAGTCAACAGTTAGATTAAAGTCATTTTCAAGCAGACTTTTCATGTCCCTTCAACTTTTCCAGTTGCGGAGTTTTCCATATATATCTTCTTTTTTGACTTGAGCTGGAGTAAATTCAACAAACAATTCTTTATTTGCACAAATGTGGCGGGTAACACCGGAATTCATCCATCATTCTCGAGGATTTCCCACCAAGTTACATTCAGAAAGCATGGAACATGGATCGTCCATTTCATTCTTGGATTCATCCATACACTCTTGGTCCTTGTTTTTTCCTTTCTTTGGGGACGACTATCTATTGACTTGTGTCCAATCTTACCATAATTAAAGTATTTTCCATTTAATTTCTTCTTAGGCTGATTGCTTTGTTGTCCAACTTTCTTCCGCTTCTTTGAGTTATTGGGGTCGTCTTCTACAATTTTAGCTCCACTAATTGTAAAATTTTCTTTTGACCTCCTCTCTGCGACTTTGTTCTCTTCCTCAATATGCAACCTTACAATGAGGTCTCGACTGTCATCTCCTTTCGTTTGTGTTTTAAGTAATTTTTAAAGACCTTCCATAATTGTGCCAATTGACTGTCGGTTTTGAAGTCCTTCCAAAATTGTTTTAAGAATTTTGCTATACTAAAATTGACAATCTTTTTTATATACTAAAGTAATTTTTGAAGTCCTTCCACAATTATGTCAATTGACTGTCAATTTTAGTATATCAAAGTACTAATTACAAGTTTGTAGAAACTTTAAACAATACATGTTTCTAGTTTAATGATGAAAGTTTTATGTCTTCTAATCGTTAACCAAATGACTTTTAACTTGTGATGAAGTTTTTATGTCTTCAAATCACTTTTTAAGATCAAACAGAGTAGAAAGCATAAAGCTTTAGTCTCCAGAAACCAAACAATACAGATTTCGAAATTTTATTTCTTAAGATTATAGTTTTGGGTACACAATCTATATGTTTATACACTAAACTTCAACACAAGTTCAAGACTTTTTCAAGAACAACAATGAAGTTTTTAATACCTTCAACACAAGTTCAATAAGAACTATCAAATAAGTATGTTATCTAAAAGAAATAAGATAAATTAGAATAAAAACCAAGTCCTCCAACTTTACAAAGTGTCCTTAAGGAATTAATTCTCCTCAAGTACCCGAGGTTGTGGAATTTTTCCTCCCAGGATAAAATGGTTCACAATTCGACAGTAGCGATACCTCAAACTATTGAATTCGTCGAACACACTCAACAACAACCTGATCATAATGAGTTCTTGGAAGTAGAAGAGTGTTTTTAATTCTGAAAATTTATCATTTCTACCTATGAAAAAATGCAGGTATTTATAGTCATCAAGTGCCTCTTACAAAAGGAAGCAATGGTTTATCG
This sequence comes from Capsicum baccatum var. pendulum, assembly GCA_030864225.1. NCBI lineage: Eukaryota > Viridiplantae > Streptophyta > Magnoliopsida > Solanales > Solanaceae > Capsicum > Capsicum baccatum. Next base: position 209,706,134 of record CM061561.1, on the reverse strand, counting down.
GAACGGTGTATCTCTTCGTAAAAGCCATGTCTGTCCATTCAAAAATATCGTGTCTTTTTTTAATAGTCACATCTGACCGAACAATCACCCCTTGTTCAAAATAATGTGTTATTTCCTCGAAGGGTTGCGTCCCTTCCGAGTAATGTTTCTGCATTTCTGTATGCATCTGCATGGCATTTTTTGGTGGAAAAAATATTTTTTGTTTGGATTTAGTCTAATTTGGAGGGGGGTGTGGATCTATGCGGATAACTAACTTATGAAATAGATCATTTATGTGTATAATGAATCTATTTTTCTTTGTGCGTGGATATTTCTTAAATTTTGTTTCAATATCTTTTAATGATTTATTCTTTTCGTAAGATGTATTCATTAATTTGTATGGTTTATTATTTTATCCTGTAGTAATTGTAGAGTTACAGATTTCTGTATAATAATTTATCCTAATTGTACTGTAATGTATATCTAATTCTAGATTTTCAATATTATTTATTATCTTGTGTTGTTCTTCTCGTAGTGAGTTTTTTATATTATATAAACTATCACATGTACTTTTTTCTAAATTTTTAAAGGTTTCTTCTATCCATATTAATTTTTCTTTTAGATTCTCCATTATTTTTCTAATTCGGTTTTTATAACTAATTTCTTTATTTAGATTATCTTGATTTTCTCTAGTTTTTCTAATATATTCTAACATCTCTTAATCTGAATAATATCCTTCTGGATAAATATCTTGGTATAACTGTTCTATCTAATTTATGGTTTCAATTTCATAGTCTATTACTTTTTCTAATATTATTCTCTTAATATCTATAATTTCTATATCTCTAAATATATATAAGATTAAGACTTTAAGATGATCTAGATGATCTATCTTTTTAAAATTGATTAAATATTTTATTATAATATTTTGTAGTTGTTTGTTTTATCTTTAGTAGTTCTTGCATATTTTTATTAAGGAATTCTATATATTTTATCTCTTTAGTTTCCATGTATTTGTCTAAATTTAGTTTTATCTGTTTTTCTATCAACTGTATGTTGCTCATATCTTTTTCTAAAAATTCTATGTAATTTATCATGGTAAGTATTTGTAAGAGTCGTTAGGTAGGTATGGTATATAATTTACTCTAGTCATATAATATTTACCAAATGCTTTTTCTAATATGATTTTTCTTATAGCTACTACTTTTATATCTTTAAATGCATATAAAATAAGTATTTTAAATTTATCTACCATCACATCAGATAAATAATTATTCATTTTCATAAAATTGCTATTTTCAAAATATTCCCTTCAACTATGTACATAACAAAATATGGTCATCTTAGATTACTATATACTATATTATTCTTAAACAACATGTTCTTCGGTCACTATTAGCATGGTAATTTGGATACTTTTTCCCTTAAACAGCACCTCTACTCTGGTTACTCCCCGCCATGACTTCTTGCCTCATTGGTTTCACCTTTAGGATGGCATAGTTCTTAGGGATTTTCTCCGTTTCCACTTTGCTAATAAACTTCTTAACATATTATTTTTCGAATAATTCTACAATAAAGTAACTAATATGAATTTATTTTATCATATCATGATTGATGGGAATTATGAATTTAGCTACTCATAATCATAAATAAATATACCTGTTCGGGTAGTTTTGATATTTCTGAAGTTTGTTGCTCCATAGCTTTTTCCATTGAAATATGTCTGTTTTTTAATTAATTGAGCAAAATATTTGTTGTGGACAGGAGAGAGTATTGCTTCAACACATGAAGGCTTGCTTTACAATGCCTTCGGTTTCTTCTATTTATAGAATGAAAATTTTTACAAAGTCTTTACATGTTTTCTAAAAAGAATCCTAAAACTAAGTGTCATAGCCTTTAAAAAAAGTCAAAAAGGCTAGAAGGCTAAAAAGTTAATGATATAGCCTTTAAAAAAGTCAAAAGGGCTAGAAGGCTAAAAAGAAAAGGCTAAAGTCTATTAATTCTGTACAACAATTTTACGTAAATAATTTAGTATCATGTCTTCTATTACTCCATTGATATCTTCTCGTTGTCGTATCTGCTGTTTTTCCATATCTCCATTATTGCTTCTTATCTTATCTTTCCAGCTGGCATGCTCACCTTCTTGATTTTTATTCTAGGTGTACTTCTGGAATAATGGTTTCTTCTCCATTACATCTTGAACATTGATGGTCTGGATATTTGTGTCCAATTATCTTACAGTATCTTGTCAATAATTAGTCTGAAATAAATCCCTTTTTAATTGCTCTTGCAGTAGATTGTTTTTCTGGGTTAAGTAATGTCATTATCCATTGCCTAATATCTTCCATATCTTCTTGTCGTAGCTCTTTTGAATTTGAATAAATCATCTGATGGTCTCGCGAATAATAGCTCCATATTGGGTTGCTATTAGTATAATTATTTGCTAATTCTTGAATAATTATAGCTAGTCCAATGAGTTGTTTATTTGCGTAGAAATCAAGTATCTCAATTCTGGGTATCTCTGGCTGCTGCGTAATATCTTCCGGTATGATCATATCTCTAGTTAGTCCTATTTTTACAACTTGTATAACTGGTTTTATTTCATCGTATAATATCTCTGCTGGTGCAATATAACACTTTATATAAAATAGATTTCCTTTTGTTATCCTTTTATAGGTTGTAAATATTTTATGTAATTCTTCCATAGTTGTTAGTTCTTCTCTGTCTTGGGTGTATATGGTATTTAATAATCCATAGTCAAAACAAGTTTTCACTAGGCTTGAGTTGGTTTTGGGTAGAGCAATTAGCTTGTTATAACCTTATATAGCTTGTTACTAAATCCTCTGCTTGTACCTGCAGAAGTAGATTGATAAATGTTATGGGTTTTATGGAGTGTCCCATCATCTCTTTCTAGCTCTGAAACTTTAATGTCTTCCGATCGACATAGCTCTGCACACTGCTGAGTTAGCTGAGTTGTAGCTATAGACTTCAGTTTATCTTCATTAGTCTTTAGCTTTTCTATCTCATTACCCATACTGTCCACTTTCATTGAAAGCGTAGTTAGGGTGTTGAGTATTTTTTCTAGAGTATCTTCTTCTATTATATCAGTCTGTGTAGCTTTGTCTTGACATGTAATCTGCAATAACATTTTTGTTAGTATTGATTACTTCAATTATAAATGTGAAATTTAATATATTCAAGACTAGTCTCCGAATCTCTTTTGTTGTAACTGAATTTTGTATTTTCTTTGTTAACCACCAGCGTACCTGTGTATTATCTGTTCGTACAATAAATTTGTTATATACAATATATGTCTCAAATGCTAACAAACATTTATATAATGAACATAATTCTTTCCTATTTATTTCCCATTTTATTTTTGTCTCATTGAACGTACCTGAGTAGTATCTATAATGGTGTTCTAATTTTTCTGTTTCATATCGATATTTAAGTACTCCTCCATAACTATATTCACTAGCATCTGCTTCTACTATATATATAAATTTTCTATTTTCATCTGAAAATTGTAATTTTGGTAATTCTTTACAAAGTAATTTTATTTTTTGAACTTGTTTTTTATCTCCTTCATTATAGTTATATTCTACATCCTTTTTTTAATTTTTTCTATAGTGGTTTTAAAGTTTTTGCTATTTTTGGAATATATTCTCTTACTTGGTTTACTAAATCCTAAAAATGATTTTAATTTCTTTTTTGTATCTAGTTCTTCTTTTGAATTTATTATTTTTGTACTATATGTTGTTGCATTTTTACTCCACTCTTATCTATTTGTTTTCCTAAAAATTCTATCTGATTTTTCATAATTTCAGCTTTTTTTTCGCTTACACTTATTTCCGATTTTTCTATTATATCTGTAAACTGTCCTAATAATTTTAAATGTTCTTCTTTAGTTTTTGTATACAATAATATATCATCTATGTATACTATACAATTAGATAATTGTTTAAAATAACTATCCATAAAATGTTGATATCTACCTGGTGCATTTTTATATCCAAATGGTAATACATTCCATTCATAAAATCCTTGTGGTACCGTAAATGCGATTAATTCTTTAGATTCTTCTTCTAACTTTAAATGGTAAAATCCTGATTTACAATCGAATTTGCTAAAATAATTATATCCTTGTATTTGCCTTATTTTTAATATCTTATTCGGTATTGGATAATTATATGTTATAGTTTTTGCATTTAAATTTCTATAGTCAATAACCATTGTACGTTTTCCTCTTTTTTGTTCACTATGTTTATTTACTATAAATGCTGGACTATTATGTTTACTATTACTTTTTTGTATATATTGTTTTTCTAATAATTCATCTATATGCATTTCAAATTCTCTTAAATCGTCAAAATTATATGTTAGTGGTTTCTGAGTTATTATGCTATTTTTATCTATTAATTCAATTTTTATAGTAGTTTTATGTTTTTCTCATCCTTTTAATGGATCTTCCCTATATAATTGTTCGAATTTTTTCTTAATTATTTCTATCTTATTTATTGAAAATGTAGTTATTTCTGTTTTATTTATCGAAAATACTACTAGTTCTATTGTATCTTCAGTATTTTTTATATTTTCTAACTTTTGTGTAATTTTTTCACTTCCTTTTATCCAGTCAGTTTTCTTTCTTATTTTATTATTAACTCTTTTTTCTCTTTCTTTCTGTTTACATGGTGTCGTAAACCACCAGTCTGTTCTAGTTATTATATGTGGGTATAATTTATCTAAAAACGACATTTCTAAAGGTATATCTTGTGATGTTAGTTCATAATTATAAATTTCTTCTATTGTTAATATCTTATCCCATACTTGTATTTTTACATTCCTAGCTTTATAAGTAATTAAGTTTCCTTCATTATTAAATCCTTTAACTATTATTGGTGTTTTTAATTTATCCCATTTACTTTCTGGTAAGCAATTATATCTACATAAATTAGCTTCTGCTCCTGTATGTATCATAGGCGTATAATATCTGTTGTAATATCTTTCTACTACTAGCTTCATTAATATATATATTTTCATTTTATGTTAAGGCTCTTCTTAAGAATAATTTCTCTTTGTTATATGTTAAAGTTAATTATGTATGTTCTATATTATATGGTTTTACTTGTTCTAGCCATTTTATTCCTAATATTATATCTGCTTTTTGCATTTCTTCCTTTACTTCAAATTCTATTTTTATTTTTCTAATTCCTATTATTATTTCTTTTTCTGCTATATTTTTACTATTTATTAAACTTCTTGGTAGATCTGGGCACATATCATTATCAGTTTTTATTTCTTCATTTTTTACTAGATATTTTGCTATATAATTTTCTTCTTGTCCTGTATTTAAAAGTATTAAATATTCTTTTTTATTTATTTTTCCTGTTATGTAATATTGGTTTAAATTACTAGTTAAATTTATTGATAACTTGTTCTTTTTTATGAGCTTGATGATTCTGATTTTTCATCAACTATTCTTTTCGTTGTACTTATTCTATCATTTACTAGTTCTAAATTTTCTTCTATATCTATGTCTCTATAACTATAATCATTATAATCTATTGTTTTTACAATTTGTTCGAATGGACTTTCTATTCGTATTTTGTTAATCTTATTTTTTCCTGTTATTTTATGTTTTGTTGTTAATACATATAAATTTTTGCATCTTACTGTAAATATTTTACTTCCTGGGGTTAATTCTATTCCTGATATTTTCCAATATAATACGAGTGATTTATCTATATTTTTATCTGTTACCGCTACGGAATAATTTACACTTATTATAAATTTAAATTTTTGGTATATTAGATTTCCTTTTACGGCAGTTATTATGCTTTTTTCTATAGGTTTAATAATTCTATCATCTGCTAAATATAATTCTATTGGTGTATCTATTCCTTCTCTAAAACATGCTTGTATTAATATCTCTGTACCTCCAAGGTGTACATATTTTATTGGATCTCCATTACTTTTTATATCATTTATCTCTTTATTTATTATTCTTTTTGTTACTAGTGGTATACTAGCTTTACCTTTTGCATATCTGCAGTCTATTACATGTTCCTTTTGGCATACTACATAACATTCGTCCTTTTTCCTAGTAAAGATGTTTTTTATTGTTGGTATTTTAAATATTTTTTCTACACTTAGATCTAATTCTTTTCCTTTTATTTCATCAAATATGTTACTGTCAAATATTGTTTTTTGTTCCGTTCCTTCATCATTTGAATATTCTTCCTTTGTTATTATTTTTATATCTTCTTCAGTCATTTGATTCATCTATTTCACTATCTACTTCATTATCTATTTCGTTTTCTGAAATTTCATATATACTATCCTCACTTTCTAATTTATAATCTATATAATCTATCTGCATATATTCTGTATTATCTATTTTTATTTTTGGTATTTGTTTATTTTTTGGATTTTTTGGTAATTTACAATCTCTAGCTAAATGACCTAACTTTCCACAATTATAACAAGTACATTCTTTTATAGATTTCTTCTTTCTATATGGTCTTTTGTATTTATAATTTTTTACATAATATCTTTTTCTTAGTTTCTTGTATTTATATTTTGATTTTTTATATTTCTTATATTTCTTATGTCTTTTTCTTTTCTTATAATATCTTTCTTCACATCCAATTTGGGGTGCTATTTTATTTTTCCAACATGCTAAATTTCTTATCAATGTTTTTTCCATTTTTACTTCTTCTCTATATTTTTCACGTAAGTTTCTATACCATTTTTGTAAAAAATTTATTCTTGCTCCTAACGTATCTACTATCTTTGCTTCTTCCCAACTTTTTATTATCTTTGAACTAAATGGTTCGGGTAATTTATTAAAATATAATTTTCTTATTTCTTTACTTTCTTCTATAATATATGCTCCTTTATAATAACACTCTTTAAATGCACAAGTATATTCATCTATATAACACATATTACATATTGCTAATTTTAATATTAAATTCCTATTTGTATCTTTTTCTTCATCTTGTTCTTCTTCTATTGTTGCATACTACCAAATTCATCTTTTATAGTTGTTTCATATTTTTTAATAATTCTATAGGTGTTAGTTTAGTTGTTGTTGCTGATGTTCCTTCTATAGGTTTATTAGTTCTTAATACCTTCTTGCTATTTTCAGTTAGATTTGTAAATCATAATTTTACTGATCCTATTAGTGTTCTTTCTATATATTCTGGTGCATCTGTTATGTTTATATTATTATCTAATAATTGTTTTGTCATATATCCTATCCATAATTGTATTGTTTTTTCTGTATCTATTACACAGTCTAGGTCTAAAAAGTTATAATTTTTATTAACTATCTGTTTTGGTGTCCATTTGTCATATTCATTATATTTTTTAAACTTATTCTTATAATATGTAGGTTTTCTTATTTCTGATGTTCTAGATACTATATTTTCATCTTCTTTTTTATCAAGAGTATTTATTTTTGTGTTGGTTTTTTCTAAGTTTTCTTCATTAATTACTTCTTGTTTTTCATTGATTTCTAAATTTTTTGTATTTGTTAATATTTCTGTATATGTTTCACTATCTTCTGAATCATAATTATCTATCTCTTCAACATCTATATTATTTATTTCTAATTCTTTGTTTTTTATTTCTAATTTTTCCTTAAATTGATTTATCTCGTTTAGTAATTTTTGTTCTTTATCCTTTTCTTCTTTTTTCTTTTGTCTTTGTTCATACAAATCTTTTAACATTTGTAGTTCCTTTTCTAATTCAGAAATCCTACTATTTTTAGTTTCTTCTATTTTTCGTATTTCTTCTGTAGTTTGTTGTTTAATTTTTTCTATTTCCTTTTTCCTATGTATTTCTTCATTTTCTCTTTCTATTCTTACCATTGCTGTCAATTTATCTTCTAATTTTAATTCTTTTTTTTCTAACATTAGATATAAATGTTCACCTATTTTCTTATATCTTCTTCCTAAATTAGAAAATACTATTTTTATTTTTAATCCTTCGTGATTTTCATATATTTTTTCATCTATTATAAATTCTTCTTTGTTCATTTTATTGTGAATAGTTCATGTTGATATATATATTCTAAACTGTCTATTTGTGATTCTAATTTTGATATTTCCTCTTTTTGTGTATTTAATGAATTTTCACTAACTCCGCCAAATATATTATAATGTAGTCTTTCTATTTTTATTTTTAATTCTTTACGTTTTTCAGAGATTTGTTTTAGTTCTTTGTATTTTTGCATTTTATTCATTTAAACCATATTTATAATATCTTGTTGGATATCTAAATCTAAATTTATTATAATTAGGTGGTATGTGTCTCATTCTTCTAGATTTTAAATGGATTATTAATTTTACTTCAATACTAGATATTAAGGTAATTAGGTAGGCTAATCTTTGTGGGTTTTCTTTTATTTTATTTAGACTTATATATTCTGAATAATTACTAATTAAAGATTCTTTAATTTTTCTAAAAGCTTCTCTATTTTTAAATGGTCTTTTCATAATTAATTCAATAAACATATTTAACATATTCAATAAATTCAAACATATATAAATTCAAACATAACATATCTAACATATATACATATTATTCTTCGAATAACTCTACTATAAAGTAATTAATATGAATTTATTTTATCATATCATGATTGTTGAGAATTATGAATTTAGCTATTGATAATCATAAATAAATATACCTGTTCGGGTAGTTTTGATATTTTTGAAGTTTGTTCCTCCCTATCCATGTGGAGTTGTGTTTCTTAATAAGAACACATGAAAGATTGTTTCTCCCATCAATGTGGGAGAATTAATAGACTTTCCTTGTTGTGAGCACACTTTCCTTTTGGGTGTGATCTCACTTTTCCTCCACTAATTCACTCTATTTTTCATTTATACAATCAACTTGAATCAACCTACATTACTTATCAAAGGGTAGCTTGGTTCACTAAAAGCTTTCGTTATGATAAGGGTTAAAAAAAAATTGAATGATAAGGATATATTATATATAAATTCACTTTTTATTTCTGTTAGAAGTCATTTTCACGATTTAAATTCATGAGTGACTTATAACATGGAATAACTTTTTCGAATTACTGAATACTATTCTCTCTCTGTTTTTTTTTTTTTTTAAAAAAGGGAATAATGTATTGTCTAATATGAGCCGGCAAACCTAATTTGTTTGTCCTTTTATTTGTAGACTTCTTCCGTATAAGACAAAAACGACCTTTTGGAGTTTTTCTTCATTTGATGTCATTTTCTTAGAGGTAAGTAATTTAATTTGTTGAAAATTAAAATAACCTATTTGTTTGCTTGACGTTAGTGTTTCGAAGAGTTATATTTGGAACAATTCAATAATTACTTGGGAGGGTCACATCCAACATATGTTTAAACTTTTTCATCTATTTAATTAAAAGAGTAGATTTTTTTATTATCAAGAACATAGAATACTATTCCATTTATTTATGGATAGAATATAATAATGTGCAACCAGTCAGTTTCAGCAAATGGGCATCTCTTTTGACCCCGAAATAATAATAGGAAGAAAATTAAAATATCATTGAATATTCAAATTGAGAAGAGTATATTTATTCTATCAAGTAGACAAGTAGTAGTAAAATTAATCTGATACAATATAATATATGATGTCACTCTGGAAAGTCTTATTGTGGAGTTTCTAGAGTTAAGAATTAGGGTTTATATAGTACGGGAAAATAGTATTAAATCTTTTTTTATATTCGATCGATCAAAATTTTTAAAAATACTTTTAAAAAATTAATTCTCAAAAATAAAGAAAATAACGTTTCAAAAGAAAATAGTAAAAACAAGTTTCAGAAATAATATTTTATATTAATTGTTTTCTGCCACCATCCAACACAACTCATATTCATCTCCACCCCATCCCAACACCCTATTCCCACCCCATCTTTCATAGATCTAAGTTTTAAATAAATATTTTAGAATTATATTTTTTAAGTAAATATCAAATAAAGAGAATAAACAAGAAACTCAAATTTACTTAAGTTATACAGAGCACATCCTTATAGTGGATAACTTTTTTTTTTTTTTTTTTTTTTTTTTTTTTATTATTATTATTATTATTATTATTATTATTATTATTATTATTATTATTATTATTATTATTATTATCGGTAAACTAGACATGTCAACTCACCTCAAAACCACTTCTTTATTTCTAGCTAGTTGCAACAATTATTATGACTAATATTATTCCTTTGTTTCAAGCAGCCCAAATAAGACAAAAATTAACGTTTTTACATCCTTCCCCATTAGGTTGCGTCCTTTTCTTTATAATACAACATACAAATTAGCATATTATTAAATTAGTAGCCATTTGGTGCTGAATATTTTTTTTAATCCAAACCGTATTTATTTTAATACTTTTGTAAAGTACAGAGAAGGGGAGTATAAGACCTGACCTCCAAGAAAACACCAAAAAAGATACGTACGCTTCGTAAGTGGTAAAATAATAATGGAATAAAGAACCTATCACTTTTTCTCACTTTTTAAACTAGTGTATGACTTACACAGTTTGAAAAACTACTTGCTAACATAAAGTAGCTATTAAATTTTTGGTCCTTCCTTTGCGCAATGAACAAAACGTTCTGATGATACTTTATTTCTATTCAAGGTGGTTGAAAAATCCAAGAGGAGTGTTTCACCACTTTAGTTCTGAAAGCTGGCAGATTCAGCTTGTCCATTCCAGTGCTTCCCTTGCTTCCTTAGGTAGTAGGTTTTAATGAAGATATATTGTATTCTGAGAGAGAGTAGTGGCATGCTTTGCAAGCATATCTGCAACAGTATTACTTTCTCTATAACAATGAGAAATCTCAATTCCTCTATCCCTGACTTTATTTTTTATTTCATCAATAATATGAATAAGTTTCCAGTGAGTGTTGCAAGAACATTGAATCATTTGGATAATTATTATGGAGTCCAATTCAACTTTGAAATTATGCATCCCTTGCCAAGAACACCATTGAATACCATCAAGCACAACTTTAGCTTCACTAAAATTGTTAGTTGAGAAATGGATAAGATTGGAAAAGGCCATTATCATGTCACCATTTCTTCTTCTAAAAATTCATGTTGCCCCGTCCTTACCTGAGCTTCTTTTGAAGCTTCCATCAGTGTTGAGAATAATTTGAACTCCAAAGCTATTCCATTTCACTTCTACCTCAAAATTTTAGGTTTATATGACATGGCAATGTTGCAAATGGTAGACCAGTTCCAGTGATCTTCCATTTTGCTGAACTTCTTAGATATTTCAATCTTAGTATGATATAAAATAAGGTGAATGATTCTGGCTTTGGAAATAGGATTATTCCCAAATTTTTTTAAGCATCTTATTTTTCACAACACCCATCACACTATACTAGGAGTGATTCTAGTAAGCATACCATAGACAACATTGTTCGATTTGCTTTTCCACCACTTAATGCAATATGGATGATGCTGTGTCTACTGGAATCAATTTCTAATGTCCTTGAGATCCATCCCCAAACCCATTTCATCATCTCCCTTGATGCAAATAGATGATTGTATGTCTCTCTAATGGGTTCCCTACAACAAACACAATCAACATTAATATTAGTTTCAAATTTTTCTAGTGAGCTCCCAATTAGGAGCTTCCTATCAAATATTCTCCAAATTATGAAAGAAATTTTAAAAAGAACATATTTATTCCAGAAAAAATCATAATGATTAAAAATTTCTCCCTTTTGTCGAAGCTCTTGGAATGCAGATGCTAAAGTGAATTGACAACTGGAGTTAAGCTTCCAGATTGCTTTATCTTTGTTGCCTCCAGGGTTTGAATTCATTGTTTTGATTTCCTCCACGATATGTCTAGGTCATAGTTCCACAAATTATGCACCCAGAATTCATTCACCTTTGGATATTTTGACTTAGGACATTGCACATATTACGTATAAATAGGACCACTAGGTAACCACTGATCCCACCAAAATATAATTTTTCCTTCCCCAATCTTCTAGTATATATGTCATTCCATGATAGATCTAACGTTAAGGGAACTTCTCCAATTGGATAAGTCCTTCGGATTCTTGACTTTAGATATGGAGTTGGATCTCGAATAATACTTTGCATCAAGGAACTTTGAAAGTAATGAATTATCACTTCTATACCTCCACCACCTCTTCGCACAAAAAGCATTACTGATGTCTTGCAATTTTTTAAAACCCAGACCTCCTTCATTTAAAGGTAAACACATGTTATCCCAAGAGCTCTAGTGATATTTTTTTTTTCCATCCTTGACACCCCAAAAGAAGTTGGCAAAGTATATCTCCATTTTATCTAAAATGGTTTTAGAGGGGAAAGGGTAGCCATAATATAAAGAGTTTAGGACTGAAGAATATGCTTGATAAGAATAGCCCTTTCTCCTACAAACAACATATTTCTTTGACACCCTCCTACTTTATTCAAGACTTTGATATCCATATCAACAAAATAGGATATCCTTTTCCGTCGTATATACACTGGGCAACCCAAGTATGTAAAAGGAAATACTGCATCATTGAACCCTGTCCACCTCTTTTATCTTCTCTTAGATCTCCTATTAGAACATCCATAAGTGTAGAAGTTTGTCTTATCCCTGTTAATCAATTGTCCATAAGCCAGTTGATATTTATTAATCTTATTCATCACCATCTTAACAGATAATTATCTCCAGAGGTTAGTAAGATTAGGTCATCAGCATAACATAAGTGGTTGATCTGTGGACCATTCTTATTCATGGAGAAGCCTTTGTAATTTGGATTACTATTGAGATTGTTGAGGTTTCTAGAAAGCACCTCAGAAGTAATGAAGTAAAGTGCTAGAGATAATGGATCCCCTTGTTTCACTCCTCTTGAAGAGCCAAAGAAACCATAGCTAGTACTATTAATGATCACTGAGTACCAATTATTGGATATGATTCACGATATGATATCAGTTACTTTATTCGAGAAGCCAAGATCTCTCATAACACCTATAAGGAAAGACCAAGATAGTCTATCATAAGTTTTGGACATATAAAGGTTAATAACAAGATCCCCTGAGTCTCCATGATGTTTAACACCATGTATTAAGTCTTGAGCTAGAGTAATATTCTCTGTGATAAGTCTACCCTTAACAAAGGCGGTTTAATTTTTTGATATGATCTTAGGAAGAAGATCAACAATTCTTTTGGCCATAATTTTGGAGATAATCTTACTCTTCACATTATCCAAAATGATAGGTCTAAAGGTAAAAATAACGTATTTACTTTAGGAATCAAAGCTAGACAAGAATAAGTAAAATATCTACTAAACTCTACCCCATTAAAAAAAGAATAGATGTAATTACAGATATTTGGTTTGATGATCTCCCATGAATTTTGAAAAAAAGTCTGTTATGTCCATCCAGACCAGCAACACTGTCGGGACTAATGGAAAAAACTGCATCTTTTATCTCTTCTTCTGTAGAAATCTCTTGAACCTTTATGTTGTCTTCCGCTATGATAGTAGCTTCAGCATTTTTAAAAATATTATGATGATTCTGTGTATCCTCCTTACTGAAAATATCAGAAAAATATTCTATTGCTACCTCAAAGATATCCACATTGCCTTCAACCCTTTGGCCATCCTTGTTTTAATCTTGTGAATTTGGGTTCTTCTTCTTTTTTTGTCTGATCACACTATGAAAATATTTTGAATTTTTATCTCCCCCCTCTGCCTATTTTATCCTAGCTCTTTTTTTAGAATAGAATCTTTCTTCTTAAGCCAGTATATATACTCCGCTTGAGCTTTGTGCATGTTTTCCTTGTTTATATCAGAATCATCCCGATCATACCTCTCTTCTACGTTTTTGGAATATTGTTTCATTTGTTGAACCTTGTTAAACACATTTACAATGACATTCTTTGACCAGTAACTTAGTTTTTTGGAAAGAACTTTCAGTTTCTTTTGTAACACCCACTGTGCGTTACCCATTACTTCTTGGCTCAAAACTTCCTCAACTAATTCCCTATAACCAGGTTGATAAATCCAAAAGTTCAAAAATTTAAAATATTTGATGATATATTGATTATTTTTGAAATTTCTCATAAGAAGAACTTTATGATCTGACCTTGTTCTTGATTTATTATCACTAATAGTGTTTTGAAAATTGTCCAACCAATTGTGATGAACTAGCACCCTGTCAATTCTTTTGCTAATTCTCTTCCTTATTCTCCTACCATTGCACCAGGTAAAAGAGTTCCCAGTGTAACCCGCATCCTATAAATTGCACTTCTCAAGACAGTTGAGAAAATCAAGCCTTTTACTCAATCTATTAGGTTTGTCGCCTCTTTTTTCCTTCGAAGCTAGGATAGTGTTAAAATCGCCTAACACTGTCTAGGGACCACTAACAATGTTACTCATACTCTTCAAGCTTTACCAAAACTTTTTCCTTTTTCCTTGAGTAGATTTGGTGTAAACTATTAAAATCCAAAAGAAACTACTCTCTCCCGACTTCTTACACTTCAAGGTAATTTGTTGTTTTTTGTTAGAAATGACTTCAAAATCATATGTGTATTTCCAAAAAATCCAATTCTTTATATTTTTATTGTAAGTTGTTGAGTCCATTCCAAGAATAACCCTAAACTTTTCTATTTGATCACTTTCAAGAAATGGTTCTTGAATGGCCACAATCTCTACTTTGTGATTGCTAATGAAATTCTTTAATATTTCCATACCTCTTATGTTCTATATTATGATATTTATCATAACTAACATAAAGGTTTGGGAGCTAATTTTGCTTGATATTAGGAAGTCTAGATTGACTTCCCTCTAACTTCTTCTATTTGTATTTATTTCCTCAAGGAGATAAACCTTGATGATTTATCATCTCATTGGCTTATTTTACAATAGGATCCAACTCATATTGTTTCCTAAGAGAAAATGTCTCGATAAGGCTCTCTGCTACTTTATCATCTGATGAGTTGGACCATTTTTGTTTTTTTCTTCCTTCTTATAAAATGAGTCCACTTCTTCCTCTTTTTTGTTAGTATTGCTGATACTTTGCGTTTGGTTTTCTTCATTTTGATCCTTTAATTCCTCAATGTTCTTAGTTCTACTACCACTGTCCACTCAGGTCTGGCACATTCTCGGGGTCTACTTTTATAAGATAGATAACTTCATTCTCTTCTCTATTGATAATGTATCCAACTTTGCTACTCTGATCATCCTAGCATTGCTGGTTATCGATGTTATGCCTCTTCTCATTGGTATATTCTTTAGTAGTAATTTCTATGCTTTCCTTCTTATGCTTTCCCTTCTTTTCAGCACTATCATCCTTTTTATTGAATTTCTTATGCTTATTTTTCTTTTCTCTTTAGGAGTTTGCCTAAATCTTTATTTTCCCACATGATTTGTTTTAGAAATTTTTTTGTTGGAACTTGATTCACGCCTACCTTACCTTTTTTTCCACCTTTTTTTGTCTAAGTTACGATATTCTGCATCCGTTTTTTTGATGTTAATGTTCTCCAGATCTGTGGATGCTCCAACATGATCTTTGTTTTGATCTCTTTCTTTCTTATTGTTCTCTTTGAACTTGACTTAGGGCTGTTTGGTTGTAGTTTTTTGTTTGCTCTTGTACTTAAGATCTGTGAAACTATCTTGGTCCTCTTATTCAATTTTCTGATCCTGCATAATCATCTCTTTTTCTTCCCTTATGTTATTACTCTGTAAATCTTTCTTTTTCTCTTGTTTCTCTGCATTCTGTTTCTCTTTTCTTCTTGCTTCCACTTGACTATATTCTGCATCTTCTGTTCTGGTGTTGAGTTTCTCATGCTCTGTTGATATTTCAATATGATATTTGTTTCAATTTCTTTCTTTCCTCTCGCTATTTTTATCACTTGGGGATATTTGGTTGCAGTTTTTCTTTTCTTCTTATTCTTAACCTTTGTGAAACCATCTTTATCCTCTTGTACAATTTCTTGATCTTGCATAATCCCCTCCTCCTTATTACTCTTTAGATCTTTTTGTTTCTCATCTTTAGCTGCATCTTGCTTTGCTTTTCTCCCTGTTTCCACTTTATATCTGGCCTGATCGTGTCCCTGAATTTTACAAGTTCTATAGAAAGCTGTCACCCCTTCATACTCCAATTTTTTTTATCATAACCCTCTCTTCCTGCTCCATCTCCTTCTAATCCAACCCAAATAGAATCCAATAAAAGTTTCATAAGATCGACTTCCACTCTTACTTCAGCAAAATTTGGTCTGGACTTACTTATGGTGGCTAAGTCCTCCTTCAAGGGGGTTCCAACAACTGCCAAAATTTTCTTAAGGTAGTCCTATTTGAAAAAATAAAATTTTAGTTTTGGTAACACAACCCAAATCGGTGCAAAGAGGATTCTTCATTTGGATCAAAATCTAAGGACCATTTGAACATGCGCATAAAAGATCCCGTAATATCCATAAATCTTTTGAAGTAATTAGCATTGAAATCTAATTCACTACTGAAATCTATTAAAACATGGCGAAAGTCATAGGCACCTATTTGAACTTTCCCTTTAAGTGGAGTTTTTTTCAAGAATTTTGATTGTATAGTCTAAACTATTGGCCTCCCCATTGTGAATTTGCCAACTAAAGTAAGTTTTGAATAACTGCTAACTTTCCGTTATGTGTTGTGTGCTTTTCTATTACTAGAGCCAAGAAATGTGTCACTTCCATGCTTGGGGTTCCAATAAATGCCTTTTTGTATGAGGGTATTTGTGCTCTAATATCCTCTAACGTCATCTGACCCTTAGCGGGATCCTTTGACTGATTGATATTAACACCCCGATTTTATGAATTGAAATGCTACACGGTGCTCATGGTCCCGAAGGACCACAAGTTAATCCACGACTGATATCTATACCTGTACACTGCATACTATAACATTAAATCGTGGAAATATGTACTGAATGGCCATAAGGTTCAAATCTAAATAAACATCAGATAAGACAATGTCTAAAAATATAATAACAATACCAAAACAAATCTGAAATAACTGCCTGACATACTATAGTCAGGAAAGCCTCTAAACTATCTAAATAAGGATTTGATGGGATGAGTCCCCAAATAACTCTATCTAGAAACTAAACTAAAATAGTAAACAAAGCAATAATCATATTATCCTCGAATGAGAAGGACTCATTGCAAACTCTGAACTTTGGAATGATACTGCTGATCTAGAGCTCGTGCCTCTGAACCTATGGTGTAACATAAGAGAAAGCACCATAGCGCAAATGCGCCAGTACGTCTGAATGTACTGAGTATACGAGTGAGGTAGACTAAATGCAAAGGGTTATATGCATGAATAATACTGACTGATATGAATGTGAGAATACATATATGCATACGTAACTGTAACTGAACTCGTGGAGATACTGACTAATAAGTATGATTAATGACAACATGAGTGTACTAATACTGAGATACTAAATAGATGAACGACTATTTCTGACAGTTTGATTATGAAGAACTGGTCTGGTTGACTGTGTATGACAGTCCTGAAGCTGAATACTGATATCATAAATTCTAGTGACTGATGTGACTGATAACATAAGTTCTAGGAACTAATATAACTAATAGCATGAGTTCTATTTTTGAGTTGAATGTATCTGACAGTCTTGGAATCTGAAGAAACATCTAAGCTCTTGTACTAAGACTGGGACTAAAACTGAGACTGTGGTAAGTAGTTGTCTGAATGACATGCCCCAATAACACATATAGCTAAGTTGGGGTCTAGTCTCGGCCCTAACTGGAGGGGTATCAATTCCACACCACTAGTAAGGACAGTTGTGCGTGACCCGTATCTGGCAGGTACTGAAATGAGAATTGTGGGAACCCTAAGCTAAAAGGTTAAGCTACCTCATCAACCCTAATTTGATGGGTTAAGATTTCTCAACCTACACTGGCTACGTAGTTCTCGAACACAAGGATGACTGCTAAGAATAATAACCTGAACTAGCAGGTGAGTTCCCATCCTAGGGTTCACCCAGTGCTCACTTCTACTCCCATCTGAAGGACACTGAACTGAATAACTAAGCTGAACTAAATAACTGAACAAAACTGATTAGCTGAACTGATACTGATTAATTAGACTGATACTAGTGGTATTATTTAGCAGAGATGACTGAAAGAATGTACTCACTTTTGAGGACTAGTTGAGAGTACTGAAGTTACTGAGATTCACTGTGAATACTAAGGTTGCTGATGTTACTGAGAACTGAGATTACTGAGATTTCTAATAATACTGAGTTTTCCTGAGTCACATGACTGACTGAATTCTATAGATCATGGCTTGACTGAGAGTATCATGATAAAATGACATGGCTCTGAGCACACAACTATATTTTTCGGGTACAAGTACCCCCAGCACTCGATGGAAGGAAACTGACGCAACTTGACTTTCTTGAGTACATAACCATCAATAACAATCCATAATACATGAGGGAGCGATTTCATAAAGTACATATTCATCATAATATCTAACATGAATAGAAATTCTTATAATCAAGTAATAAATCTTATATTCTAATATCATAGGCATTCCGACAACATATATTATTCATAACAATGGCATGGAAACTATTTAAGCATAAGCGAATGGCAAACATGTAAATTTAGTTCATATTATAATAATTTGGGGATAACTCATGTGATACTTCAAAATCATGATCTTGTTCATAGCATGGACGGTTATAGACATACTATAAATCCATTCCCCAATCATCATGTACAATCCATTAACACATATATTGCACAATAATGACAAGTGAGCTCTTTAAAATTAAAAGACTAGCATGAATTTATTATATAATTCACCCCTAAGTTATAATACATGATTTCTATCATTCCAGGCATTTTATCAAACACCTTACATACATAATATTGAGCATAGGTGTACTTAACTAATTTAGAAATCTTGAACCACCCAAATTCATGGGTTTCCAACTAACATGCTCATACACTTCATGGAAACACATTTAGATACCATCTTGAAATACAATTAACAACCATCAACATGAACACAATCACATAACAACATAAAGATCATAATTTATTTTTGAAAAGATGGTTCTTGAGCTCCACGGATGAAAGGGATCCTTGGATGAACACTATGCATACCTTATTTCTTAATTACTTGAAGATTGACGGAAAGAATTACATGAATTTGTATCTTATATGAAATTCCTAGATTGTGTTCTTGAGAGGGTTTTGACAGAAAGAATATATTTTGGAGAGATAAGGTTTTAATTTCGAGTTTAGGCATTATATAGAGGTGGGAAAAGGACCATTTTATCCCAAAAAATAGACTGTTTCAGTCACCTGGACTACAACATGTGTGGTGCACACTTAATTGAACAATTAGGGTCTGTTTTGCACACCTTATCGAACACATTAGGTTGTGCGTCGCACACCTTATGGTATACTTTAGGCTGTGCGTCGCACACCTTATGTTAGAAGAGGTACTCCAATTTGCAAAGTCATAACTTGTTGCTCGGGTGTCGGATTTAAGAGAAATTGGTATTGTTGGAAAGATAATTCAAAGATATTTCATTTGATATATAGTATGCCCTATAATTCAATATATACAAGGAGTTTTGATCGATTGAATTTGAACCAAGTTTGACACTCACTAAAACTTGAATAATAGGAAAGCTTTCAACTTGTACTTGAGTTGGGGAACCTCTATGATCTAAATTTATGCTCAAATAGATTCCCTCACTACATAATTGATTAACACACTAAATTTACATAGGATTCAAGGTTTTTGAAATATCTACGCATAGGACTGACATATTTTCATTCTAGTCTAGAATGTGGGGTATTACCATACCTCCCCCTTGGGAACATTCGTCCTCAAATAAGACTGTCTGAGATGAGAGAAAAGACAACTGACATGAATATAGAGCATGAACGACTGATCATGATTTCATGACTGACAAAATTGATAAGCTAAACATATCATACTGAACATGCATATCTGATGCATACATAACTGATTCATAAGTACATGAGGGAGAGTACTGATAAGCTGATCACGCATATTTGACGCACGAATATATTAATGAACTGGCTCATGATCATGCAAATAAATATGCAATGGTAAAGATACCAAGTTTGAACTGGGAACTGAGCATGGAGCTGAATACAAAGTTTGTACTAAAATTTTAACATGAGAATGAGTAAGCTAAAAAAAGACTTCTACCATGAACTCAAAATACTGATGAGTCTAGGATTGATTACTCAATATGCATGAGTGGAAACATAAGAACATAATTGTGTCTGGAACATGATACATGAACTGAACTGAGTCTGTAATGCATGACATGAACAGAGTATTATATCGTTAATACACTGAGCCATTGAATACATGGCTTACTACTGAGTTTTAAAGCTAGAGGGTCATCCCATAAGTAAAACTTCCTCCAAGATAGATTCATCAAAGAAAATAGCATGTTTAAATAAAGAAAGTTTGGGGACTATAGGGTATCTCCCCCTTGGGACACTATGTCCCTTGAAGGATACTGTCCCTTGACAGGGCACCTATGTACGAAATCGTGACTAATTATCTAAGATCTGAAACTGAAGCGTGATGCACGAATGCATAGAAATACTAATATATCTGATTAACTGAGTAACTGGTAACTCAATACTGGGTATGCAAGACTGAATTTCACTTAATCTGAGTAGCTAGACTAATTCCATAAATTATTATGTATATGAAAAGGGACTGACTGGGTAACATGAGGTAACTCATCATGGATTTCATGATATCCATATTGTCTAAAAATACAGGACCAAGTTTATTACATGATTTGGAAACATTAGATAGACTGAGGTATTGAAATACCTATAGCTGAGTAGATGATAACTGTATACTATAGTCAAGCAAGTCTAAAACTGAACTGAATTTTTGAGCTGAATACAGATATGAAACTGACACTATAACTTAAGACTATAATTGGGATCCATACTAGAACTAAATACTGGGTCCCAATAACTGAATACTAAAACTGAGGTTTTTACTGATACTAAAGTGCTTAATTCTGAGACTGACCACTAATTATTGAGTGTTGAGTACTAAAACTATAACTGAGATAGAAACTGATTTATGATAATCGCATAATGAAGGCTGACATAAGTCAAGGATCTGAATATACATTCACACTCTAAATTTTTTTTCAATTTCTAAGTACTACATCTTGCTAGCCCTTTGCTTTCATACTAACAGTATATTCAAGCCTATATTCATATCTATACCCTCGTATAAAACATGAAGATAATAATCAGCTCTTAACATAAAACATTAACTCTCTCCCATCTAAGCAATTTCTCAGCACTACACTATTCTCATAAAGAGAGCTTATGAAGGGTTAAATTAGGAGAACCTGAAACATGAATGGATACTGACTGAACTTGACACATGATTGAAACCTGAGAAATAGAATATCAAAAAAATGAATTTAACAAAAGGGTCTGAACTAAGTATATACATGATATAGTCTAAATTTATCTTATTAGAGAGGGTGTAGCATGAGTCATGGAAACTGAGTATACTGGGGAGAACGATATGTGTACATGAGTCATGAGCTGCATGAACTGAGTCTAGAATTTCTGAGTTCATGGAAAATGATTTGTAACATTGAGTGATCTAGAACTAAACTTCTTATACTGGGAACTGAAAGAATTCATAATTCTATGGAGTACGTCTGAACATAAGCTATATCCATGGAATCTGAGATTTGAATCATGCATAGGCACTATGCTGAATGAAGTACGAAGCTATACTCCGAGATAAGGATGGGTCGGGAATCGCCTTCCCTAACTATTTTTCTATATATACTGGTACTACTGCTGGAATCTGAGAGCCTGACTTGGTTACTTGATCTATCATCTCTCCCTTATCTTTAAGCCATCACATAAGTTTGTGAACACTAAACTAATCTCTGAGCTGCACTAAAATCATCATCATATACTTACACATTGATCAACACATGCTCTCCTTACTAAACACATCATTTACCTTTATTTCCTCATATACTACTAATATCACATTCACACCTTCATTCGTAATTTCAAGACAATAAACTTAAATTTCTAACTCACACTGTTCAAGCCTACTGATTCATTATAGCACAAATATCCCCATGGATACACAATCTATTCAATCTCGATATCGTATCCCAACTTATCTATTGGTAAACTACTGGGTTCATGCTTCTAACTCTGGGTCACATGCTATCATAGGATTTTGAGAAGGGATCTGATGGCATATCAAAATCTTGGTTCGAGAAAGAGTTCTCATGATCATGAAAGAGATCCGTACAACTTTGGAACATAACTTAACTGATGGGATACTGTCTAAGAAAGCCCTATCTTTAGGACTTGAGCTTTACTATTTCTGTTACCTTAAAAGTAAGGTGGAATTAACATGAGTGAAGCATGATAAGAATCTACAGAAGTTTCGTAGAGAACTTTGCTATAGCACAATCTGAGATATGAAAGAAGGGAAACTGCTCCTTAAACATCTTATAGCCTCCTGCACACAAGTGTGGTGCACAACACACATATTTACAAGACTCTACCAGATGCAACTTTCAGACTTCCTAGGACTCTATTGAACCTTAAGCTCTATACCAAGTTTGTAACACCCCAATTTTTTGAATCAAAATGCTACACAATGCTCATGAATCCGAAGGACCACAAGCTAACCCATGACTGATATCTATACCTATACACTACATAATATAACATGAAAATTTGGAAACATTTAAGGTTCAAATTTGAATAAACATCTGATAAGACAATGTCTGAAAATGATATAATAATACAAAAAAAAAATTGAAATAGTTGTGTGACATGCTGTATTCTGGAAAGCCTCTAAACTGTCTGAATAAGGATTTAATGGGACATGTCCCCAACTACCTCCATCTAGATACTAAACTAAAATACTAAATGAAGTAATAATTATATCTTCCTCAAATGAGAAGGACTCACTACAAACTCTGAACCCTGGAATGCTACTGCTGATCGGGAGCTCGTGTCTCTGAACCTATCGTGAAACATAAGACAAAACACCATAGCGTAAATGCATCAGTACATCTGAATGTACTGAGTATACGAGTAAGGTAGACTAAATACGAAGGGTTATATGCATGAATAATATTAACTGATATGAACGTGAGAATACATACAGGCATACATAAATGTAACTAAAGTTGTGGAGATACTGACTACTGAGTCTGAATACTAAAAACATGAGTGTACTGATAATGATATACTGAATAGATGAATGACTACTTCTGGCAGTTTGAATTATGAAGAACTGGTATGGTTGACTGTGTCTGACAGTTCTGAAGCTGAATACTGAAATCATGAATTCTGATAACTAATGTGACTGATAACATGAGTTTTGAGAACTGATATAACAGATAGCATAAGTGACTGTATTTGACAGTCTATAAATTTGAAGGAACTATCTGAGTTGCATTCTATTTCTGAGTTATTTGTATCTGACAGTCCTAAAATCTGAAGAACAATCTGAGTTATTTTACTGAGACTGGGATTGAAACTGAGACTGTGGGAAGTATTTGTCTAACCTACATACCCCAATAATGCATATAACTAAGTTGGGGTCCAATATCCGCCCCAACTGGAGGGGTGTCAATACCGTGCCACTGGTAAGGACAGCTTTTAGTGACCTTTATCTGGCAGGTACTCAAATGAGAATGGTGGGAACTCTAAACTGACTGGTTAAGCCACCTCATCAACCCTAATTTGACAGGTTAAGATGTCTCAACTTACACTGGCTACGTAGTTCTGGAACATAAGTATTACTGCTAAGAATCACACCCTGAACTGGCAGGTGAGTTCCCATCCTAGGGTTCACTCGATGTAAACTTCTACTCCCATATGTAGGACACTGAACTGAATAACTAAGCTAAACTGAATAACTGAACCAAACTGATTAGCTGAACTGATATTGATTAACTGGACTGATTCTAGAGGTATTGTTTAGCGAAGCTAAACTAAGTTTACTAGATTCCAATAACTGATGAAATGTACTGGTTTCTGAGGATTGGTTTAGAGTACTGAAGATACTGAGATTAACTATGAATACTGAGGTTGCTGAGGATACTGAGCACTAAGATTATTGAGATTATTAGACTACTGAGATTTCTGAGATTACTGAGTTTTACTGAGTAACATGACTAACTGAATTCTATAGATCATGGCTTGACTAAGAGTATCGTGATAACATGACATGGCTC
Organism: Capsicum baccatum var. pendulum; assembly: GCA_030864225.1. Taxonomy (NCBI): domain Eukaryota; kingdom Viridiplantae; phylum Streptophyta; class Magnoliopsida; order Solanales; family Solanaceae; genus Capsicum; species Capsicum baccatum. Next base: position 209,681,859 of record CM061561.1, on the reverse strand, counting down.
TAGTCACATAGCTACATTTTTCAAGTACAAGCACCCCCAGGACTCGATGGAAAAAAACTCACACAACTTGACTTTCTTGAGTACATGAACATCAATAACAATCCATAATACATTAGTGAGGGATTTCATGAAGTACATGGTCATCATAATATCTAACATGAATACAAATGCTTATAATCAAGTCATAAATCTCATATTTTAATATCATGGGCATTCCGATAACATATACTATTCATAACAATGGCATGGAAACCATTAAAGCATAAGGGAATGGCAAACATGTAACTTTTAGTTCATATTGTAATAATTTAGGGATAACATATGTGATACTTCAAAATCTTGATCGTGTTCATTGCATGGAAGGCATATAGACATACTATGAATCCATTCCCCAATCATCATGTACATTCCATTAAAACATATATTGCACAACAATGATAAGTGAGCTCTTTGAACATAATAGATTATCATGAATTTATCATATAATTCACCCCTAGGTTATAATACATTATTTTCATCATTCTAGGCATTTTATCAAATACCTAACATGCACAACTTTAGCATATGTGTATCTAACAAATTTTCAAATCTTGAACCACCCAAATTCATGGGTTTTCAACTAATATCCTCATACACTTCATGGAAACACATTTAGATACCATCTTAAAACATAATTAACAACCATCAACATGAACATAATCATACAACAGCATAAATATGATAATTTATTATTTAAAACATGGTTCTTGAGCTCCACATATTAAAGGGATCCTTGGATGAACACTACGCATACCTTATTTCTTAATTACATGAAGATTGATGGAGAGAATTTCTTGAACGTGAATCTTCTATGAATAACCTAGCTTGTGTTATTGACAGTATTTTAAGAGAAAGAATATGTTTTGGTGAAATAAGGTCTTAATTCCGTGTTTAGGCATTATATAGGGGTGGAAAAAGGACTATTTTACCCCAAAAAAGGACTGTTTAAATCACCTGGACGACAACATGTGTGGCGCACACTTTATTGAACACAATAGGGTGTGTTTCTCACACCTTATTACACACATTAGGTTGTTCGTCGCACACCTTATGGCATACTTTAGGTTGTGCATCGCACACCTTACGTTAGTAGACGTACTTCACTTTGTAAAGTCATAAATTATTGCTCGGGTGTCAGATTTGGGAGAAATTGGTATCGTTGGAAAGATAATTCAAATATATTTCTTTTGATATATTGTAGGACCTCTAATTCAATGTATACAAGGAGTTATGATCGACTAAAATTGACCTAAGTTTTGACGCTTACTAAAACTGGAACGATAGGAAAGCTTTCAACTTGTACTTGTGTTAGGGAATATCTATGATCTAAATTCAAGATAAAATAGATTACCACACTACCTAATTGATTAACATACTAAATTTACATAGGATTCAAGTCTTTATAAAAGTCTACGCATAGGAATGACGGATTTTCATTCTAGTCCAAAATATGAGGTATTACAGTGACACGTGTTGATGGACTAGCATCTAGCGAATCCATAGAGAGGGAGAGTTGAATCATGATTCATTTTAAGAGAAAAATTTACTTTTGGTAAAATAATTTTAGAAAGTCAAGAGAATCTGTGTAGTCTTTGAGGCATAAATTCAAACAAGTGATAGGAAAACTTAATTCTACACAGATATACTAGCTGTGGAGTGTCAAATCTCCCTCATCACTGGATTTCATCCATAAAAAGTTATCAAATCCTTTCCCAGGTAGCAGTTTATGACTACCAAAACTCCACTCAAAAAATAAGAGAATATTTTTATCTACGGTATTGTTAATGTTATAGAACAGTGATGGTTTGAAATTGATTCACCGTTGAGATTCTAAAGGTATTAGCTGGGCACTAACTCTCCGTCAACGACGGTAGCCGGTGGATGGAGTGATGCCAGAAAATAGCCATTGTGAATGACTAGAACTAACATATATAGGGAATTAGTGGAATGAAATTAAAACATCTCTTCAGGATTGATGCCATTTGCATATTCATCAACCTATTCTGGTATATACTGATTATCTTTAGTTTGAGATTACCAAAAAATGGTGCATTTGAGGTCAAATCACAGCTTTAATTTGATATATTTTTCAACTTCTCTTAGTTTCTATTTCATCTTATTTTATATTTGCCTTTCAAGTTAGTACAAATGACTTGTTTTCACTATTTTCTAACTTTGAATTTCTTGGTTACATATTCTTATAATTCCACCTATCTCTTTCTCCTTTCATGACTTATAAAGATTGTTTTGTTCACCAATTCTTAATTTTCTAATGGAATTTATTTGTACTTGTAATTGAGTCCCTTGATTTCGCGATCCAAGTGGTGTGAGTTTTATTTTGAAAAGTTTTTTTGTTTCATTGGTGGATCATAGGATCAAGGAGAAAGGACTAAAGGGAAGTAGAGATAGTGAGAATTGAACTCACTGATATTTATGTGACAGATGCTCAGCAATACAACTTTTCTGATATGTATTTGATGATTTTGGTTAAGGGACTTCAATATCTTTTTCATCGTGATTATTTCATGAACTTGAGAAAATGAGAAAATAGTCCACTATCTTTTGTTTGGACTCAAAATTATTCATGTTCTTTTACGTGAATCACTAATTGTTCATAATATTTACAAGCTACTGCACTTGTAGTCACTCACCAAACATTCCTTTAATCTAACAGAAATAAAGTTAAAAGTTTCTTCATTAAAAATGATCTCTTATTAGTATAAGTTACAGAGGGATGAGACTCATTACTTTTGGTATATCAATGAAAAAGCTTATCATTACCACAAAAAAGATTAACAACTTGTTTGGATGGTCGTTACAAGTTGTAATATACTGCGTTGTTAGTTTTAAATGTAATGCTTGATTTGATTGTTGCTTAAATTTATTGTATCGCTTCGCGATCTTTAATTTAAATCCATTATTATTCAATGACAAAAAGTCATATTTTATGTAACGGTCAATTTAATATGATCACATCATTAACATCTTTTCCTCATTTTATATTTACTTATTGTTTAATAATCATATATTGAATTATCTTTTGTTGAGATAATAAAAATAAACTAGTAAAAGGGAGTGATCCCACATAAATGGGAAATGGATTTACAAAGCAAAACAAATTGATTTTCCTCTCTGCAGGCGAGATATATGTGACACATAATCCAAATTTGATTTTGTTAAAATTATTTTTGATATTTTAAGCGCAACCAAATTATGTCCAAATAGTTCATTCATCTCAAAGATCTTGACAACAAGAATGCAAACAGTTATGCTCCAAGAAGGTTTTTTATTGATAATATCATCATGTAACACACCAAAATTTTCTCAGGCCTCATTTCAGACATAGCATAGAAAATCAGCTGGAAAACAGGATTTTCATCACAGGACGACCCACACAATGAGTTGTGATCAGTGCCAACGATCCATTGGGTGAATCATCCTAAATAGCAGCCAAAAAGTTCTGAAGGATAAAATTTCATCCTAGTGGCAACGACTACAGAGGAAGAGTCATCATCAGAATAGTCAAGGGGGGCCATCGTGTGACTCATTCTGAGCAATCCAAAACCAAAGTACTGAAACTTGACTTTTCCGTCCTAGTGAAAATGATTAGATAAGACAAGTCATTTTCACATGGAATGACTTGTCAGGTCGTTTGATCCGTTTTGAGAAAACACATAAAAGTTGACATTGAGGTCCCGTAGCAACGAGTGTACACAATGATTTTTATATCCTAGTTGTGCCCAGGTCGAGTAACTCTGCCTAGTACCAACAAGTCGAACGATGAGCGATTGTAAGACTCGGCAACTTGACCAGTGACCCATGACGACTGCGTACAACAGAAACAATTACATTTTATTAGGAGTATTTTTATTTTTTTAACTTTCGTAACTACCTAAACTACGTTGTCTAGGATTCTTTTAGGGAAAAATTAAAGGGTTCTTAGCATATAATACCTTATTCACTTCCCCAAACCATTTCAGACAAAAGAAAAAGGAACTTGAACTCTCTCAAAGCAAGAAACAAAGGTCCCTCCACAAGTTTAAAATATCTTTATCCTTTAGCAAGAATTCACTTTCACGTATGATGTATTTCATCAATGGATATCTTTTATCTATTGACTCCCAAGTAACTAAAAATTTCTCAGTTTCCTAACAAGTTAAAGTTAGGAATTTCATTCAGTTTATGATTTCCCTATTAGTTCAATTCCCTCATGATTCCTATAGCACAATTATGTATGTTTCATAACGTTGGAATCTTACATGACCTAATACTTTTTAAATGGATACTTAGCATGATTTCATCATACTTTCAGATGACTTGATTTTCATGCATGGAGCTTGGTGTGTTATAAATACAAAATACCCATAATTACTGATTTAGCATAAATCAATACAACTAGTTTCAATTTACTGGAAACAATTTTGATAACTACCCACTTTCAAAATTTATTTTGAGGGTTAGACACCAAATTTCTTTTTGATTTATTTTTTAGGATTAGGGTATGAAAAAGGTAAAAAGTGGACTAGAATTGTGTGGTCATGAGCTTCATTAACATTTTTAAAACTTGGGGAAAAAATAAACTTTTTAATAAATACAACACTGTCCTCCTTTTATATTTATTAATTTTCTATAAAATTATTTATTATTTTGAACTACATTTCTCTCTCCTCAAAACCTTACTTCTCCCAATTTTAGTTTATATTTTTTGGAAAAATAAATTTTGCACGATTCTTGCTTCCTCAGGGAAAATGTTTCAGTTTCTCTTTCTCAGGTAAGTCTAATTTTCTTCCCCAATCAGTTTTAGATCCATTTTAGCAATTTTTTTCGATGACGTTTTGTGTTATGGTTCTTCAATTTTTACAAAAATTGCACTTTTCTTCATTGAATTAGTTTAAATTTGAGTGTTTTTAGTTAATATTATCGATTCTGCATGTTTAATTGTGTTTTGCTTTGGATAATGAGTAGAAATTTTTAAAATTTTTGTACTTATATTGCGTATTGATTTTAAATTTTTTGTATTGAATTGAACACATTTTAATAGTGTTCTTGTTGTTGTGAATTTCACTGTCAATATCTAGTGAATTTGGAACTTGATTTATATGTTTGATGCGAGGGTTATCCTGTTTTTCTTAATAGACCAGTGGTCGATAGATCGACCATTACAGATTTATTTTTGCTGCATTTTTTCATTTTTATTAATGGACCAGTGGTCGATAAATCGACCATTACAGATTTATATTTTGTTGTAGATCATAAATGCCGAGAAGAGTTCGTAGAGAAATTAAAAGAAATCATAAGAAGAAGAAGAAAAAAATGAGAAGGAAGTTGATGATGAATTAGTGGTTGAACAGGAGTTTGAAAACATTAAACAAGATAAGAAATCATCAGAAGAAGAAGAGAAGGAAAATGAGAAGAAATAAATTGAAGAAGAGGAGAAAAAACATTATGAAAAAGAAGTGGCTCTGATGGGCATTATTACAGAACTCAATCAAGAAAACAAGTAGTTTGGTGGATTTGGAACAAACAATTTTCTTAATGATTTGTTGTTTTTAGTGACTTATTTTTTATGGATAATTGAATTACATATATTTGGCATGTCAATGATGACATTTACTAATGAAATTGTTTTCATTTATTCCATTGTTTCGTTAGATTAAACAGTTGACTACATTGCATTACCAGTTCAGCTATTGTCCTAATTTGTAGTGGTTGATTGAAAATATTGTAGAAGTTATTATGTATAATTTATAGACTTAATAGACTATCGATTGAGTAAATCATATATTTACAGTAACTACCATAGTTTATAGAGGTCGATGATAAAAGACATAGACATAATTCTCTATTAATTATAGATTACACCCACGATTGATTTAAGAAACCATACATCTATTTATTCAGTTTCATATATTCTTATTATACCTTTCCAGAAAGCCAACAACAATAACAAACCATACAATAATTTTTATTGTCCTTTCTCTTTTTCCTCAGCCAAAATCAACATTTGCTATAGTTGATCCCTTTCCATTTTGAATTCTTTTAGTGATCCTTTCAAGTAATCCCTTTGCTATTCAACTTCTTTTAGCAATGTCATGAGTAGATCTTCATTTTCTTCATATTTTTAAAACCTTTGTAGTATATAAAACTTCAAAGTGCCTGAAAAATTTGATGCCGATGGGCCGCTCATCGGTGAGTCTTAGTTAAGCCACTTAAAAAAAGTGTCTGCCATTATCCTTTCAAACCGTACAGTTAAAGAATTTTTGACCTGGATTAGAATCGATGTGTAACATCCTAAAAATAGCTGGATTGCCATAATGACATATGTAGGACACTTTTTCATTTGATGTTTGGGATGGTTGAGGCATTGTAGTTGTTAACAAAAATTAAAGACAAAAGAAATGAGAGTGTTAACACAAAAATAGCCTTCCTTTTATAAAATAAAAAAGTGAGATATTGTCATTGGATGTGATTTGACGTGTACTTTATTACCATTGTAAAAATCTGATATTTAGATTTTTGTTACTTCTGGACTAGATTCATAGACCTTATTTATAATCGATCCCTTCTCATGTGTTTGGTAGATGATGCACCGCATAGATAGACCGTCTAGCATAAACTAAGAGTTAATTCCTTATTAACCATACTAGACGATGATAGATATTTATAGACCATAACTAACACTTATTTTGAGAAGGATTATTGAATCAATAAAATAATAAATAATTGAATTTTATGCAATTAAAGGAGCTTAAACAAATCATGGGATCGTATGAGAGTCCACATAAATTGAATAAGGTGATCAAAGATGTGTGAAGATAGGTAGTGAATGAACAACAAACATGCTTGGGGCAATGTTTACCCAAAGCACAAGTATGTTGTGGAGAATTCATTTCACATCTTTGATCACCACTTTTAATTTATGTGGACTCTCATACAATAACATAACTTATTTAGGCTCATTTAATTGCATAATATCCAATTATTTATTATTCTATTAATTAATTAATCCTTTTCAAAATATATGCTAGTCATGGTCTATGAGTAAATATCATAGTCTAGTTATTTAATTGTGGAAGTGGTTTACAGTGTATGCTAGACTATATTAGGTCGAGTACATAACTAAGCGTAGTCTAGCATATATGGTGTACAACTGCATTAATAAATGTACTAGACTAGGACACATATTTATAGACCGTGACTAACACATATTTTGTAAAGAATTATTTAATTAATAAAATAATAAGTAATTGAATTTTATGGAATCGAATGAGCCTAAAAAAGTCATCAGATCCTATGAGAGTCCACATAAATTAAAAGTGTTGATCAAAGATGTGTGAGGTGATGAGTTGTGGTTGAAAAACCAACATCATTAGTGTAATGTTTACCAAAGCAAAAGTATGTTCTGAGGAATTCATTTCTTCATCCACAGTCCATCGTCACACATCATTGATCACCTTCTACAATTTACGTGGACTCTCATATGATCACATGACGTGTTTAAGATCCTTTAATAGCATAAAATTCAATTATTTATTTTTTTATTAACTAATTATTCCTTTTTTTTCAAATATACTATTAAGGAAAATAAATTAATATGGTATATTATTGACAAGGCTTACAATCTATGATATACACTGGACACAATCGATGAACCTCATAGTGGAATACATCAATTACGTAGATGGTCACACATAGATATTGTGATCCGTAAATAATAAACTATATCGACATGGCATTTAATTTTGTATAAGTCAACATAATCACGGATAGACAAGATTTGTTTTTCATTTGCATATATGAATTAATTTTGACATCTAACAACTATTTCATTCATTTTCTAACAGGGTAAATTGCAAAAATTCAAAAAAGAAGAAAATTGTAATATTAAAGTGGAGACAAATGCAGGAAACATAAAAATATTTCATTCATAATTCATTGCAATGGTTTAGCACCATATTTACAGCAAAATAACACTGGATAGACTAGATTCATTTTTCATTATCATATATGAATTAATTTTCACATCTCGCAACCGTTTTATTCAACTTCTAATAGGGAAAATTGTAAGAATTCAAACAAGAACAAAAATGCAAAATTAAAGAGGAGACAAATGTAGGAAATAAAGATACTTCATTGAAATGGTGTAGAACCATATGTACAACAAAAGACGAAGAAAAACAACAAAATAAAGAATCTTTCATCTAACATATTCCTAACCATGAAAACTTCTCATTGCAATGAACTTACAATAAAAAAAATAACAAAAATTTAAACCTAGACTAAGAGGATGGTGGGGGTGATCATCTCCTCAGGCTCCATGTTGAACTACTCCATAATCGCCCATAAAAAATGGATGATATGTCAGAGTTTGGGGGTGACAGTGCTCCCTGTCCTATCCTAGATCATAGAAGCGATGGTTTAGGACGTTACAGAGGAGGATAAGGTCATGGTTAGACTGGACCCTCCTCCTTCACCCGCAACATCCGTGCACAGCTTGTACAAACACATTTCACCTTAAGGAATTTGCCGCAGCTCTTCAACGTAGCATAACTAAAAGAATTTCTCATAGATGCTATATCCATCAACAATTTCAGCTCCTTTTTACTACTAAATGTTTAATTTACTTGAAAATTAGTTCTGTCGGAGAAGGTGTGGTTGGTTTGTGCTCCCAATCCTCACTCTTCTCCAACTTCTTCAGAGAAAATTTAATCTTCCAATTCTATTAAATGATCTTCTGAATCCATTGGATGATCATGCAAACTATCATATTCAAATGAATCATGTTCGTCGATTGTCGGCTGTGTTGGCAGGATTGTCGGAGACCTCGAGATGACATTTATCCTCAATAATGGTCTAGAGCCATCGACAGCGACATCCAACAGGTATAGCGATACATGTTGATCATTATTTATGAATGTGGAATGTATTTTACCCTACCCATTCATTGCATAGCTAATCACAACCTTCTTTGGCTCGCATTCTAATTGTCCGCTCTCAATTAAGCTTTGAACCATGTCATCGTATGATCCATTGCGACGTAGAGGGATGGGCACTGTCTCCTTGCTAGATGATTTCCAACAACAATAGTTGGGAACCTCCTCCCACACACCCATATAATTACCATTCACAGCAACTACCTCAGCTACTGCCATAATAGACCACACAAATTAATAATATATTAAGGTATTAGTCTATAGCTGGTCGATGACAGGTCGATCACTGGTATGAAAACGTCTTTACAAAGACTCAAATTGGTTTATTTTGGATATAATCAATGCCCTTCTAGATCTAAGATGGACAAATGTATGTGTAGGACTTCTAAACTACTGAAATATTTCTAGTGACGAGGTATTATGTGGATTTTGAAAGCTTTTCAATCTAGTAAAAATGGTGAACAATTTTTCTTTATATTTTTTTTTTAAAAAGGATGGAACAACAATGGAGAAAATGATCAAGAATGGAGATTTTCAGTTGTTATGGGCCACTTAGTGGCCGGAATCGGAAATTATTGGTGAAAAAGAAGCTCCTATTGGTGACTTCATGGATAATTTTTAAAATTAAAACAAGAAATATAAAAAAAAATGGGAAATATTAAATATTAGATGGATGAGGTGGTGGAGTAAAGCGTAAAGTTTAAAACTTGTGTGGTAGGTTTGTATGTAAGAAGTGATGATGTCATTTTAGTGTCTAAACACCTAATTTTCCAAGACTTGTGTCTAAATGCCAAAATATGTTTTGAAAGTGTCTATTTTGCAAAGTATCCCAATTTACTGACTTACAGTATATTCTCAGGTATACAAACCATAAGGATACTTTCAAATAAAGTATATCTAATTTAGTTTTCAGCATATCAGTTTTATAAGTTCATGGTATAAGGATTTAATACTTAGCATCAAGTTAGACTATGGTTCAACGCACCTAAGTCCCAAAACTATGTGCCACCATAGGTCATAGCAGCCCTTCATTTGGGCATCGATTTAGTGATCACACCAGTCATACCTTTCTACCAGGTATATATGGGCACTTTCAATGGGGTGTATATGTTGGACTTCCTGTTTAGCTCACGTAGTTTATGTCAATTAACAAGCTCTTCAATAATTTTCGAATCTATATGTTTAGTTTTGGAATAGCTTAAGCACATAAATTTTTAGATTTCATGTTATTTTATTGTTCACATGTATATTTATGTATTTCAAATAGGATTATTATACTTTAGTTTAGTTTTACAGCTCAATATAATATTTTAGTATCTATTAGTATATTTCAATGTATTTTATATATCCTTATCTGACATAATCAATACATTTAAAGTACTAATGCATACTCTATTTTGTGATTTATCACCTTATGAAATAGGTTCTAGCATTCAACATTATCCCTGTGAGTAGTGTGATTCAGTACCCTCTCAGCAACAGATAGTGGTGAATCCTTATCATTCGAGGATTAGCTTTTACTATTATTTCTTTTAGTAATCATTTTCAATTTCAGATATTTAGATTTAGCTGAGGACCTATCCCAACAACTTGAAAGTTTGTAGACCTTTAAGACAGGCAATCAGTAGATATTTTCAACTTTATATCTTTTATCGATCACAAAATTTATTTCAGTGATTAGTCAAATTTATATTGGTTTTAGATGAATCATTCATATACTCAGATAGCTTCAACATTAGTATATTAAGTTATTTTAGTATTGTTAATATTATGTGGGTACATCAGTTAGCTCTAGGTCACTTGTGACTCAAAACACTATGTTGTGACTAGGGTATAGATTCAAGTCATGACACATCATGAGTTATGAATTGGTTAAAGGGTATATAAAAAGAGAATTTCTCCAAGATATATTATAATAATTGATATACAGAAGAAGTTTATGATTTAGTAGAGTGACCTTTTATTATGAAAATTGTGGTTCTGCTTAGGTCCGGAAATATCTTTTTATTACGCAAATTGTGGTTCTACTTAGGTCCCGAAATATCTTTACTCTATGTATAGTAGAGTGCTTGATTAATGTGATATACTCTATCAACGTAAATATTAATGGGGTGTCTACAATGCCATTTGTAGCAAAAAAGGATTGCGATAAGGTGATCCCATCTCTCCCATTTATTTTTATTAGCTACAGAATATCTGACTAGGCTTCTAATACCTGTACAATATGTGAAGGGGTTCAAATACCATTGAAAGTTTACTGAGGTATTGTTTTAGCTTGGATTTACAAATGGTCTTTTTTTTATAGAGGTGACTTAAAGTTTGTTGATCTTATGCATATTAGATTTCATATCTTTTTAGCTACATCAAGTCTCATAGAAAATGCATATAAAAGTGCCATCAATTTTGGAGGAGTGGCTAGTGATGTTCAACAACAAATTCTGACAACCACAATTATTCAAAAGGTGATCTTTCTTTTAGATACGTACGTGTACCCCTAAGCACTAAAGGACTTAAAATAGTGCAATGTGAGCCTTTGTTGGAGACTCTATGCATATCACACTCTACCTCCCAAGTAGATTCATCTACAAGTCGATGTCACCATTGAACCATAACCACAAGAATAACTCTAGAGCGTAATTGCCTAACATCCTTAGCCAAAATAGAGACCGACTTCTCAACAAGGGACAATCACTCTTCTAAGTAAACTAACTCCTAATGAATGACATGAGACTCACGGGAATGTAATGATGAAGCATAGAAACATGAAAAACTGGATGGATAACTGATAAATCTGATGTAAAAGCTAACTTATAAGCAAGTTCGTACCTCAAGGTCTTACTTGTGAAACATCAAATCAACCCACCAGTGAGAGAAAATGCCTACCATATAATGCCTTAAAAGAAGACATATCAATACTAGAATAGTAGCTATTAGTATCTGTAAACTTTGCTAAAGCTAAATGCTGCTCCCATTGGCCACCAAAATTCATCACAGAAATGTAGAGCATATCCTCCAAACTTGAATAGTCCATTCTAATTGACCATTACTCTAGGGAGAAATATTGTGCTAAGATCAACCCGAGTACCTAACTTATCCTAAAAATTTTTCCAAAAGTAAGATGTGAACACAAAACCTAGATTTGAATAATGGACCCCAGCATACCATGTAGATGCACAATCTTACGAATATATATATGAGCTAACCTATCAGCACGAAATAAGACTTGAACTAAAATAAAATGAGCTGACTTGGTCAATCAATCCACGATGACCCAAATACCATCCAAACCATGAAATGTACGAGGCAAACCAGTCCCAAAGTCCATGGTGATTTATTGTAATACCCCATATCATTCTTAGCTCAGTTTGTCTCCTAGTTGCATGCATAACAGACTTAAATCCTAAAAATTTCACTAAGTGTTGTAGACTTGGTCATTTTTAGGGCCATTTAACTTCAAGGATTTTAAATTGGTCTTCCCGACCCCGAGACATTGGTTTTTGAGTTAATTCATTCAAGGATGTAAGAAGCTTATCTTGGGAGAATTTATGATTTTTTGGATGAGGATTGGGTCATGCTTGAATCACTATTCCAATAGCTCACCACGATAGTGCTGCAGTGCGGTAGGAATGGCGATGGCATTCTTACCACACTGCGGTGATCATCTAAAGTGTAGTTCAGCTATGAATTCAATTTTGTAAGGGGAAATTATGTCTTTTCCCCTTTATTCAAGTCGGCGTATCACGATCTATATCACTAGTTAGGGCATTATTGACCCCTCTTCTTCAATTCTCCTCTCAAAGAAACCCTATTCATCTCTCAAAATCATCAATTCAATTACTTACTCTCCAAGGAAAACAAAGAATTCAAGTTCCCAAATCAAAGAACCTTCAAGAAAGCATCAAGATTAGTGCTTCTCTTTCAAGATTAAGATTTTAAGGTATGTAGGAGTTCATCCGTGGGTAGAACCCTTTTTATTTTTAAATTATGAGTTTTTACATGTTCAAGTTGAATTATATCCACGAAGCTATTATTGATTTTCATTTTGAGTTATGTTTAAAAGTGTTTTCGATGGAATGGCCCATTACATGATTTGAATATTGAAATCTTCATATTGAGATCTCTAATTTCGGGTTTTAATATTGTAATCACATTATCCTTGCATATTTTACCTGTTACTATGCTTCAATTCATGACTCTCATGTGTTAGATGAAATGTCTAAATGTTGGGTTTTGAGTAATGATCTCCTACTATAGATTTTAAAGCTTTATATGTCATCATTGTTATTTCTATTCAGTGCTGGCGGATTATTAATACCCAATACCTAGTTATTTGAATATTTCAGTATCTTCCGAATGATTTAAGATAAACCATGAGCATTGGCATTCAATTAGTTCTTATGATTAGTTGTTTGCTCAGTTAAGCTTAGTTCAGTCCAGTAGACAATATCATTCAGTTAGGAGTAGGATTCAACATCGAGCGAACCCAGGGATGGGGACATTCCTACAAGTTTAGGGTTTGACCATTAGAAGCAATACCTAAATTACAGAACTATGTATCCAACGTAGGTTTGAGATTTCTTCCTACCAATTTAAGGTTGGCACATATCACATGAATTTTCTGCCAGTATAAGGTAACTCTTCAGTCCTTTGGGACACCAATTTAGTGAATCCACACAACCAGTGTTACTACCCATGGCACGGTACTGACACCCTTTCAATTGGGGTTACAGGTTGTACCCCAATTATATCAGTTTGGGGTATGCCGGTTAGGTGATACCTCTCACAGTCAGAGTACATTACTCAGTGTAGTTTTAGTTCAAATTTGCTTGACCAAAGAATACAAATTCTTAGTTATTCAGTTATCAAATTTTATTTTTTTAGTTATAGATTATTTAAGAAATATACTTATGTTTGATCTTGTATTCTCAGATATTACAGTGTTTTTGCATTCATGCTTAGTTATCTCTTGTTGTTCAGTTAGTCCTTACCTCATATGTACAGTACCCCACAATTTCAGTCTAGTTATTCAGACTAAGTGCAGTTCAGTTTGACATGATCAGTATTAAGTTATCAGTTTGTCAGTTAATCATATCAACTTAGTATATTCTATGTTTGGTTTTGTACGTTTATGCATTCGCGCTCAGTAGATTTGTATATTTATATCCTCGAGTTATGGCAATTTCCATCATGTAGTTTCAGAGCCAGCATTCATGTAGTACCCTTATTTTACTGTTTCCCAGCTACAGTTCTACTTATTCTGCAAAAGTAAAGTTTTAAGAAACTAAATGTAGTGATTCAACAGATTATCAAATTATGTTGTTGCTCAGGTTTTAAGCTACTTCAAATTTTAGTCTATGTCAATCTCTTGGTGAGTCTACCTACACTTACCATGCATCTTTTAAGATTACAAGTGAAATCAGTTTTACTTACTACATTTACCCCCGCTTAATTAGTGTATTCTAGAAGTACTATTCCACATATACGTCTGTGTGGCTAAATTATTTTATAAAGTAGGTACCAGTTGCAGCCCACGTATCATGACTAGACAGTTCCTGTTTTCTAGACAGCAGGTGATGGGTTCTCCTAGTTTTCGGACACTAATCAGATGTTGTTCATGTACTTTATTTTTATTATTCATATGTATTGATTAGTGGTAGTTGGAGTCATGTCTCAACTATCTATAGTCAATATAGTAGAGGCTTCATAGATGTTAGTCAGAGTCAGTCGTATAATTTTATTTTTTTATCAGATTGTAAATTGTATCAATATTATAATTCATCGCAGATTCTGTCATGATTATATTTCCGCACAGTAGAACCAAATATTTAATATATTATAAATCAGATGCTTAACAGTATGCCAGTTCATGGGTTAGCTTGGGATCACTTATGGTTCCAAGCACAGTGTTACGACTAGAGGGTAGTCTTAGGTTATGATATTTATTCCCACTTCTACTCGAGAATGGATAACCTCTGAAGCAAACCACTAAGTCTCATATGTTTAGCCTTCACCTGTTGACAACATAGGCAACGAGCCAAAAAATCCGCTATATCTCGTATCATATCACCCCACCAGTAATGCTATCTCAAGTTACAATATATCTTAGTCACACATAGATGGATGGAATGTTTGGGACAATAAGCCTCCTCCAAGATCAACCTAATCTAGTCACCTACTCTCGACACACAAACTCGGCCTTCAATTTACAAAATTCTATCTAAATGAAGTGAGGCTTCTTTAACCTCACCACTCAACACCTTATCTCGAATCAATCTCAATTCTGCATCATCAAATCGGTGAGCTGAATTTGCTCCATCAAAGAAGACCTAGCCTTCACAAATGCCACAATATGCCCAAGTGTCAAAATGTCAGACCTAATCATCGGGTTAGCTAAATACTAGACTTCTAAGGCCAAGGGACTCTACTAGGTTAAAAAATGTGCCAAGATACCCATGCTAGTCGACATCCGACCAAGGCATCTGGAACTGCATTAACCTTTCCTGAATGATAGAGAATGGTTAAGTCATAACCTTAAGAAACTCAAGCCAATGGTGCTGCATCATATTAAGATCTTGCTGGGTGAAGAAGTACTAAAGGCTACAATGATTTGAGAAAATCTTACAACGAAGTCAATACAAGTAGTGCCTTCACAACTTCAAAGCAAACACATTCGTGCATAACTCCAAATCATGGGTAAGATAATTCCTCTTATGAGACTTCAACTGAGAGAAGCATACGCATTCACCTTACCCTTATGAATCAACACAACACACAATACAATACCTAAAATCACAAAACACAATAAAACCCATGCCCTTTTTGGTAAAAGCCCAAATAGGAGATGAAATCAGCAAATCCTCGAGCTTTTGAAATCTCGCCTCACAAACATCAATCCCTCAATTTATCAAGCATAATCCGCAAATGCTCCTTTTGATCAACCTTATTCTTGGAATAAACCAAGATATCATCTATAAATACAATAACAAAGGAGTCAAGATACGATTGAAACACCCAGTTCATTAATCCATGAATATGGCAAGAGTAGTGATCAACCTAAAGGACATGACCAAGAATCATAATGACCATATCGATTTTGGAAAGCTATCTATAGAATATCAAAAAATGGTATCCTCAACTAGTAATAATCGTACCTCAAATCAAACTTCAAAAATACTACAACACCCAGAAGTTGATCAAATAAATCATCAATGCGATGAAGAGGATACTTATTCTTAATCGTCACTTTGTTCAACTACTGATAATCAATACATATTTGTGTAGACCTATCCTTCATCTTTACAAACATGACAGGCGTGCTCCAAGGCAATACACTAGGTTGGATAAATCCCTTATCCAATATCTATCACAACAGATCCTTTAATTCTTTCAACTCGACTGGGGCCATCCTATAAAAAGGAATAAAAATGGGCTTGGTGCCTGACTCAAAATCAATAGAAAAATCAATATAACGATCTAGAGGTACGCCAGGAAAATTCATTGGAAACAGATCCATAAACTCACAAACAACACAGACAAAATCCAAGAAAGTAGGTGAAACAACACTAGTATCATAAAATAAGCTAAATATTCCCTCTCAACCAATCGATAAGCTTGAACATAAGAGATAACCCTCTTAGAACTCGAAAAAGTGTACCCTTCCAAGCTATCCATGGTACAGCCAACGAAGCTAAAGTCACGATCCTAGAAAATTAATATAAGATAATATGATAAGGAGCCAAACAATCCATACCAAACATCAACCATATCTAACACAAGAAAATATATCCAAGTCTCATAGCCATAAAAAGTGACAATACAAGATAGAAAAACTCAATCCGCCACTAAAGAATCTCCTATAAGGGTAGATACACAAATAGGCATGGAAAGAGGCTTACTAATAGAATCAAAACCCAAAGAAAAATATAACACATAGGAAAAAGTTGATCCAAGATCAAATAACACAGATGGAGATATAAAATAAATGGGGAAAATACCAATGATCATATCATTTGAAGCCTCTGCCTTATGTCTGTCGTGTATAGCATAATGCTGCCTATAACCACCAACTGCCTGAATGGACCTATGACTACCCCACAAGCTCTACAACTTCTTCTATAGACAACTCTGCTAGCACTCATACCTCTCACTGCTAAAATAAGAGTAGCCCTAATTATATGACGAGGGCAATCATTGGCCAAATGGTGAACCTTACGACATATATAACAAGTCCTATGACCTATCTCAACATGAGAGGGAACCACTAGGCCCTAATAGACAGCCTAGACTACTTAACCTGAAGATCTACCACCTAAACTCTATAAGGCCCCCTGCATTGGCCTACCCTGATAACCACGAGAACCTCTACAATATCTATCATGTAAAGACTAACCTCTCAACTTACCAAAATAGCACACTTTATTGGCGCCACCCTAAGGTACTCAAAGAATATCCTCTTTATCTTGGCATGATCTACAATACTCTAACCCCAAATACAACTATCGGAGATGAAGCCAACTGAAGAGAGACATCTAGACCCTTCATGAACTTCTAAATCTTCTCAAACTCGAAGGAAATACTATCATAGGAATATCTAGAGAAGGCATGGAATCATATCTCATACTCTGCTATAGGCATGGAGCCTGCTCGAGTCAATTTAACTTTTCATGCATCCAATCTATTAAATTATAAGGTACAAATCTCTCTAGAAAGGCATCAGTAAGCTAATCCCAACTTAACTCAGGAGAATTAAGAAGTCTTAAACCAACAAATGACCTTCACCAATCTCTCCCGGCATCCCTTAACTGATATGTAGTATAAGCAAACCCCGTGCGACTCAAAAAACCCCAAATTATGCAACTTCTCCTAACAATCAATCAAGAGCTCATAGGAATCCTCTCCCACAGGAAAATTAAATTTAGAAGGATTCAAATAGGTAAATTTATCAAACATCTTCTGATCACCAATAGATATTATAGTACTCACAGCAAGAGGAGGCATAGTGAATTTAGAAGTCTAAGATCCTATCTGATGAGGTAATATAGATGAAGGCTAAACTCCCAATCTCAAAAGACCATGCTCAGATATCGACGCTAAAATAGAAATATGACTCGGGGTTTGAGGAGTACCTAAAATAGAAGCAGGTGTAACAGGAGGATAGGAACTCTAAACTGGAGAAATATCCAACATAACCAAAGGAGAGCCCTCTAAGTGGGTCAACAAACTCACTAACAATCTCTCCAACACTAAGGCAGATGAATTTTGAAAAACTAGAGTGGAACACATACGTCCAACTTGCTCAACATGAGGATCTGGGGAGAGTCCCCTAGCACTCTACCTAAACGGGGTTGAACCATGGGCCCATCCCCTTCCTTGAGTCATTCCACGACTCGAGGCTTGCCCACTTTACTGAAGTCTTTCTCTAAAAGTAGGCTCCATATATCTAACCTCATGGACCTAGTCAACGCCATCGATTCGGAAAGAGTAAAACAAAACTCAGAACAAAAGATATGAAAGAACTTTGCATGGTAAGGAATAAAATATGAAAAGTTTTCTAAAGACATTATATAGCCTCTCAATGATAGATACGGACGTATATGTACCAATCCATAAGACTTTATTAGACACTCTGTTCTTACCCTGTTGAGACAAATGAATTTTGGCTGTTGTGAAACAATTTGTCACAATCCAAAATCCAAAGGGTCATATGGCACTTTGCAGCAAACCTTGACAAGTATGCCTATTACCATAACTAATACATAATGAGGGTAAATACTGTAATAAATCCAAGGTAAGGCTTCTAGAATGAAGCTGAACCAAACAACTATAATTAATGCGGAAAGAAATATAAAAATGTAGCCATAACTCCCAAAATCATAAGATATCAAAATACACAAGAAACTCTATCTCAAAAATAAAATTAAAGATATAATATATAAATTAAGGTAGTAGAGGACATTTGGATTCCTGAAAGTCATTGACTACCTTGAAAGCTCTAACAATGGCTTGATTCAAGCAATGTGGAGTGCACCCAAACTTAAATCTGTATTGAAAGGGTGCAGTAGGAGTGAGTAGGGTCTATTTGTACTCAGTAGGTATAATAAGACCACCAAGAAAAGTAGAAAATAAGGTATACAAAGTTCACACTAAGGGTATGCCACATGTAATAAAAAAAAATGTCCCACACTGGTAGCCCAAACCACTTGCACTAACAGTTTTAATATATATATATATATATATATATATATATATATTAGGAGCCAAAAGGGATATATTTTATCAAAAATTCAAAAAGGGATAATTAATTGAGGATAAAACCAAAAAAAAAATATTGCTTTGGGGGTAACGACTTGCATGTAATCATAGGCTGGAGAAAAAAGCACATATGCATGGTGTGATATCCCAAACTGATGCATGTAAAAATGTAGAGTTGCACAGATACATGATTTCAATATTTCTATTTCCTTATGAGCTGTATGCTTTCTTTTTGCATATGAACTATGCCTGTATATTCTTTTACAATGTAATTATAACAACCTGTATTTCCAGCAAGAATTTAGACCATCATTCCTATGCGTATAGACTTAAACCAAATGATTACTTGTTAATATATGTGTGTTGATCGATACTATAGTGTGGGAATTCCTTTGAAAATGAATTGAAGTCAAGAAAATCCCAAAACTCAAAGACGAGTTAAAAAATTTCTATCGATTTAGTCTTAGTGGATGTTTCAACTTGAGTCAACTTCCATCGACCATAACTTTAAGTATATATCGAATTAGAGGGTATACTATATATCAAATGAAAGGCCTTAAAAGTAGCTTTCTAACGATACCAATTTCACCTATATCTAAAAACCGAGCAAAAACATTATGACTTTGCAAAGTGGAGTATGTCGCCTAAGAAATTACCTAAGGCTACTGGAATGGTTATGACATAGGTTAGGCTCCACCTAACCTACCTTAGGAAATGGTTTAGGCACTATAAAGCCTAACTTAGGCGATGGGAAATGCGCCGCCTATCCTAGCTTAGGCGATAGGCAATGCGGCGCATAGTTATGGCCCAAGTGAGGTAAACACTGTATTTTTGAGTTATTTTAAGGGAAATTTAATCTTTTGGCACTTCTAAACCTTACCTAATCATACTTAAAAAAATTTAGGCTTATTAGCTAAGATTCCTAGTTCATCCTTCAAGAACACAAGAGGAGAAAACAACTAGGGTTTGAGCAATCAAGCGTAAAGGTCGAATCTTTTCAAAAATTCTTCACAAATTCTTCAGAACTAAGGTACGTGGGATTTTCCTAAAACTACTTTGGCATAAGAAATTGTTTGAAAAACTTTTAGCATTGTGAGATTTTGAAATCTAAAAAGGGTTTTGGAATTTGCATTGAAATTTGCGTAATGAATTCTTTAGTGACATTATTGTTTTGGTCTTTAGGTCTTTCCCCCAAATTGATTTGAAATCTTATATATATATGTATGTGGTTAAAGTTGATAATTGTATTGAGAGCATAACTATTTCTGCTCCCTTTCATGTTGTGATACCTCTTGATTTTTAGAATGTTATTTAGAAGCATGATTTTATATGTTCATGACTATTGTTGAATGATGTAAGCTTGATATTTAAATTGATGAGAGGAGTTTTGCATATTAATAAATGTTGAATATATAATGAAAGATTGCATGGTTTGCGAAAAATGCATGACCACCACATGTTTGTTGAAATGATCGAAAGGAATAATTTTACATAGTTTGATAGGTGTATTGAATAATTAATATTCTTACATTATTGCAATATGGTGGTATAAACTTTATTCTTTAATATAAGAAACTATGATATGATTTTTATGTCTCAGAAACCTGACTTGCAAGTCTTAGTATGACGGTACCTATTCAGATAATGTCATAGTAGTATAGAATAGAACAAAATGTGGATTTTCTCTCAGAATTTTAGATTTTGAACTTAGAATAATACATGTTTCAAAAAGGTTAAAAATGGGTATAAAAAGATGTTAGGTGGTTACTGAAAAAGGCACGAGTCCAGAAAACTCAATGCTTGAAATCGTGTTTTGCCGATAAGAGATTATTATGACCCCTAAAGGGATAATACGCCAGCCTAGTTCGCTGTCGTGTATAAGAATCAGAAACTCCAACTCTTGTGGCAAACTTGGGTTGGGGGCTTGGCTGCCGAGTTAAGGGCAGACTTTATATAGCCCGTGGGGTTATAGAATTGTATGGTGGACCACTTAACTCAGAAGTAATACAAAGATCAGAACTGTATTGATAAGAATGTTTTATGAACATCAAAAAATTTCCCATGTAAATGCATTATTTTTTATTTCTCTGCGTACCAGTACAATTGTATTGACCCCTTATCTTTTAGGGTCTGACGCTCAGTTTAGAGGTCCTGCTAAACTGTAGAGTTGACAGTCAGAAATGTGCAGTTGGTGAGCTTCCCTTACTTCGGAAGGCCATTCTTAGAGTATTGTTATTTCATTGGTGTATTGGTACACTAGGGGCCTTATCCCATATTTTAGGTAGTTTTATTAGTTTTGTATGTACTAGAAATTTTGTAGACTGAAATAGATGTTGTTTGGACGCAGATAGATTTCTTTCCAATATTGTTAAATTGAATTCAGAGTATGACCATGATTCCATTTATTTTATTTATTCATTCTTTTCTTTATTATTGAGTAGCATGAATGATTACCAGAAATGGAAAAGTGTGTGGGCCTCCATGGTTTGGGATGCTCATCATGGTTAGGGCCCCAGCTTGGGTCGTGACAAACTTGGTATTGGAACTCGGTTCATGATCCCAGGGTATTTGTGAAATCGCATTGGGTAGACTATTGTTTATGGGTGTGTAGCGCATCATACTTACAAGTAGGAGTCTATAAGGAATTTAGGAATGTCTCACTTTCTCCATGTTCTAGTTTGTGCTACGGAGTCAGAATGTTCATCTTTCATACTCTAATTCATGATATGGTGTCGCCCCTATGAAAGTAAAGCTATCCCAAATCTTACTCTGATATTTTCAGATATGTCTTATTATTGAGGTGATTCAAGTGCAGAAGTCTTGAATCTAAATGGTATGGTCCTTTTTGATTGATTCATTAAAGATTATAAAATTGTACAAGGACTTTAGAGAAGTCCATTAGTGCTTAAAGGCGTATTGATTCAAGTGTAAACTATGATCTTGATGAAATCATGCTTTTTAGCCTGAGGTATTTAAGTGTATCCCATCCCTTTCAAAAATTTTGTTGTGGATGTCATGCATAAAGAGAATGATATATAGCAGAATGTTAGAACTGTACTTCCACTTGATTAGTAGTGTATGTTAAAGTGTCATGACCTATTGGTAGTGAGATTGGGCCAAGAAGTTAGTGATATAAAATAATAAGGTTAGAAGTTGGAGTGAGGGGGTCTTTTTTTGTGTAAATAATTATTTATTTAGTTGTATAGCCATCGATTGAGGGATGATTTGTTATTTTATAATCATAGACTAATGTTGTAGTAATATTGGTAGATGGTGAGGTATTCGATAGAGGAAGTGTTTGTCTATGATCATTATCTGTTCAACACTGGAAGGGGCCTAGAGTGGATAGTCATGGTGGTTATAGAAACCTCTTATAGGATGTGAATGGAAATGGTTAGATTATCCAATAAGTTATAATTATAGATTCATTGTTATATGTGGAATTTAAAGGTAGTCTAAATGTATGCTTGGGAAAGTAAGTATAAGGTGAGAAAGTAGAATATGTAAATAAGATCGAGTTGGGCTATGTTATATGATTAGAATCGACTATCCCTATTATGACTTTACCCACCTTTTTATTATCTTTATTTTAGTAGTCATAAACTAGTACTTTATGTGAGAAGGTATGTAGTGGATTTTGAGATGTAATAGTGATGTCAGGGAGGGGTTGCGATTGTAGGTAGTAGTTAAATGAAATAAGTATTTTGAGTTGATTTCCCAATTTATTGGACTAGTATAATATGTTGCATGTTTCACCAATGGTATGTGATTGTTGCTAGACTATAGGCTCAAACTTTAGATGTAGAATATGGTGGTAAGAGTAGTATCTTAAGGTTCATAATGTATGTTTTGTAAAAATTAATAGGTAGGTTTGATGGGATTTGTGAAAGAGTCTAGGTTGGTAATTTATGAAAAGTTAAGTGGTAATTGTGAGGTATATGCGTATATGTTGACTAGTGTTAAAATGATGATATGTGGGTGAGTCATTTAGTGGATAAGGGCGTAAGTATATAAGAATAATTTGCACCCCTTGGTAGTATGGCGTTAGGTAAGATTTTATGATAAAGTTATGTGATTAATGGTCTAGTGTTAGAAGGTTAAGTAGTAGAGAGTGGAATTTTATGTGATAAGGAGTGAGGATGTGTATGCTCGTGAGACTGCGACTTATAAGTTGATGATAATAGAGCATAGAAAAAATTAAGAGTAGCATTCTTGAAAAGCAATGCCTTTAGAGTATACTTAAAAAGGGAAAGTCTAGCATTTATGTGTATAAATGTTTTGCATACCTAGTTTGTGTTCTTGAAATTGTGGTATGGGGAAATTTTGGGAGTTGCTGTATAGCATTATTTAGAGTTGAAATAAGAAAATATGAGTGGGAAATATGCGCCTTTAATAGAGTTTTACAAATTTTGTTAAAATGCAAGTTACGTGATTAGAGGTGTAATGCTAAGTATTCTAAGGAGTAGAAGATGAAGTGTTGTGTTCCTAGAAGCGTGGTTTTCTATACCCATGATAACGTTAGCCATAGACAGATGACTTTGGGTTTTGGAGGATGTTAGGATTAGTGTACCTGAACGGTATGTTCTAAAATAAATTTAGTTTCCTCGTAAAAAAAATATTTATGGAGGGGAATTTGTGTTCATATGTATGTTGGTACTCCTTTATGATTAGGTGTGTCGATATCGAGAGGATCAATACTTCAACTAGTCTCTATGTTCCTCAAATAGTTAGCATATCTCATTTACATGAGTATGGGTTGAAGGATGATGGTTGTAGAGGCTAGCGAAAGTAAGAGTATTATTTATAAAATACAAGACCTACAGAGTATAGTTTATTCGAGTGAGATTAGCGGTAATGTGTATGGTGGTATATCTCTTGTGTTGAGAGTTGCGGATATATTTTTGATGAGAGGTTATGTCTGCAAGTCTAGGATTATGACTTTAATCTAAAGGGGAAGATGATGAGTTAAAGTAGTTCTCAAATTTTCTTATGGTGTCAAGTTTCAAGTAAGATTCATGATAAATCTATTACAAGTCAAGCAAACTCCTCCTACTCAGTCTATGAGGTCACTCTGCTAATGACTTACATTAGGTATCCAAGTCCTACCTATGTCTAAGGTTTGAGCACTCTATGTAACTCATGACATGTCCTGACTTTCAAAATAGAAGAAATAATATCCCTCTATGATCCAGTATTCTAAGTATCCAAGATCAATTTTTGTTGCTCACGAACAACAAATCTATGTCCCAAATCATGATTAGTTCTAAGGAACTATATTTTTGTATGTTAATGATTCTTTTTATGTCAGGATTATCCAAAATGATAAAGTTATGTGAACTCATGACTATTTTAGTTCTGAAAATGAGAAGTGATAGCTTCGAGTAGAAGCCCTTGCCTAAATCGTTGACTTCATGAATTCCATATTCACGTTATAAGACTCTTGATGTAAGCTCTCATGTTTCTCACTGTGGTTGTCCTAAGAACTAATGCTATTTTGAGTTTATGCCAGAACGACTCTCCACTTGTGATGCAAACACTTGATATATGAAACACTCTGTAATTGAACCGTATCTTCAACTCATGTCCCACCTTGAGTACGGAAATAGGTGTATTTATAACCAAAAAGTGTTACTCCCTTTCATGATGCTCTTGCTTAGGTCCTTTGATGACCCTCTGTATACTACTATGATGGTTGTTGTGGAAGCATAGAAGTGTGTTACGTGGGGGAGTAGATGTTGTTGTAGGTGAAAATTTTGATGTGATTTCTTGAGCTAAGGTTAAATGAGCAAGTGAAGTAAGGAAATGAATATTCGTTATGTGAAATAGTTAGGAGGGAAGTATATGGCGAGAATCTTGGTGAAAATAATTAAATTTGCAGGTCTTAATGGAGATGTCCATAAAGTGGGGTGTGGTAGTTATAGGCTGAAATTTTGTGATTGATGAAAACACAAACTAATGTGCCATACAGTTAATATTCTTTGAATTAATACTTGAAGTTGTTGGATTATAGTGATGAGGTGAGATGATTTCTTAGTGTGATGTAGAGTACAAGGTCCCATAGTTTAAATTAGCACCTCTTTCTTCCAAGTTAAACTTCAACATAGAAGTATTATACGATGGGACAAAAATTCTTATGGTTAGACGTGTTACAGAAGAATTAAAAGTTAGAAATGATTAAGTATGTTGATTAGTGTTGGGGTATAGACAAGTAGTGTTTCTAAGTTTAATTCTTTTCATTGTAGCATGTAAGATGGAGAATGCTAATATTCGTATGTCCTGTGATAATCTTATCTCACGTGTTGTACCAATCTTAATCAGGCCGAGGACTCTTAGGAAAAAAATTTCATGTCTTACAATGTGTTGATCATATGCCATAAAACACATGCCAAGATCATGTCGAGGTCAAGCTTCGTTAGCTCAGGTTTTAGGCTGACACGTTTCACTAGGGGTTATCATGAAGATCTTTTGATGCCCTTGCATATATTTTGAGGAAAAATGTTCAATGCGAAGTTATGCTCCTTATTCAATACTTGTAGAGGTACAAAAAGTCCCTACCCATCATTCGGTGATGAATGATCCCAAGGGGGGATAATGTAATGACCTGCATTTTGGGCTTGAATTTAAACCATAGTTCCTATACGTATAAAACCGAACTAAATGATTCCTTTTTAATATATATGTGTTGATCAATCCTATAGCGTGGGATTACATTTGAATATGAATTGATGTCAAGAAAGTCCCCAAACTTAAGGACGAGTTGAAAACATTTCTATCAATTAAGTCTTAGTGGATGTTTCAACATGAGTCAAATTCCATCAACCATAACTTTATGTATATACCAAATTATAGGACCTAATATATATAAAATGAAAGGTCTTCCAAGTAGCTTTCCAACGATACCAATTTCACCTAAATCCGATAACCAAGAAAAAATTTATGACTTTGCAAAGTGGAGTGCGTCGCCTAACAAATTGCCAAAGGCTACTGGAATGGTTATGCCATAGGTTAGGCACCACCTAACCTAGCTTAGGCAATGGGTTAGGCAGCGCCCATCCTAACTTAGGCGATGGGCAATGCGCTGCCTAGCCTAGCTTAGGCGATGGGCAATGCGGCACCTACCTTATGGCCCAAGCGACGTAAACACTTCATTTTTGAGTTATTTTGAGGGTAATTAATTCTTTTGGCACTCCTAAACCGTACCTAATAATACTTAAACAAATTTAGGATTATTAGTAACATTTAAACTCTCCTAAAATCCCTAATTCATCCTTCAAGAACACAATAAGAGAAAATAACTAGGGTTTGAGCAATCAAGCTTAAAGGTCCAATCTTTTCAAAGCATCTTCATGAATTCTTCTCAACTAAGGTACGTGGAGTTTTCCTTAAACTACTTGGGTATAAGAAATTGTTTCAATATCTTTTCCCATTGTGAGATTTTGAAATCTAAAAGGGGTTTTAGAATTTACATTTAAATTTGTGTTATGAATTCTTTAGTGACATTATTTTTTTTGTCTTTAGGAATTTTCCCCCAAATTAATTTTAAATCTTATATATATATATGTGGTTAAAATTGGTAATTGAATTTAGAGCATAACTATTTACGATCCCTCTCATGTTGTGATACCTAATAATGTTATTTAGAAGCATTATTGTTTATGTTCATGACTATTGTTGAATGATGTAATCTTGATCTTTAACTTGATGAGAATGGTTTTGCATTCTGATAAATTTTGAATATATAATGAAAGATTGTATGGTTTTCCATAAATGCATGACCACCACATATTTGCTGAAAAGATCGAAAGGAATGATTTTACATAGTTTGATAAGTGTATTGAAGAATTAATCTTCTTGAATTGTTGAAATATGGTCGTCTAAACTTTATGTTTTAAAATAAGAAAATGTGATATGATTTTTATGGCTTAGAAACCTGACTTGCAAGTCTTAGTATGACGGTACCAATTCAGATAATGCCATAGTAGTACATAACAAAACAAAATATGGATTTTCCGTAAGATTTTTAAATTTTGAACTTAGAATGATACATGTTTAGAAAAGGCTAAAAAATGTCCATACAGAGATGTTAGGTGGTTACCCGAAGAAGGAACGAGTCTAGAATACTCATTACCCAAAATTGTGTTTTGCCGATACGGGATTATTATGTCCCCTAAAGGGATTATACGCTGGCCTAGTGCCCTGTGGCATATTAGAATCAGAAACTCCAACTCTTGCGGCAAACTTAGGTTGGGGGCTTGGCTGCCGAGTTAAGGGTGGACTCCATATAGCCCGTGGGATTGTAGAATTGTAGGGTGGACCACATAACTCAAAAGTAATACAAAGATCAGAAATGCATTGATAAGAATGTTTTATGGACATCAAAGAATTACCCATGTGTTTTAAACAATATCATGCATGAAGTTTTCATGTATTTCTCTCATCTATTTTATATATAAATGCATTATTTTGGATTTCTGTGCAAACCAGTACAATAGTATTGACCCCGTATCTTTCAGGGTCTGAGGCTCAGTCTAGAGATCCTGCTAAACCGTAGAGTTGATAGTCAGAAGTGTGAAGTTGGTGAGGCTCCCTTACTTCCGAATGCCATTCTTTTAGTATTGTTATTTCATTATATTATTGGTCCACTAGGTGCCCTGTCCCATATTGTAGGTAATTTTATTAGTTTTCTTATGCACTAGAGATTTCGCAGACTGAAATAGACGTTCTTTAGATAAAGATGGATTTCATTCTAGTATTGTCAAATTGAATTGATCAGAGTATGACCATGATTCCATTTATTTTATTTCCACATTCTTTTCTTTATTATTAAGTAGTGTGCATGATTACCAGAAAGATAAGGGCACTCGGGCCCCCATGGTTAAGGATACTCATCACGGCTAGGGCCCCGGCTCGAATCGTAATAGTAAAGTTATATGTTCTGTAAACTGTAGAAGTGTAGAAATATAGTGCAAAAATATTCTAAACTATTTTCTTTTCTTTTACAACTATTCAATCAAAATACAATTTAAGGCACTAATTATAAGGTATGTTAATATGTATTTTTACATTATTTTTATTTTTATGTACAAAATATTACATCGAATTCTTAAACTTAAATTTTACATTATTTAAATATTTTTTTATTAAATTACTTTTGATCATAAAAAACTGTTTTTTTAATGTAGATATGAATCCATTGTTAAAATTACAAGCTAAACACCGATCCCAAAAAGTTTGGGACATCGAGGGACAAGATATGTGCTTAAATACATGTCGTATGATACAAAATTTTGGCTACACATAAAGCAGCATCCATTGCATTATCGAGTCCTTCAATATTTAAGTTTATGTGGATTTAGAGGAATTGTAGAAGTTGGAAACATTCCTTACGAGTTGGTTGAGAGGTGGTTCCCCGAAACTCACACATTTTACTCGCGAATTGGTGAGGCCACCACTATCTTATAGGACATCGTAATTATTTTTGTCAAGGTTGTATATGTAAATCCTATACTTCCAGAAGGTTCTACCAATTTAGGGATTGTACCTAGTACATTAAATAATGCATGACTTAACAGTATAAGAACCTCCTCTAGATTGCTTTTCTGGAATTAGCAGAATACTTGCATCTAAATTAGTTGTATATGTAAATGAGTTAGATAATATTATTCTTGTTACTCCCTAACTTGAGGTGCAATAGAGAGTTAAGTTGTACCTTTTATAGTTATGTGGAGGTACACTATTTTTGGATAAGTTTAATTCTAAAATTTCTTCGGACTATTTAATTGAGATGCAAGACTTAAATACAATGTCGACAAAGGCTTGGGCATAGCCTCATTGACATTTTTGTACTATTCTATATGTCGTGCATCCATGTATTCATCTAGCGATGTGTGTAGATTTCTTTTCTTAGTTCAGCAACATGAAAGTTCATTTTTTAATCCAAAATATTGTAAGCTGAATAAAATTAATACTTGAATGAAATTGTATTATGTGTTGAAACTGAAATATGGAAACTCTCCATGATAACACCAATACATAGGCGTTGGAACATGCATCTCTATTTGTTACTAAATTCGGAATAGGGTGATATATAGAATAAGATTCACTAGGGTCAAGATTTCTCCATTTCCCTCAACTTTCTCTGTAATAATCTTGATAAGAACATGCCTCAACTTGAAACTTTAAAATTTTCCACGCAAGTCGCTGGCAGATCCATGTCTTATAAGTCACTGTGCACCTGAAGACTTATAAGCCACTGTCTTCCTAGCGACTTACAAGTCATTGTGGGCCTGATGACTTACAAGTCATTGTGGTCCTGACGACTTTCAAGTCGCTGGCCCCTAAGCGATTTGTCCATTTTGGTTGTTTCCCCAAAAAATTGACCCCTTTGGTATTTTTGATTAAAAAATGAGCCCTTTTGGATCTAGATGGCTCACAACCCTAAGGTTGACATATAGTCATTGAGTCTTATCCGACATAATTTTTCATAGCAGGTCCATATCCAATATTCAATACTAATCTTCAGTATTTTTTAGGTATCCTGTCTTTCTAGTATTTCTACTATTTCTAAAACACATACATAACATAAAACATAAATAAATTACATGGACATGACAATAAGTAAATATAAAGTAATAAAATAAAAAAGTGAAATGATGCATATAATGACATGTGAATGATGATGCAATGTTCATAACGATTCAACATGAGTATTTCTACAACCAATATATATGGATTTCTTTCAAAACCAATCCATATGATGTATTTCCACAACCAAACATAATTTTACAATTTCACAACCACGTGAGACAATATCCACTCACTATTTTTATACCAGTGGTAGTCAGTGCCAGAATCAGTTTTATGCTTTACCATCCTGATAAGAGTAGGAGAGTTTGCTAGATTTTGTCACTGTTATGCTTCATGTATTACATCTTGATGCATATGTGTTGTTAGATCTGGGATCACAACTCTCTTATGTGACTCCATTGATTGCGGTCAATTTTAGTATAGGACTTGAAAAGCTCTCTAAACCCTTCTTAGTTTCTACCCCAGTGGGTGAGTCTTTTGTTGCCAGACGATTCTATAAGAAGTATTATCTTAATGCAAATGTGTTGTTAGATCCAGGATCACAACTCTCTTATGTGACTCCATTGGTTGCGGTTAATTTTGGGATAGGACCTGAACAACTCTCTAAACCCTTCTTAATTTCCACCCTAGTGGGTGAGTTCGTTGTTGCCAGATGAGTCTATATGAAGTAACCTATTAATTTCATCCATAAGATCATTATATAGGACCTATTTGAGTTAGAGATGTTAGATTTTGATATTATTTTGAGCATGGATTGGCTCCATTCATGTTATGCATCAATAGATTATTGGAACCATGTGGTAAAGTTTCAATTTCTCGATGAGATAGTTTTTGAATGGGAAGGTAGTTCTGTGTCTCCTAAAGGTCATTTCATAGCTTATCTTTAGCCCAAAAAGTTGATATCAAGAGGGTGCATCTATTATTTAGTTCAAGTCAAAGATACTAAGTTTGAAGCTCCAGCAGTTCAATCAGTTCGTGTAGAAAACTAATTTCCTGATGTTTTCCTCAATGATTTGCTAGGGGTGCCTCCAGCTAGAGAAATAGAATTCGGTATTAATATCCTTCCTGATACTCAGCCCATCTCTATCCATTTTTATCATATGGATCCGACCGAGCTTAAAGAATTAAAAGATCAGCTTAAATACCTCTTAGATAAAGGTTTTATAAGACCCAATATCTCCCTGTGGGGTTCTTCTATCTAGTTCGTGCAGAAGAAAGATAGTTCTCTCTGAATGTGCATCGATTATCAACAATTAAACAAAGTCACAATCAAGAATAGATATCCTCTCCCCAGGATTAATGACTTATTCGATCAACTTTAGGGTGCAAGTTATTTCCCTACGATAGACCTTAGATCTGTTACCATCAACTTAAAGTCAGAGAATGTGTCATGACAACTTTCAAAACTTGGTACGGTCACTTCAAAATTGTAGTTATGTCTTTTGGACTAACAAATGCCATTGAAGCTTTCATGGACTTAATAAACAGGGTATTCAAGTCGTACTTGGACATATTTATCATAGTCTTCATTGATGACATCCTTGTCTATTCTCGTAGTGAGAATGATCATGCAAAACATCCGCAGGTAGTGTTGCAGACCCTTAGAGATCATTAGTTATTGGCTATGTTCAGTAAGTGCAAATTTTGGTTAAGATTAGCAGATTTCCTCGGACAAATCATTTCTGTCTATTCCATTTGAGTTGATCCTCCAAAGACCAAAGCAGTGAGAAACTGGCCAAGACCTATCTCTCTGTCTGGTATCAGGAGTTTCTTGGATTTGGCTAGCTATTACTGATGGTTTTTTGATGAGTTTTATTCTATATCTTCCCTCATGTTTAGGATATCCCTATATAAGGTCAATTTTTAGTGGTCAGATTTATGCAAGAAGAGTTTTCCGGAGTTCAAGACTCAACTAACTTTCATATCGACCTAGACTTTTCTAGATGGCCCATATGGGTTTGTAGTATATTATTATGCTTCTAGAGTTGATATGCATTGTGTTTTGATGCAGAAAGGTAGGGTCACAGCCTATGCCTCTAGGAATCTTAATCCCCATTAAAATAATTATCTGACCCACGATCATGAGTTGGCAATTGTTATCTTTGTTTTAAAAATTTTGTGGCATTATCTTTATGGAGTTTATGTTTATGTGTTCATGAATCAAAAGAGCTTACAGTATGTATTTGGATAGAAAGACATAAATCTCCATCAGAAGAGATGGCTTGAGTTATTGAAAGACTATGATATAAGTGTGTTGTATCATCCGAGCAAGGCCAATGTAGTGGAAAATGCCCTTCAAAGACTGTCCATGGGTAGTGTTTCCCATGTTAAGTATGATAAGAAAGAGTTAGTTCATAAGGTTCATCAGATTGCTAGGTTAGGAGTTTGATTGGTTGATTCGGACGAAGGTAGTACATGACTTCTGAATGGTTGGGAATCTTCACTAATTGCAGAAGTGAACAAAAAGCAAGACAAGGATCCTAGTTTGGATAAATTAACGGGAGGTAGTTAGATATCAAAAGGTGGATGTTTTCTCCTAAGGGAAATATGGTGTGCTTTGATGTCAAGGCAGGCTATGTGTTCTGTACGTTGATGGTTTGAGACAACGAATCTTGGCAGTGGCACATAGTGTGCGACACTCTATCCACTCAGGAGCTAATAAACTGTACCATGATTAGTGGGAAATCTAATGGTGTAATAGTATGAAGAAAGATATTGTAGGGTATATAACTGAGTGTTCGAATTATCAGTATGTTAAGGTTGAGCACCAAAGGCCTTGTGGTATGCTTCAGGAGTTTAACATCCCCACTTGGAAGTGGGATATGGTGAATATGGATTTTTTATGGGGTTACCTTATACACATCATTAGCATAATTTGATTTGGGTCATTATAGATAGAATTACCAAGTCAGTCTATTTCTTGCCAGTTCATACTTCATATTCAGCTGAATATTATACCAAGCTTTATCTTAAGGAGTTAGTGAAATTACATGGGGTTCTGTTGTCTATTATTTCAGATAGAGGTACTTAATTTATATCTCACTTTTGGAAAGCTTTCCAAAAGGGTCTTAGCACCGAAGTTCTCCTTAGTACAACCTTTCATCCTTAGATAGATGGTTAGGCAGAGAGGACCATTCAGACTTTAGAGGAGATGTTGAGGGCGTGTGTTATTAATTTTAAAGTTATTTGGGATGACCACTTACCATTTATTGAGTTTTCTTACAACAATAGATATCCTCCAATATTCAGATGGCTTCTTTTGAAGCTTTCTGTTAGGAGGAGATGTAGATCACCTATTGGTTGGTTTAAAGTAGGTGAGACTACTTTGATAGGACCAAATATTATATTTAAGGCTATGGAGAAATTTAAGTTAAATCAAGAGAGGGTGAAGACAACCCAAAGCCGTGAAAAATCTTATGTAGACATGAGGAGAAGGGATCTTGAGTTTGAGGTTGGTGACTTAGTTTATTTGAAAATTTCACCAATGAAGGGAGTGAAAAGATTTGGCAATAAGGAGAAGCTCAACCCCCATTATGTTGGCCCATATAAAATCTTGAACCATCTTGAAAAGTAGCTTACGAGCTTGAGTTGCCTGCAGATTTGGCTTCAGTACATCCTATATTTCAAGTTTCTTTGGTAAAGAAATACGTTGGTGATTCAACCTCTATTGTTCCCTTGTAAAGTGGGGATGTTAAGGAATAACTTTCCTACAAAGAAGTCCCAATTGAGATCCTTGATCGCCAGATTTATAGTCTAAGGAACAAAGAAGTTTCTTTGGTTAAAGTTGTATGTAGAAATCAGTCCGTTGAGGGAGATACTTGGGAAACAAAAGCAAATATGCGAGCCCAGTATCCTCATCATTTATTCATGAATTAAAAATCAGCTTGAGGTAATAATTTTCTCTAGGTTGACTCCTTTCGTTTTGTACTTTAGCTATACAACTATTCTTATGTCACAACATGCATTTATGAAATCAGTTCAGCCCATGCAGTTTGTATCATGTTTTAGACATAATTATTTGATTATGTATTAGATTATCGATATTTAGTATAGACTCTTTACATCCTTAATATCTCAGCTTAATCATTTTTATTCGAGGACGAATGATGTAATACCCCATATTTTTTCCCTAGCTTAAATTCGCTCCTAGAATGTTAAGGGTGATCTTCAAAAATGAATATCTTTTATTTCATATAGAATTTTCTAGATTTAGTCCGTCCATTGGGTAGAAAATTGTATAAGCTTTCCATCGATACCAAATTCGGCTAATTTCGACACTCGGTGAAGAAGTTAGGCTTATTTAGCAAAGCGATGAGCCAACTGGGCAATTACCGCATAGAGTTGAAGGAAAATATCATAATGGTCATTTTCCAGTGGACCTCCACGATATTGGCACGTCGTTGAGAGGTATAATTTCCCATTTTTCAATTTCTAGTAGCCCAACGTGATAGTGATGTATTGCGCCAGTGGCAAAAATGGCGTTCTAAAGGGGAACCGCGATGGTGACGCATCGCAGAGAATGTCCATTTCTCACTCTTCCTTTTTTAGTGAGCCACCTCGATAGAGGCACGTCACGATATCCAACCAGTTCGAAAAATATTGCTTTTCCAGTTTCGTTTAAATGTTAAAAGTGGTATTTTGGTCGATCCCCAAGGCCCCAATTTATCCAAAATAAGGAATTAAACATATTCAACGCACTTTATGCCCAATTTCATCCATTCTCTCTCAAAGAAAACCCTATATTTCCAAAGCTTCTTCACCAAGAAATCAATATCCTCCACAATTTCTCCAAAAAAGCTTAAAAATTGAGGATTCCCAAGACAAGATAATCGAGAACTCATCTCTCAGAACTCAAATAGGAAACCCAAATTCAAGGTTTCTTCATCTAATCATCTATCAAGGTATGTGGGATTTATGAACAAGGATCTCCTTTCATCCTTGTGCTCAAAATCAAGTTTTAATTACAAATTCATATGATTTTGAATGATATTCATGAGATTTGAATTAGGATCATACCCATTATTTCTCTTTGCAAAATTTTTAGATTTCAAGTGTTTTAGAAGATAAATTGCATATATATTTTATATTTTCATACCTATTGAGTAATTTCCAGATTTTGAGATGAACTATCATTGTTTTCATTATCAAGCATGATTATTATGATGTTTTGACATGAGTTTTATGCATGGGTTATTATGCCAACGTTTGTATGTTGATATTTTAAGAAATATGATGCTTTAAGCATCCTATGATCAGTAAATTCATAGATTCTCAATAAAGCTTTGATCTTTTGATCCTCAGTTTAGCTATAGAATCACTTTACAGATTTAGTACAGATTACAAAATTCAGATCAGCTTTATTTTACAGATTTAATTAGATAAAGGCATAACTGGTTTTAAAATAAACCCTTATACTAGTTTTTAAAGTGGATTTCCAACAGAATGAGCATGCAGATTAAAGGGAGTAGTATTTATCACCGAGCGAGAAGTGTGGGATTAGCATGACCTATCTTCCACAAAACTACGTAGCCAACATAGGTATAAATTTTGAGACTATTCCTATTTCTATATGGATGACAATTTTAGCTTGTGATCAATCCCTGGCAAGATTATGACACCTCTCCCCAACATGAATTTTCCTTATTAGGAGGACGAGACATTGAAATCCATGTTAGCTCTCATGGTTTATGTCGGTTAAGAGAACCTCCCTGCTAGTTAAAGTAAAAGATAAATAGAAAAACTTTTAGAAAACTATGTGTAAAGGGTCATAATTTTATTCAGATTATACTTTATAGATAGATAAAAGTTATAGATTTCAACTTTCAAATTTCAAATTCAAAAGTGAGAGATTTCTACACTTAGACAGTATGACTTACAGACAGAACATTAGTACAACTTTTAGAACTAAATGTTATGATTCACTAGATTTACAAAGTATTATTTGCTATTCATGATTTTAGATTTTATTATTTCAGATATTCCATCTTATGTGAGTCATTTACATTTACCATGCATTGTTTTATAAATTATGATGATGAGATGACGGTTTACTTATCCATTTCACCCCCATATACTCAGTACATCCTCAAATTACTGATCCATATATATGTCTATGTGCTACATTGTCTCATAATATAGGTGCAGGTGCTCAGTATCAGCAGCGTGAATAGTTCGAGCATCTCCATCTACATCCTACAGTTGGTGAGTCCTCATAGTTCGGGGACTTGTTCATTCAGATTTTGTAGCTTATTAGTTTTATATGATTTAGTAGTTGTCTTCAAATAGTTTGAGTTAGCAAGGGGTTTGTCCTAGTAAATCTCGAGTTATTAGTAGTAAAGGCTTGTCGGACTACTAGATATTTTTTAGACTTATAGTATTGTTTTTTAGATATCACTTCAGATTTATTCTTAGTTATTTCAAGTAGTTTTATGTATTTAGTATGGCTCTTATGTCTATATTTCCATTATTATGTGATTTAGATTTAGGAATAGGCATATAGGGTTAGCTTAAGACTACTCATAGTCTTGTGCAATGTGTGAAATCTCAGGATCAAATTTTGGGACATTACAAACTTGGTATCAGAGTCTAATGTTTATAAGAGTCCTAAGGAGTCAAACAAGTCGCATTACGTAGAGTTTTGATCATGGGTGTGAAGCACACCACATTTATGAGCAAGAGGCTACAGGATGTTTTTAGGAAATCATCTCTTTCTTTTATGATCAATCGTGCTTACAGTATCTCTATATAATTTTAACTCGTGCTCTTATGTGACAGTTGAATATGCCTCCTTGGTGAGCTAATGCCTATAGAAATGATAACCATCCACCCCAGAACACTGACCCTCTAAATGAAAATATAGCCATGCTGGGTTTAGGGGCATTGGCCTAGGCAGTGACAACTAATATTCAGGGCATCATCAGAATCAGGCTACAGTCCTACTTCAGCAGAATGGGGATTTAGCAGCAGCTAGAATCAGAGACTTTATGAGGATGAATCCGCAAGAGTTCATTGGGTTAAAAAAAGGTGAGGACCCATATCTTTAGTTAGATGAGATACAGAAGATCACTCAAATTATGCATGTTTCTGAGGAGGAGAGTGTAGTGTTAGCATCCTATAGATTGAAGGATGTAGGGTATGATTGGGTAGTGATGCGGAAGAATGGTAGAGCTGAGAATGCTATTCCTATGAGTTGGTAGGTGTTTCAGTATGCTTTTATACATAGGTTCTTCCTACGTAAGATAAGGAAATATAAGATAGAAGAGTTTATGAACCTAAGGCAGGGTTAGATGATAGTGAAGGAGTACAGCCTTATGTTCAATTAGTTGTTTAAGTATACCCCTGATACGATGGTTGATCCTAGAGCAACTATGAGTAAATTTGTTACTGGAGTATCTAGTTTGGAAGTCAAGAAGTGTAGGACTGCCATGTTTATTGGAGTCATGTATCTTGCTAGGTTGACAATCAATCCTCAGCAGATTGAGGTAGAGAAGTTGAAGGGAAGAGAAAGAAATAATAAGAGGGAAAGAATAGGGCAGTTTGAGTATACCAAGGCTAGTTCTGGGGGTAAATCATTTATAGTTTCATAATCGTTTGTCTATGCCAGCACCATCTTCAACTAGCGCTCCCACCCCCCAGAGGTTGGCAAGAGTAGTGGGGTAAGTCTTCTATGTCTAGATCCTAGAATAATATGAGTGTTAGTCCCAATTATATTCCATATGCTAGGTATGGTAAAAGTCATCTTGGTGAGTGTTTAGCTGGGGAAAAAGGTTGTTATGGTTGTAGTAAGTTGGGTCATGGAATTAAAGATTGTCTGCATACTAAGTAGGGAAATAAAGATGGTCGTACTCAGGCTCTGAATACTAGTGCACCAGCTTCTTTAGGTTGCCCAGTCCCTCCTCAGGGTGCATCATCTAATACCGATGGAGGTCAATGCAAGAACCGATTTTATGCTTTACTATCTCATCAGGAGTAGGAGGATTCACCAGATGTTGTTAGAGGTATTCTTCAAGTCTTTGATCTTGATTTTTATGTGTTGTTACACCCTGGGATGAGTTTTTCCTATATGACCGCATTAGTTGCAATAAGTTTTGAGATAAATTCTGAAAAGATCCCTGAGCCCTTCTTGGTTTCTACCCCAGTCGGTGAGTCAGTTGTTGTCATACAAATTCATAGAAAGTGTTATTTCATTATCCTTCATAAAATCATGTTACAAGGCTTAATAGAGTTATATATGGCTGACTTTGACCTTATTCTTTGTATGGATTGGCTCCATTCCTTTTATGCATCTATAGATTGTTGCACCCAAGTGGTAAAGTTTAACTTTCCAAATGATCCAGTCTTTGAATAGAAAGGTAATTTAGTGTCTCCCAAAAGTCATTTCATATATTATCTTAATGCCAAAAAGTTGATTTCAAAAGGGTGTATCTATCATCTAGTCCGAGTCAAGGATACTAAGTCAGAGACTCCAGTAGTTCAGTTGGTTAGTGTAGTCAATTATTTTCTTGATGTTTTTCCCAATGATCTGCTAAAGGTACCTCCTGATAGAGAAATAGAATTTGGTATTGACCTTATTCTAGATAATCAGCCTATTTCTATACCTCTATATACTATGAATACCACTAATCTTAAGGAGTTGATGGATAAACTCAATGATCTTTTAGATAAAGGTTTCATAAGGCCTAGTGTTTCTCCATGGGGATCTCCCGTACTATTCGTGCAAAAGATGGATTGTTCTTTGTGTATGTGCATTTACTATGTTCAGCTGAATAAATTTACAGTCAAAAATAAATATCACCTTCCTAGAATTGATGACCTATTTGATCAAATCCAAGGTGCAAGTTATTTCTCAAAGATAGACCTTAGATCCGTCTATCATCAACTTAAATCAATGGAATTTGATATTCCAAAGAATAATTTCAGAACTCATTACGGTTATTTTGAGTTTCTAGTCATGTCCTTTAGGCTAACCAATGCCCCAGAGACTTTCATAGACATGATGAATAGAGTGTTCAAATAGTATTTAGATATGTTTATCATAGTCTTTATCGATGATATCCTTGTCTACTCTCGTAGTGAGGATGATCATGCATACTATCTTAGAATTGTGTTGCAAACTCGTCGAGATCACCAGTTGTTTGCTAAATTCAGCAAGTGCAAATTTTGGCTAAGATCGGTAGCTTTCCTTGGTCATATTATTTCTAGTGAGGGTATTAGAGTTGATCCTCAAAAGACAGAAGTCGTAACAAATTGGCCTAGACCTATCTCTCCATCATACATTAGGAGTTTCATGGGTTTAGCTAGTTATTATAGATGTTCGTTTAGGGTTTCTCATTTATTGTGTCTCTTATGTCTACATTGACCCAGAAGAAAGTTAAGTTTTAGTGGTCCTATTCCTACGAGAAGAGTTTTCAGGAGTTAAAGACTCAATTCACTTCATCCCCGGTACTAGCATTACCTAATGGTACAGATGGTTTTGTGGTGTATTATTATACTTCCAGAGTTTGTTTGGGTTGTCTTTTGATAAAGAGAGATAAGGTCATAGCCTATTCCTCTAGACCGCTTAAGCCTTACGAAAGAAATTGCCCTACCTATGATCTTGAGTTAGCTGCTGTTGTGTTTGCTTTGAAAATCTAGAGACATTACTTATATGGGGTGTATGTTGATGTGTTCACTAATTACAAAAGTTTGCAGTATGTATTTACTTAGAGGGAATTTAATCTTCATTAGAGAAGGTGGTTAGAATTGTTGAAGGATTATGATATGAGTGTGTTGTATCATCTGGGCAAGGCCAATATAGTGGCAGACACCCTTAGTAGATTTTCTATGGGCAGTGTTACTTATACGGAGAATGATAAGAAGAAGTTAGTTTGGTAAGTTCACCGGTTAGCTAGATTGGTTGTGAGATTGGTTGATTCAGCTAAAGGGAATGTTTGGGTTCAGAGTAGTTCCGAATCTTATCTAGTTTCGGAAGTTAAAGAGAATCAAGATGAGGATTCTAGTTTTGTCAAACTGAAGGAGTCATCTAAATACCAAAAGATAGAGTCTTTATCCTAAGGGGGAGGTAGTGTGAATGTAATGCCCAGAAATCTAATTCCTGGGATACCACATAGTGCTCCGAACAACAAGTAGTCCTGAGCTAACCCTGACTACTTTCTACTAAATCAGAATCTCAAAATAGGGAAAAAATGAACATGAAAACATAATAAATGCGGAAATCTTATCTGAAGATTTCTAATCTCACAAGTCTTGGCAAAACAATACTGAAAAATCTGGATACAGAATCAAAATTCTAGATGGAATCTAGTAGTCTGACAAGCCTCTACTGACTGAATCTAAAGAGTCACTGGGACAGCCCTCAGCTGACTCAAAATGTCTTAAATGAATACTAAATCATCTACTAGATAAAAAGGAAATCTGATTAGCTAAGTCCTCAAACTATGAGGACTCACCAACTGCAGAGATGTAGCTGAGCACCTGAACCTATATTATGAGATAATGTACCACATAGACGTATATGTTGATCAGTACTTTGATGATGTATTGAGTATATGAGGGTGAATGCAATAAGAAAACAATATCATCACAATTTATAAAATCATTCATGCTAAATGTAAATTACACACATAGGCTTGAGTAATCTGAAATCTTAACATCATAAATCATGAACAATAAAACATATAATATGAATCTTGTGAGCCATTACATTCAGTTCTAAAATCTATTCTATTCTGAAAACTACCACATTATCTTGTCAACTGTAAGGGAAATACTTCATCTCAAGACTTTAAGAAATCTTAAAATCCATAGCTTTCAAAACATATACTTTTATCTTATGGCTTTTAATCAACATACTATTTTAAGAGTAGGAGACTACTTTTGGGATGTTCTTCTAATCGAAATAAACCATTTGAGAATTCATAGAGTCCAACGTATTACCCACATTGGGGAGTGTTATTCTACCCTTGCCATCAGAATAGAACTTCTTATCTTAAATGATCACAATCTTAGTCATACACGTAGAAGTGGGAATAATCATAATCCTATGGTGGCACGTAGTTATGGGACATGAAACCTTGGTAACATACCCATCTTGGTGTATACTACTAGCATTTTTATGCTTAGGATCGTAAGAAATCAACTTCAAAAATAGCACAAGGGTTTACAAGAAAAACCAATTATGCTTTTCTTTCTTTAAATCTCAAGTCATATGAACAATGTGGATTCTTTATCTTAGCTTAAGACTAAAAGGTCAAATTTTTATCAAAAACCCGAGAATAATCTTATCATAGGGTTCTCATAGCACAAATAATCTTGAAATAGCAATCTCTAATTAGGGGTTAATGACTCATGCTTCAAACTCATGTAAAATCATAGCAAAAGACCATGCTCAATATGCTTCTGGAAAATACTTCAACAATATCAAAACAATAAAAGCAAGAATTTTAATATCATGCTTAAAATCAATTGGAAAAATCTGGAAAATCGCATTATATACATAATTATTTGAAAATAGTCATGCAATTCAACATTCAATCACTTGAAATCTCATAAGCTTGTAAATAACACTAATTGGTATAAACCCTAACTTTAATTTCATGGGAAATCATATAAAATTCAGTAAAATTGGAATTAAAAAATGTTTCGGGCACAAGGAAGAAAGGATTATCCTTGTTCATAACCCCACATACTTCAATTGATGATCTTAGATGCTAAAACTTCAATATTCGATCTCTATTGATGCTTTGGAGATGAATTTTTAGAGTTACTGAGTTGGGGATTCTAAATCTTGAATTACCTTGGAGAATTAGTGGAGAAATTGGATTTCTTGGAGAAGGAGATTTGATGATCGAGGGTTATCTATTGAGAGAAAATGGATGAAATAAGAATAAAGTGCTTTGAAATATGTTAAATCATGTGTTTTGGATGGATTGGGGGCTTTGAAATTGACCAAAATACCCCCTCTAAGCTTTTAAACGGAACCAAAAAATGCAACATTTTCCGAATTGGGTGGCAAAAGCGACGCGCCACTATCTCAGTGGCTCACTGAAAATTGGACGAATGGAAATTGGGCTTTCACCGTGATGCACCACAATCGTGGTACCGTTTAGTTTGCCATTTTAGCCAATGGCGTGATAGGCCAATATCACGAAGGCTCACTAGAAATTTAAAAATGGGAAATTTCCCCTCTCCATGACGCGCCAATATCGTGGAGGTCCACTGGAATTTGAAAATTACAAATTGTCTTTCTCGTGACGCACCAAGTGCCCAGGTGACACACTGTCAACTTAATAATGTCATAACTCCTTTACCGAGTGTCGGATTTGGCCGAATCTTATATCGATGGAAAGCTTATTCAATTTCCCATACAGTAGGAGTCTAAATCTGGAAAATTACACATAGAATAAATATTATTCATTTTTGAAGCTATCTCTTAACGTTCTAGAAACGATTTTACGCTAAGAAAGTTTGGGGTTTTATAATATCTCTCCCTTGGGAACATTCATCCTTGACTATTTCTAATTAGACTAAGAATACTAAGGAATATGATGCTATAGGATATCATGAACAACCGAAGTAAACTGGATATTTGAATCTAAATCATTCTGAGCTTTAGAGTAATTCTGTGATCGTATGAACTTACATAAGGACAACTATATAGCTGAATACATGATTAGAAAAGAACTGAATCGATGAAGAGTATTACTTTTGGCTAAATATGATTTTATGGAGAAGAGATGAGGGTACTTGGCTTGCATATCTACTTTGATTTCTCAAGTGGCACCCTCAACCGACTGATTCCGCCAAAGAAATTTCACCAAGGGAACTTCTTTGTTCCTTAGTCTACGGATCTGATGATCTAAAATCTCAACTGGAATCTCTTCGTATAAAAGGTTGTTCTAAATATCTTAGCTTTCTAAATGAAATACAATAGTGGAGTCACCGATGCACTACTTAAGCATAAAGACGTGGAATACAGTATGAACGGCTGACAAGTCTACAGGCAACTCAAGCTCATAAGCTACTTTCTAACACGAATCATAATTCTGAAAAGGGCAATATATCGGGGACTATGCTTCCCTTTTTTGCTAAATCTCTTCACCCTTTTATGGGTGTAATCTTCAGATACACTAAATAACTAAGCTCAAACTCGAGGTCCCTTCTTCTCACATATGCTTATGATTTCTGACGGCTCTGGGTTGTTTTTAATCATTCTCTAATCAACTTAACTTTCTCCATACCTTTACACACTATATCGGAAACAAGCAAAGTGGCCTCACATACTTCAAACCATCCTATAGGCAATCTACATCTCCTCTCTCAAAGAGCCTAAAACGAGGATATCTAAATGCTGGAATGGTAATTGTTATTATAAGCGAACTCAATTCATGGAAAATGCTCATCTCAACTACCTTAGAAATCAAGAAAACATGCCCTTAACATATCTTCTAGAATCTGTATGGTCCTCTCTACTTGTCCTTCTATCTAAGAGTTGAAAGCTAAACCAAGATGGACTTGGGTACCAAGACCCTTCTGAAAGGCTCTCCAAAATTGGGAAGTAAACTGAGTACCCCTATTTGAAATGATGGACAAAGGCACTCCATGAAATCTGACTAACTCTCGAATATACAACTTAGAATAATCCTTATCTGTATAAGATGTGTGAATTGACAAGAAATGAAATGACTTCGTCAATATGTCTACAATAACCTAAATCAAATCATGATGACACGCGAATAGGGTAAGCTAGTCAAAAAATACATATTCACCTCTTCCCACTCTTAGGTGGGAATACGAAACTCTTGCAATGAACCACCAAGTATTTGGTTCTCTACCTTAACCGGTTGACAAGTTGTACACTTGGCCATAAACTCAGCTATATCTCTCTTTATACCACTCCACCAATAGATTTTTTGGAATTCATAGTACATCTTGGTAGCACCTGGAAGTATGGAATAATGCATACCATGCGCTTCCTAACAAATCCGCTGTCTCAAATCATCAAGAAATGGAAAACACAATCTACTTTGGTATCTCAATATGCCATCTCCCCCTTCAGAGAAAACCTCTACCTGTTGATCTTTAATTAATTCCTTCAGTTTGACCAAACTAGAATCTATATCTTGCTTCTAATTTAGTTCCGAAACTAGGGAAGATTCAGCGCTACTCTAAACCCAAACGATAAAATTCTCGAGCTAACTCTTTGTTTTTATTCTCCACATGAGAAACACTGCCCAAGGATAATCTACTACGAGAATCAACCACAATAGTGTCCTTGCCCGGATGATAAAACACACTCATATCATAATTCTTCAATAACTCTGACCACCTTCTATGACGGGAATTCAACTCTCTCTAGGTAAACACATACTGGAAGCTTTTTTGATCTGTGAACACAT
This sequence comes from Capsicum baccatum var. pendulum, assembly GCA_030864225.1. Lineage (NCBI taxonomy): Eukaryota > Viridiplantae > Streptophyta > Magnoliopsida > Solanales > Solanaceae > Capsicum > Capsicum baccatum. The sequence goes on along the minus strand of CM061561.1, from coordinate 209,637,653 downwards.
CCAGATGCACACCATACAAATAATGTCTCCATAGTTTCAAAGAAAACACTACAACATCTAACTCAAGATCATGGGTTGGGTAATTCTTCTTATGAGGCTTAAGCTGTCAAGAGGCATAGGCTATGATCTTACCTCTCTACATAAACACACAACCAAACCAAATATGGTGTCATCATAATACACAACAAAACCATCTATATCATCTTGTAGTGCTAATACTTGGGCTTTAGTGAGTCGAGTCTTCAATTCCTAAAAACTCTCCTCGCGGGAATTTGACCACTGGAACTTAACTTTCTTTTGGGTCAGTTTAGACATAGGAGATGCAATAGATGAGAAACCTTCAACAAAAGAGTGGCAATAGCCAGCTAAACCCAAGAAACTACTAATATCTGATGGAGAAATAGGTGTAGGCCAATTTATTATGGCTTTTGTCTTTTGGGGATCGACTCTAATACCATCGGCAGAAATAATATGACCGAGAAAGGATACTGATCTTATCCAAAATTCACACTTGCTGAATTTGGCGAACAATTGATGACTTCTAAGGGTTTGCAAGATAATTCTAAGATAATCTACATGGTCATCCTTACTACGAAAGTAATTAAGGATATCATTTATGAATACTATGACAAATATGTCTAGATACTATTTGAACACTCGATTCATGAGGTCCATGAAAGCTGCAGGAGTGTTTGTTAGCCCGAAAGACATGACTAGAAACTGAAAATGACTATAACGGGTCCTGAAAGTTGTCTTTTGAATATCACATACCCTTACCTTAAGCTGATGATAGATGGATCTAAGGTCTAGCTTTGAGAAATAACTTGCACCTTGTAATTGATCAAACAAGTCATCAATTTTAATAAGAGGGTATTTGTTCTTGACTTTGACCTTATTCAGCTAACGATAGTCAATGCACATTCGCAAAAAACCATCTTTCTTTTGCATGAATAGGGTGGAAGCGCCCGATGGAGAAACACTGGGACTTATAAAACCTTTATCTAAAAGATCTTTGAGTTGATATTTCAACTCCTTAAGCTTGGCCGGAGCCATATGATAAGGAGGGATAGAAATTGGCTGAGTATCTAGGAGAAGGTTAATACTGAATTCTATTTCCCTAGTGGTAGGTACCCCTGGGAGATCTTCTGGAAAAACTTCACGAAACTTATTGACCACTCGGATAGATTGAATTGTTGAAGTCTCGGACTTAGTGTCCCTGACTCAAACTAAATGATAAATGCAACCTTTGAAAATCAACTTTCTGGCTTTAAGATAAGATATAAAATGACTCTTGAGAGGCACTGAATTTCTTGACCACTCAAAGACTGGCTCATCTAGGAACTGAAACTTCACCATTCGGGTGCGATAATCTATAGAAAACTAACAGGAATGGAACCAATCCATACCAATGGATAAGATCAAAATTAACCATATCTAACTCTATCAAGTCTGCTAACATGAATTTTTGAAGCATAGTGATAGGACACTTTAAATAGATTTGTTTAGCAATAAATAACTTACCTACTGGAGAAGAAACCAAGAAAGGCTCTGGGATATTTTTAGAATTTATCTCAAAATTTACTGCAACTAATGGGGTCACGTAAGAGAAACTTGACCCAGGGTCTAACAACACATAAACAACAAAATTAAAGACACGAAGAATACCAGTAACGACATCTGGTGAATCCTCATACTCCTTATAGGATGGTAAAGCATAAAACTGATTCTAGCACTGACCGCCACCAGTACTAGATGATACGCCCTGAGGAGGAGCTGGGCATACTAGAGAAGCTGGTGCACTATTAGCCTGAGTCTAGGGTCAAACATCCCTATTTATCTATCTAGCATGCGGGAACTCTTTGATTTCATGAACCAGCTGGCAACATCTATAACAACTTTTCCGACCTTATAAGCACTCGCCTGGATGGGTCTTACCATACTTAGTACATTGAGGATAATTGGGCCTACCACTCACACTATTTTGAGATCTGGACATAAAAGACTTACCCTACTATTCCTGCCTGTTTCTAGGTGCAGGAGCACTGGCTGAAAAGGTGCAGGCATAGATGAAGGATTCTGAAACTACAAATGATTTCCTCCTCCAGACCTATTCTGACCATAATCAAACTACTCTATTCTACCCTTATTATTAACTCTCTCTTTGTTTCAACTTTTCTACCTCAATTTATTATGTGTGCATCATCAATCTAGCAAGATCCATATCTCTAATCAACATAGCAGTCCTACACTTTTTAACTACCAACCTAGACACACCGATAACAAAGTTACTCATGCTTGACCTAGAGTCAGCCATCTAATTAGGGGAATACTTAGACAACTGGTTAAACTTGAGACAATACCTCTTCACTTTCATAGAGCCCTACCTCAGGTTCATGAACTCTTCTATCTTAGCTTCCCGTATCTCACGTGGGAATAATCTGTCTAAGAACACATCTTAAAATATCTTCCAAGTCATGGGAGTTGCATTCTCCCATGTACTTTTAATCCACATCACTACCCAATCATAAGCAACATCTTTCAGCCAATAAGATGCCAATTCTGAACTCTCATCTTTAGAAACATGCATAATTTGGGTGATCTTCTTTAACTCATCTAGATAAAATTATAGGTCCTCACCTGCCTTCGACCCAAAGAACTCTAGCTGGTTTATTCTCATAAAATCTTGAATTCTGGCTGCAACTATGTCCCCATCTTGCTAGGGTGGGACTGCATCCTGATGGTTGACTTGAACATTAGCTATCACAGCTTGGGGTAGCACCTATAAGGCATCCCAAAACATCATATGTGACTCATTCTCAGTCAAAGAATTTGCGGGTAAAGGTGGCTGGTTATTATTTCTGCATATGTTTGCTCGACGAGGAGGCATTTTCTGTCACCTGAAAGAACAAGTTAGAAATAGATAGAGACACGAAATACATGATAGATTATGAAAGAAAAGATGATTTTGAAATATCCTCCATAGCCTCTTACTCATACATATAGTGCGCTTCACACTGATGATCAAGAGTCAACGTAATGCAGCTTATGTGACTCCCTAGGACTCTCTAAACCTTAGAATCTAATTCTAAAAACCTTAAATCAGAACCTCAAAATAGGGGAAAATGAACATGAAAACATAATAAATGTGGAAATCTTATTTGAAGCATAATAATCTCACAAATCTTGGTAAAACAATACTAAAAAATTTGGATATGAAATCAAAAGTCTAAACTAAATTTAGCAGTCTGACAAGCCTCTACTGACTGAATCTAGAGAGTCATTGGGATAGGATCCAGCTGACTCAAACTATCTCAAACGAATACTAAATCATCTACTAGATAAAAATAAGTTTGAATAGATAAGTCCTCAAACTATGAGGGCGCACCAATTGCGGAGATATAGATGAGATGCTCAAAAATCACACACGTTACTGAGACTGAGCACCTGAACCTACATTATGAGATAATATAGCCATAGACATATATGTGTATCAGTACTTTGATGATGTACGGAGTATATGAGGGTGATGCAATAAGTAAACAATATCATCACAATTTATAAAATCATACATGCTAAATATAAACGGCTCACATAGGCTTGAGTAATCTTAAATCTGAAGATCATAAATCATGAACAATAAAGCAAATAATATAAATCTTGTAAGCCATTACATTCAATTCTAAAATCTGTTTTTTTCTGAAAACTACCACATTATCTTGTCAATTGTAAGGAAAATACTTTATCTCAAGACTTTAAGAAATCTTAAAATCATATCTTTCAAACCATATACTTTTATCGTAAGGATTTCAACCAGTAGACTATTTTAAGAGTAGGAGACTTTTTTTGGGAGGTTCTTCTAACCGACAAAAACCATGTGAGAATTTATGGAGTCAAATGTCTTACGCACGTTGGAAAGAGTTTTCCTACCCTTGCTATCAGAATAGAACTTCTTATCTTAAGTGATCACAATATTATTCATCCACGTAGAAGTGAGAATAATCTTAATCCTACAGTGGCACATAGTTCTGGGGCATGAAATCTTGATAACATACTCATCTCAGTGCTAAATACTACTCCCATTCTTTTGCTGAGGATCTTAAGAAATTCACTTCAAAAATAGCACAAGTTCTTACAAGAAAAACCAATTATGATTTTCTTTCTTTAAATCTCAAGTCATATGAACAATGTGGATTCTTAATCATATCTTAAGACTAAAAAGTCAAATATTTATAAGAAATCAGAGAATAATCATATCATAGGGTGCTTATAGCACAAATAATCTTGAAATAGCAATCTCTAATTAGGGTTTAATGACCCATGCTTCAAACTCATATAAAATCATAGAAAAACATCATGCTCAATATGCCTCTTGAATATACTTCAACAATAAAAAAATAATATAATCAAGAATCTCAATATCATGCTTAAACTCAATTGGGAAAATCTGGAAAATCGCATTATATACATAATTATATTAAAATAGTCATCCAATTCAACATTCAATCACTTGAAATCTCATAAGCTTGTAAATAACGATAATTGGTATAAACCCTAACTTGAATTTCATGCAAAATCACATAAAATTAAGTAAAATTTGAATTAAAATAAGTTTTGGGCACAAGGATGAAAGGATTATCCTTGTTCATAACCCCACATACCTCAATTGATGATCTTAGATGCTAAAACTTGAATCTTGGATCTCTATTTGATGCTTTGGAGATGAATTCTTAGAGTTCTTAAGTTGGGGATTCTAAATCTTGATTACCTTGGAGAATTAATTGAGAAATTGGGTTTCTTGGAGAAAGACCTTTGATGATCTAGGGTTTTCTATTGAGAGAAAGTGGATGAAATAAGCTTAAATGCTATGGAATATGTTAAATCTTGTGTTTTGGATGGATTGGAGGCATATAAATTGACAAAAATGCCCCCTTTAAGATTTTACATGCAACTAAAAAAATTAAATTTTCTAAACTGGATGACCACCACAATGCGCCACTAATGTGGTGGCTCAGTGGTAAGTGAACGAATGGGAACTGGGATTTCACCGTGATTCGCCACAATCGTGGTGCCCTTTAGTTATCCCTCTCTGCGATGTGACAATATCATAGAGGTCCGCTGGAATTTGAAAATTATGAATTTCGCCTTTCCTGCAACACGCCAAGTGCCCAGGTGGCACACTGCCAACTTAAAAATGCCATAACTCCTTCTCTGAGTGTCAAAATTGAGCGAATATTATATAGATGGAAAGCTTATTCAATTTCCCACATAATGTGAAGTATAAATATAGAAAATTCCACATAGAATAAATATTATTCTTTTTTAGAGCTATCTCTTAACGTTCTAGGAATGAATTTAAGCTATGAAATCTTGGGGTATTACCGTGTTGAGATACAAAAGTAGATTGTGTGTGACATGTATTAATGATTTGAGTCAAAATATTAAGGTAGAAGCATGTGGTTCATGTTATTCCATTCACCCAAGAGCCACCAAGATGTATCGCGACGTGTGGGAAATCTATTGCTGGAGTGGTATGAAGAGAGATATAGAAGAGTTTGTAACCAAGTGTGAAACTTATCAATAAGTTAAGGTAGAGATGCTCAGACCTGGTGGTACATTACAAGAGTTTGGTATCCCCACTTGGAAGTGGGAAGAGGTGAATATGGTTTTTGTAACTGGTTTACACTATTCATATCATCAGCGTGATTCGATTTGGATGATAGTAGACAGATTAACTAAGTCAGCTCATTTCTTGCCAGTTCACACATCTTACACAGTTGAATATTATGCTAAGCTGTATATAGGAGAGTTATACCAATTGCATGGAGTTCTTTTGTCCATTATATCAGATAGAGGTACTCAGTTTACCTCTCAGTTTTGGAGAGCCTCTTAGAAGGGTCTTGGTACCCAAATTCATCTTAGTGGAGCCTTTCACCCACGAAAAGATGGTCGGGCAGAGAGGACCATTCAGATGTTACAGGATATGTTGAGGGCATTCGTTCTTGATTTCAAAATAAGTTGGGATGAGCATTTTTCGTTGATTGAGTTCGCTTATAATAACAATTACCATACTAGTATTCAGATGGATCTATTTGAGGCTCTTTATGGGATAAGATGTAGATCACCAGTTGGTTGGTTCAGAGTGGATGAGGCCACTTTGATCAGGCCATACATGGTGTTTGAGGCCAGGGAGAAAGTTCAGTTGATTAGAGAAAGATTGAAAATAGACTAGATTCTTGAGAAATATTATGCAGACATGATAATAAGAAATCTCAAGTTTGAGGTTGATGATCTTGTATATTTAAAAGTTTACCCATGAAGAGGTGAAGAGATTTCAAAAAAGGGGAATCTTAGTCCCCGTTAGGCTCATTTAGAGTTTTGAATCATGTTTGGAAGGTAGTGTATAAGCTTCAGCTACCCACAGATTTATCCTCAGTTCATCCAGTATTCCATGTATCCTTGCTGAAGAATTGCATGGAGGACTCAACCATTACAGTTCCTCTAGAAATTAAAGATATTCAGAATTGCCTTTCTTATGAAGATGTCCCAGTAGGTATTCTTGATCATCGGATCTGTAGACAAAGAAACAAAGAAGTTTCCTTGGTCAAAGTTCGATGGCGAAATCAGTCCGTTGAGGGTTCTACTTGGGAAGCAGAAGTAGACATGCATACCAAGTATAGTTATCTCTTCTGCACGAACTCAAATTCTACTAAAGGTAATAGTTTTCCTTCATTCAATTCTTTTCCCATTTCAAATTCAGACATATAGCTATTTTCATAAGAAATCCTGCACTAACAAATCAGTTTAGTAGCTTATTATATTTGAGATTTAGTCATACAATTTATTTTAGTTGTGAATGATATCTTATAGACTTAGATTCCTCAGTATTTTTAGCTTAACTATCTATATTCAAGGATGAATATTCCCTAGGGGAGATATTGTAATACACCATATTCTTTTCTAGCTTAAATTCGTTCCTAGAATGTTAAGGGTGAGCTTCAAAAATGAATATCTTTTATTTCATATAGAATTTTCCAGATTTAGACCTTCTATTATATGGTAAATTGAATAAGCTTTCCATCGATAATGAATTCTCCCAATTTTGACATTCGGTGAAGAAGTTAGGGCATTTTTATCAAAGCAGTGTGCCAATTGGGAAGTCACTGCATCGCGGTGAAGGACAAATTCATAATTGTCAATTTTCAGTGGGCCTCCATGATATTGGTGCATCACAGAGAGGTTTAATTTCCGATTTGTTAGTTTCCATTAGCCCAACGTGATAGTGGCGCATGGTGCCACTGGCCAAAATGGCATTCCAAAGGGGCACCGCAATGGTGATGCGTCATGGAGAATATCAAGTTCTCACTCGTCCTTTTCCAGTGAGCCACCGCGATAATGGCGCGTCGAGGTGGCCTTCCAGTTCGGAAAAATATTTATTTTCCTATTCCGTTTAAATATTAAAAGGGGTATTTGGGTTAATCCCCAACGCCCCAATTCATCCAAAATAAGGAATTAAACATATTCAAGGCACTTTATGCCTAATTTCATCCATTCACTCTCAAAGAAAAACCCTAGAGCTCCAAATCTTCTTATTCAAGAAATCAAAATCCTCTATAGTTTCTCAAAGAAAGCATAAAAATTGAGGATTCCCAAGATAAGATAATCAAGAACTCAAATAGGAATCCAAAATTCTATCTTTCTTCATGAAATCATCTATCAAGGTTTGTGGGATTTATGAACAAGGATTTCCTTTCATCCTTGTACCCAAAACAAAGTTTTAGTTATAAATTGATATGATTTTGAATCAATATTCCTGAGATTTGAATTACAGTTCATACCTATTATTGCACTTTGCAAGATTTTGAGATTTCAAGTGCTTTAGAAGTGGAACTGCAGTCTATATTCATATTTTCATGCCTATTGAGTAATTTGTAAATTTTGAGATGAATTATCATTGTTTTCATCATCAAGCATGATTATTATGATGTTTTGACATAATTTTATGCATGAGTTACTATGACCAAGTTTATATGTTGATATTTCAAAAAAGATGATGCTTTAAGAATCCTATCATCAGTAAATTTATAGTTTCTAAGTAAATCTTTGATCTTTTGATCCTTAGTTTAGCTATGGAATAACTTTAAATCTTTAGTACGATTAATTTAATCTGAGATACTAGTGAAATAATGAGCAAATAATGCTTTATTAGGGCTTAAATCTCGTGTTTGGATGGATTACAGGTTTTGGGAAGAGACTAAACTTTCCCATAAATTTAAGTGGCAGAACTGACAATCTAGTTTTTGGCTCCGACGAAATGTGGTACAATAGCGTTGAACTACTGATAAACTGACAAACCCTATTTTTCCCACTGGCACGATCCGGTACTATCGCGTTGCGCCACTGGAAATGGACAATTCCCAATTGGACTTTTTGTGCGATATGATGGCTATCTTAGTATCTTACTGGAAATTAACAACTAAAAAATACCCCTTGGCGCGATGTAGTGCTTATTGCGGTGACACACTAGAAAAGGACGAATGTGAAAATGGCCATCACCGCAATGTGGCCTTATCATATTCGGCTACTATTCTTCACTAAAAGTGCCATAATTCCTCATCTTAGTATCGAATATGGGAGAAATTGGTATCGTTGGAAAACTAATTAGATTCACTATCATTTGGTGGTTCTTGAGATGGAAAATTCTGATTTGAGAAAAAGATATGATCGTTTGAAGTTGACTTAAAAACATTCTTATGAAAAATTCAATTAGCAAGTATTCTTTTGAAATGTCTAATAGCTGGGTGTTATTTGAGGCCTTAATATACATTAAACTAGCTCATAAAAGTACTAAAGAACCATGATGTACCTGGCATGAGATTGAAACATGACGCTAAACCTGGTTTTGATTTTTGGAGTATTACAATATCTCCCCCTTGGGAACATTCATCCTCGAATAAGACTGGTTAAGTTCAAAAAACTGAGGAACTGAGATTACATGCTAAATATACGTGATGAAAATGTAATTACATGATTGAGTCTGAAACATGGTTCATGACTAAACTGGTTCAGTGAATGTATGACTGACATAAGAATGATATGCAGTTGAAACTAAGCATGATGAAGAGAAATTCTAAGGATACTGTTACCTTAAGCTGAGTCTGAGTTTACAGAAAAAAGATGAGGGTACTTGGTTCGCATATCTACTTCTTCTTCCCAAGTGGCTCCCTCAACAGACTGATTTTGCAAAAGAACTTTGACCAAGGGAACTTTTTTGGTCCTTAGTCTATGAACTTGTTGATCAAGAATTTCAACTGGAATTTCCTTGTAGGAAAGACTATTCTGAACATATATGCTTTTTACGGGAACAACTACAGCTGTATCACCAACACACTTATTCAACAAAGAGATTTGGAATACTAGGTGCACTGATGCTAAGTCTACAGGTAACTCAAGATCATAAGCCACCTTTCCAAATTGGCTCAAAATTCTGAAAGGACTAATGTATCAGGGACTAAGCATCCCCTTCTTGCAAAACCTCTTCACTTCCTTCATGGGAGAGATTTTTAGATAAAATAAGTTCGCAATTTAAAACTATAGATCTTTCCTTCTCACATCTGCATAAGATTTCTGTCAGCTCTAGGCTTCCTTAAGCCTCTCCCCGATTATCTGAACTTTCTCGAAAGCATCAAATACCAAGTCTGGTCCTACTAGCATGGTTTATCCCATTTCAAACAAACTAATCGGAGATCTATATCTCCTTCCATATAGAGCCTCAAATGGAGCCATCTGAACATTGGAATGATAACTGTTATTATACATAAATTCAATCAAAGGCAACCGATCATCCCAACAACCCTTAAAGTTGACTACACATATTCTCAACATATCCTTAAGGGTTTGAATGGTCCTTTCTGCCTGACCATCAGTCTTAGGGTGGAAGGTTGTGCTGTGGTGAACTTGGGTACCAAGACCCTTCTGAGAATCTTTCCAAAAGTGATAGGTAAACTAAGTACCTTTATCTGAGATGATAGACAACAAAAAACCATACAACCTTACCAACTCTCTAATATAGAGCTTGGCATAGTCCTCAGCTGAAGATGAAGAAGTACGGACTTGCAAGACATGAGCTGATTTGCTTATTTTGTCCACAATGACCCAAATAGAATCATGTTGCTGATGATTATGAGGAAAACCTGTCACAAAATCCATGTCCATTTCCTCCCACTTCCAAGTGGGAATACTGAACTCCTACATAGACCCACTAGGCTTCTAATGTTCAATATTAACCGGCTAACAAAAGGAGCACTTAGCCACAAACTCTACAATATCCTTCTTCATTTCACTCTACCAATAGATTTACCACATATCATGGTATATCTTCGTGGCCTCTGGATGAATAGAGGAATGCACACTATGTGCTTCTGAAATAATTTTTTGTCTCAAATCATCAACACACGACACACATTGTCTACCCTAGAAATGCAATACACTATCTCCTCCTTGTGAGAAAACCTCTACTTTCTGATCACTGATTGACTCCTTCAACGTCACTAGATTAGGATCCCTAACCTATTTTTCTTCTACTTCGGCAACTAAAGAAGATTCCAAACTATTCTGAACCCAAAAACTACCCTCAGCTGAATCAACTAAATAAATACCTAATCTGGCAAGCTGATGAACTTACTAAAATAACTTCTTCTTATCATCCTCAACATAAGCAACACTACCCATAGAAAATCTACTTAGGGCATATGCCACTATATTGGCCTTTACTGGGTGATACAAAACACTCATATCATAATCTTTCATAAATTCTAACCAGCTCCTCTCGGATAAATTCAAATCCTTCTGTAAAAACACATACTGCAAGATTTTGTGATCGGTAAGAACATCAACATGCACCCTATATAAATAGGGCCTCCAAACTGCTAACTCAAGATCATAGGTAGGGTAATTCTTTTCATAGTGATTAAGTAGTCTAGAGTCATAGGCCACAACATTACCCCTGGGGATCAAAACACATCCAACCTAACTCTAGAATATCATAGTACGCAACAAACCCATTTAAACTATCTGGCAATGTCAAAATTGTGGCTATAGTAAGTCGAGTCTTCAACTCATGAAAACTCTTTTTACAATAATCTGATCACTAAAACATAACTTTATTCATAGTCAGTCTGGACATGGGGGATGAAATAGATAAAAATCCCTCAACAAACTATTGGTAATAACTAGCCAAACTCAAGAAACTCCTAATATCAGATGGAGAGATGGGTCTGGTCCAATTTTTCACAGCCTCAGTCTTTTAAGGATCAATTTTAATGCCATCATCAAAAATAATATGGTCAAGAAAAGCTACTAGCTTTAGCTAAAATTCACACTTATTGAATTTAATGAACAATTGATGGGCTCTAAGAGTCCGCAATACGATTCTGAGGGGCTCTGCATGATCATTTTTGTTGTAGGAGTAAACAAGAATGTCATCAATAAATACTATGACAAACATTTTCAAGTATTTCTTGATTACTCGGTTCATCAAGTCCATGAAGGATGTAGGGTTATTTGTGAGACCAAAGGTTAAGCCTAGAAATACAAAATGACCATATAGAGTTCTGAAATCTATTTTTGGAATAAACCATTCTCTGACTATGAGTCGATGATAGCTAGATTTGAGGTCTATCTTAGAAAAAAACTGGTAACCTAAAGTTGGTTGAACAAGTCATTAATTCTGGGAAGTGGATAGTTGTTTTTTATCATGACTTTGTTCAACTGACGGTAGTTGATACACAATGTAAGAGAACCATCTTTCGTACATACGAATAGGTACAACACCCCGACTTTGTACCCCAGATGCTACACAGTTCTTATTACCTTAAAGGACCACAAGCTAATCTATAACTAATATCTAGTGTGAGCACTGAATAATAATACAAATAATAGACTAAATTACCATAAGGTTCAAAATCTGAACATTGATAAAGAATAACAACTAAGATAATATATGATAAAACATCTGAAAGATAACATATTATTTGAATTTGTCTAGTTTGAAAAGCCTCTGACTGAACTGTCTGAATGTAAAGTTGATGGGATAATCCCCCAACTAACTCCGAATGCTAAAATAAAATATTGAAGTTACTGAAAATACTAAAATAAAAGCACATCCTGGATAGATGAGGACTCACTGCTAAACTACTACTAATAACTAAATTTGTCTATGTGTGGTCAGGAACATGAGCATCCAAACCTATGTTATGAGACATCATAAGGCAAAGAAAAAGTATGCATCATTATGTGGAATGTACTGATATGCTAGATGAGGTAAGGCTGAATGCAAGAGTTCATATAAATGAACAATAACTGACTGAATGATATACAGTAACTCAATTTAAGAGTATATGGATAATCAAAACTACTATAAATAATGAGTTTGCAATACTGTACATATATGTGCATACTAAAATTGAGCTTTTATCGAAGCAGAGGCTGATAACTGAGTAACTAATATTTGAGATTACTGATAATTGAGTTACTGAAATTAATTGACTATATCTGACAGTCCTGATTCTGTAGAACTAAACTGAGTTCTATATTGAGATTGAACAGAAACTGTGGGAGGTAGTCATCTAACCAACATGCCCTAAATAAGATAACTGGGGTCCAACCTATAACCCCAGTTAGAAAGGTATCAGTACCGTACCAAGGGTAAAGACAAACTGAAGAGTTACCCTCATCTGGCAGGTACTGTAATAAGAATGGTGGTACCCTCAAAGAAAGAAATGAATATACTGAGCTTTCAAATTGAGCTCATGCTTATTTGCATGACATGAATACTGAAAGAGGGGAAACTTTTCCTTAAAACATATCATGGCCTCTAATCCATAAGTGTGGCGCACTGTACACATATGCACAAAACTCTACTATATGTTACTTTCAGACTCCCTAGGACTTTGTTGAACCTTAGGCTCTGATACCAAGTTTGTAATGCCCCGAGTCTGTACCCTGGATGCAACACAGTGTTTACAACCTCAAAGAACCGCAATGGAACCCATGACTGATATCTGGTGTAAGTACTGAATAATAATACTGAAAATAATGTGGAAAATATACTGAATTTCCATAAGGTTCAAAATCTAAATACTGATAAAGAATAATGACTGTGATAATATCTGATAAAATATCTAAAATCTAAAATACTCTCTGAACTAGTCTAAATTGAAAAGCCTCTGAATGAACTGTCTGAGTATGGAGTTGATGGGACAATCCCCCAACTAACCCCGACCATTGAAATAAAATATTTAAGCTACTGAAAATACTAAAATAAAAGCACATCCTTGATAGATGAGGACTCACTACTGAACTGCTTCTAATAACTGAATCTGTCTACGTGCGATCAGGAACCTAATCATCCAAACCTACGACATAAGGTATCATAGCGCAAAGAAAGAGTATGCATCAGTACGTGGAATGCACTGGTATTCTAGATGTGGTAAGTCTAAATGAAAGGTTCATATATATGAATAATAATTGATTGAATGATATAGAGTAACTGAATATGAGAGTACATGGATAATCAAAACTGCTGGAAATATTGAGTATGTAATACTGTTCATATACGTGTATAATAAAATTAAGCTTTTATTAAAGCTGAGTTTTGAGTTCTGATAACTGAGTAACTGATATCTGAGATTACTGATACCTGAGTTACTAAAATTAATTGATTGTATCTGACAGTCCTGATTCTAAAGAACTGAACTGAGTTCTATACCTAGACTAAAACTGAAACTATGGGTGGTAGTCATCTAACCGACATGATCTAAATAAGATAACTGGGGTCAAACCTATAACCCAAATTAGAAGGGTGTCAGTACCATGCTACGATAAAGATAAGCTAAAGATTTACCCTCATCCGGAAGGTACTATAATGAGAATGGTGGTACCCTCAACTGGCAGGTTAAAACACCTCATCAACCCTCAACTGGCAAGTTGATGTCTTAACCTACATTGGCTATGTAGTTTTGGAATACAATGACTGCTTCTAAGGATCACACCCTCTACTGGAAGGTAAGCCCCCATCCTTGGGTTTGTTTGGTGCTGAATTCTACTTCCAACTGAATAGACTCTGAACTAGTTATACTTAGTTAAACTAGACTGATACTGGGTTTTGTAACTGACTGAGTTTACTTAGTTCTGTTAACAGGCTGAGTACTACTGTTTTATGTCATGACTGAGACTATTCTATAACTATAGTAGCTCTAGGTAAATAGCTAGATTTTCAAGTATTGAATACCCCCAGGACTTGATAGCATAAAAGTAAAGTATGGCATGATCTTGAAAAAGCATAACAATGTTCACTTATTCATAATTCATTCATAGAGACATTTATCTAACATTTGTAGGGCATAAAATTGTCCATATTCCAGGATGTCATGATTTCACCATTTAATTAACATGGACATTCCATTCAACACGTGAAGAGCACAACTTAATGCATATATTCATGTGCAGCATGTAAACATTGTAACTACAACACCCAAACATTCAAATTCAAGGACTATAACATGGTAACTACACAATTCAATATACATTCTATTTCAATTTCATGGAATCTAGAATTAATCATGAATTGAAACTCAATTAATAGCATAAACATGAATACAATCCAATTTCAAGCATGTAAATCATGAATCAATCATCTTGTAGTTTTAAAAATGGATTCTTGGACTATATGGGTGGAAGGAACACATAGAAGAATTCCTAACATACCTAAATTGATAAGTTCTTAGAGTTCTTGGTGAGTTTATTGAGATTTTATCTTGATTTCTTAAAGATTAGGGTTTGCTGATTGAGAGAGAGCATGTTGATTTTAGGGGAAAAGTTAATAAATAATGTTTTAAAATCCTTTTAAGGAATTAAATCCCATATCTAGGCATATTAAAATCATGGGGAAAAGACTAGTTTAATCCTGCACGAAACTTTTAATTGTCATCAAAATTTTCTAACCTGGGCCCTTGGCGTGACGCGGTGCTATCAACCCATGTCACTAGAACCAACAACTGGGAAAATGGCTAGTGGCACAATGCGGGGGAATTGTGTTGCCACACTGGATACAAATTTTGAACTCTTTGTGACGCAGTGAAATGCATGGCTTCACTGCAAAAAGGACAATTGGAAATTTTTCTGATGGCGCAATGCAGTGGTATCACGTAGCTCCACTAGAAATTTACAAATGCCATTTGGCCTGGCTCCGTGACGCACTGAAGATTCGGTTGGCATACTGTATTACAAAAATGGCTCTAACACTTTTCTCGGGTATCAAATTTGGGCGAACTTTATATCATTGGAAAGCTGACTAAATTTCCTACATAATAGTAAGCTCTAATCTGGAAAATACTGAGTATTTTTTTTATAATTTCTATATATGAATATGCATGTATGAAGAGTTAAATTAAGCTAGGAAAATATGGGGTATTACATTAGTACTGGTATGCCCCACGGGGAATCACTAAGCCTGATGAATCCCTTATCGAGGATATATTCAACTATTCTTTCAATTCTTTGAGTTCAGCTAAAGATATTTTGTATGACGGAGTAGATATAGGCTAGGTATTTGGAAGAAGATCTATTTTGAAGTCAATTACCCTATCGGGAGGAACTCTAGGAAGTTCTTCAGGATTACATCTGGAAATTCCCTCACTACCAAAACTTACTCAAGGTTAGGGTCTTGGAATTAGAGTCTTTCACTCGAACAAGATGATAAATACACCCCTTGGTTATAATTTTCCTCGCCCTAAGGTACAAAATAAGCTGAACCCAAAGAGCTATAGTACTACCCCTCCATTCAATGACTGTTTCATTTGGAAACTAAAAATGAACTGTTCTACTTATACAATCAACTGAAGTATAGCATGAGTTGAGCCAATCCATGCCGAGAATGACATCAAAATCTTTCATCTCTAACTCTACAAGATCCACATAAGTGACCCTATAATAGAGACACCTACTTAGGTAGACACTGAAAAGGGCTCTGCTAAGATTTTGGGACTAATCCCAAAGTTGACGGCTATATAAGGGATTAAAAAAGAAAGAGAAACTACAGGGTCTAATAAAGCATAAATATGTAAATAAAATACCTCTAACGTACCAGTAACTACATCAGGAGAATTTTCCTGATCCTGTCGAGACTGAAGGGTCTACAATCTGTTTGGTTGTTGACCACTAATAGCACTGACAGTGCACCCTACTGAGTCAGGTGGCAGATTGGAACTGATGAGTGATGGGACAGGACCTATTGGCTCAAATCCCTACCTTTCTAAGAAACTATCTGACACTCTTGAATCTAATGGCTTGGCTTGACACACCCAAAGCATACATCACTACCAGCTCTACACTCACCCTAATGGTTTTGACCATATTTTTTGCAAAGAGGATTCGTACAAGCACTATTAAGACTACCCTGTGACTTAGAGCCTGGCACCCTATCCCGATTTTTATTTCTGAACTTGGGTACTGGGGCACTAGCTGAAGATTAGGCTGGACTAAAGATTTCTGACAGAACTGGGGACGATTATGACCTTCTAACCTTGGCTGATTGAAGTTAAAGCTACTCATTCTAGCCTTCTTGTTTTTTCTCTCTCTCTCCTTAGCCTTCTGCTCCTCAATCTGCTGAGCATGGACTATCAACATAGACAAGTCCATATCCTTAATTAGCATTGCGGTCCTAAACTCCTTGACCATACTATTAGATATACCAGATACAAACTTGCTCATCTTAGACCTGCTATCTCCTACCACATGAGAAGAATACCTAGCTAACTAAGTAAACTTGAGGGAATACTCCTTCACACTCTTGTTGACCTACCTTAAGTTCATAAACTCTAACACCTTTGATTATCTTAACTCCAATAGGAAAAACCTATCTAAGAAGGCAGTAGCAAACTTTTCCCATTCTATAGGCTCTCCATCGGCGTCTCTATCTACCTTTCACTTCTTAAACCATGTATGAACCATATCTTGCAACTAATAGGCAGCTAACTGATAATGATAAACTTACACATCAATTTAGTGCAAGGCGGTCATCGTAAATATATTTACCCAACTTTAAAGTCGGGGTCGAATCAACGAGGAACAATGTGAGTGACAATTAAACTAATTTGAAACTATAGCTATAAGTTAAATTTAAACAAACGATACAAAAAGATAAAATAGGGGTTTTTAATGATTGAACAAAAGTTATTGATACTTCAATTCGCTTTAGAAATCAAAGTTTAAACAACAATATTTCAAATCAATGATTTAGATAAACTAGATCTATGAAAACTATGATTAGTAATCCTCCATTGAATAATAGTTGTAGTACTAGATTCTCATGACTTGTGGGAAACACCAAATTATCAGTTTCGACAGTCCATCTAAGTGTTTCACAACCTACTTAAATGTTGAACTCCCTAATTCTCTCGAAGTTAGGAAATCATTCTATTCATATTGATTTTATCTCAATTTGATGAATCTTGTTATAGCATTAACCATTAGATGAGAGCTTAACCTTCCCAAATCCTTGTTGATAATTCGCTACCTTTAGTTTATTTCTCAGTTCGAGCAAATCAACATAATGCGGGATTTATTGTTTGCAACCAATTAATAATAATGATAACCAAGGAATTATCAAGATCACTCCACAATAACTCAAACCCTAACCAACTATTAAATCCATGGGGGAATAATCGTAGATCCCACAACTCCACATGAGAAAGAAAGAGATAGCAACAATTATAATCATCCATCAAAGTAATTAAACTTACAAAAGATGAAGTTTGAATTTGATTCTCTTCTAAGTTCAAGAGAAAATTCCCATAACCAAATCAAAGAGTTAAAAATTGAATTCTAAGTTAAGAGCCCCCAAAGAGAGGTAAACTCCTTTGGAATAAGTTCCAGCCGTTTCAAGATGATCAAGATGATGAATGAAAACCCTAAAACTTGTCGTTAAATACTTCAGGATAATTATGGCAAAAAAATCACAGATCATAGCTATTTTCTGGAACAGATGTTGTCGTTGATGACAGATTATCAAGAGTCTGATGACTTATTAGGAATATAATCAACTACTTCTCACTTTTGACAATATCTTCCTTAGGTTGATGATAAGGTGTGATTGCTTATCATACCTTTGATGACTTATCACGGATGACATCACATCTTCACTTCAATTTCTCAAGCACTGCCTAAGCCTGACAACGAGCCTAACATCTTATCACAACTCTAACGGCCTATCACATATGTCATCACGTATTCCATCTAAAGTCCAATCTCTGTCTAAGGTTGACGGTAATTCAAATAACTTATCACAAGGATGACAACTTATCAGGTAAGTCGTCTTCCATACTTCCATCTCTACTTACTCAAAAATCAACTCTTTTACCTCCGTTGTTGCTGGTTCTCTTTCATCTTGACTGTTATTGCAATATCATAGATAAAACAATCAAAAAGGACAAAAGTTGCTTAAGACTTTTCAATTATTCTAAGTTGAAATCCTCAAATGTGTTAGCATCTTCTCACACATCAACACCCTCAACTTAAATAATTGTTTTTCCTCAAGCAACTAAAACACAACCAAAAGGATACAAAGTACATCCGGCAGTCAACCATCCATATTATCTCAAAACATCTTCACCATCTTCAAGGTCAATTAATTTAAAAATCAATTGTATATATTATTGAAGAACAATAATGCGACACATAGGAATCAAGATATGGCATCAATTCAGCAACAACAACCATTCATGTACAAAGATTACACTATCCAAAGAAGTTAGCAACTAGCAATGTAACCATTGCACCCTTACAACAAAGAGGTCCCTCCTCACTCATATGTGAACTCAAACATGTCAATGCGGGGACGGTCAAGAGACACTCACTCTCAGAAAGAAGTTCTAGTCAATGTATGCCAAATACCATAAGCTTGCCCTTATTTTCAGTACCGAAGTTTTTAAATAGTTAAGTTAGGATCACAATAGGACTTTCCTTCAGCTTGTAATATAGGCTTGGGGATGGTATGATACACAATGATATTTAAAGTAACAAATACTCCTTAGCACTACACAATTTTTGGGGCCTCACTTATCAACCTTTACCTAATTTCACCCTTTCTTGATTAAAGCACATTCAAGCTGGGTGCAGTTTTTATCCATTCATTTTGTTTTTCACAACTTTTCTTTTTGTCTTCATTCTTTTTCTACCACACCCAGCCTTGCATACTTTTTTTTCATACTAACTTTACACCACGCATCCCTATGGTAGACACCCTCAACTTAGGCTATTTGCCTAAGTCAAAGTGCACAGTATCCAAGGAGGACCATGGCCAAAACAGGTTCGTTATAATACAAATGGGAAGGTGATAGGTATAATAAAAATAATAAGCATTAAGGCTCAAAATCAAGATCAAGGGATATTATTCACACATGGAAGTTCATTTAGGCAAAAAAGGGACTAATATCAACAACGTCCTATGATCCTCTCCTAACTGCTATCCTATAACCAACGCAAGACTAACTGAGCATGTTCTGGATTTAACCCATAATGGGAGATCGGTAGTATCTCACACACACATGGCATAAAGGTACATCAAAAGCTACTACCCATTCAGTTCATGAAATTATTTAGCAATTGTTATCATGTCACTAGTACTAATGCCATGTAACGCCCCAAAAATGGGTCCTGAGATGTCACACGGTGCTTAAGGCTACAAGTAGCCCCAAGGTAACCATTTGAGCCTACTAACATATCTAAACACTTAAATAAGGATGTTGGTAGCAATATCATGATAACGCATCATACCCAGTGTAACTGAAATGTGGATAAGTATTGTAAAAATAACCATATACGAAATCTCTGACAATTTTGACAAATCCAGCCTAACAAGTCTCTACTACTCAATGTACTACTAAGCCATTGGGATGGGCCCCGACTGACTTGAACTAAAAGGATCAAAAGTAAATACCTCATAATGAAACTAAAAGTCTGAATAACACGTCCTCGAATCATGAGGACTTACCACTACAGAAGATGTAGATCAATGTGCTCGATAATGACTATCGAGTCTGGGACTGAGCACCTGAACCTACATAACAAGAAAATGTAGCCCACATACAAATATGTGGGTCAACAACTTGGAAAATGTATCGAGTATATGGGGGCATATGTAATTTCAATAACTAATATCACAAGTTAAAAAAAAAAACATGCGTGCTAACATAAATGACTCAAGTAGCTTGAATTAAACCATCATAATCATGGATGATTAATAGATGTAAGGTAAAATAAGTGAGTCATTACAATAAGTTCTCAATTCACCTCCTTCTCGGTTTCAAACTTTTAAAGTAATCAAGCCTCAAAACAACTCTCTTTAGAACATAACATTTTATTATTTTCGGAACAAGAAACTTTCTCAAAATCATAGTTTCAAACCTTACACACTTTACTTAGATAGAGTAGCAACACACTATGGGAGTTTCTCATAACTGACATAAACCATGTAAGTTACATGGAGTCTAACGTCTAAGCCATATTGTGGAGAGTTGTCCTATCCTTTCCATAGGAGTAGGACCTTAGTCATTTGATTCACTAGTGATCACTATATCAGTCTCAGGATCATATCCTATGGGGGCACGTAGTTTAAGGGAAGTATCACACTTCCCGTTCGATGCTAAATACTACTCCCGGACTTAGTTCGGAAATTTTAATCAGACTCAGGCTCAGAACCTTAAAGAAAATCCATAATAAACAATTCAACAATTTGCATCGAGAGATAATATGCTACCCCCATTATCATAAATCAATCAAACGTGTGGATTTCTTTTCTCACTTGGTTTCAAAATTAACTCTTTCACAACCAAAAAGGTCAAATTTCTACATCATGTCAAATTATTCAATTCTGAAGATACTTATGACACATAATTTATCAAAATATCAATTTCAAATAGGGTTCAAAGTTCCATATAATAAAATCACAATAAAATTATAAAGATTCATGCTTTACTTCGTAGACATATGCATAAACCACTTTAACTCTGACATATTCAACTTTATGTAATACCATGTAAACATTCTCAGGAAAGCAATAAAAAGTATCAATTCATACTTCAAATTCATAGGAAAATGTATAAAATAATGTATCTTTGTAAAAGAAAACCAACTTTAGGCACAAGAATGAAAGGATGTTCTTGTTGAAAAGCACCACATACCTTTATAGTAATGGCATTGTTAAAAGATTGGACCTCCAACCTTGATTGTGCAATCCTAGTTTTTTTGCTTTTGTTGTGCTCTTGGATGATGTGCTTAAACTGATAATAGGGTTATTATGTGATTAGGAATAGTTAAATTCGTAAGGTTATGTTTAGGGACGTGCAAGGAATGTTAAAAGGCTCAGTTATCCTAGAGATTACTCAAAAATGGAGTGTTTTCACTGATGGAACCCTAAGTGTGCATCGTACACCTCATCGAAGATGCTAGGATGTGCGCCTCACACCTTACGCACAAGCTAAGGTATGCATCATACACCGTATCTTACACTTGAGGGTGTACGTCGCACAATCTATCGCACACCCAATCCAGTAGCTATGTGCGATTGGTTAGGCGATGCACTGCACTTTGCAAGGCCATAACGTCTTGCTCGAGTGTTAGAGTTTGGTAAAATTGGTATTGTTGGAAAGTTAATCAGATTCTCTAGAATTTGGTGGGTCAAAATATACAAGAATACCACATATTCATGACGTTATGCTCGCTCAAAGATGGACCTTGGGAAATCAAACACTAAAACTAAATGGATTTAAAAACTCTTAGTTTGCATTACCCTAAGTGGCTCATATGAATACATTTAACACATCCTAAGATTTTTATCACTAGAATACTCGTGGTAAGTCATGTGCTCAAATACAAATTACAGGATAGAAGGTTTCACATGCAGGAACAACGGTTCATATTCTAGATTAGAAATGTATAGGGTATTACATTATCTCCCTCTTGGAGATATTCGTCCTCGAATGATGCTCAATAGGTTATGAATATGGAGAAAAACTAAGGGTACATAGCTGAAACATCTTACTAAATGGATTCCACTTCTTTCTAACTTTCAAATACTTCATAAAATGAATAAACTCATAGTAAGAATAACTATACAACTGTAACATGACTAAAAAGAAGTTGAATTAAGCGAGAATGATACCTTCGGCTTGATCGGGATTTGCGGAGAAGAGGTCCGGGTACTTGGTTCGCATATCAGCCTTATCTTCCCAAGTAGTGCCCTCAATTGGTTCCGCCATAACACTTTGACCAAGAAAACTTCTTTGTTCCTTAGCCTCTGAACTTGGTGATCTAGAATCTCAACAAGAACCTCATCAAACAAAAGACTATCGTAAACATCATGGCTTTTCGAAGGATTTCCAACAACACAATCGCCAACGTGTTTCCTAAGCATGGAAACATGAAAGACAGGGTGAATAACTGATAACTTTGCAGGTAACTCAATCTCATAAGCCACTCTTCCTACATGATTCAGGATCCTATACAGACCGGCGTAGCGGGGAATAAGCTTCCCCTTCTTCCTAAACCTCTTCACCCCTTCATGGGTGAAATTTTTAGGTACACCATATCATCCACTTCAAACTCAAAGTCTCTACGCCTCATATCTGCATATGACTTTTGGAAACTCTGAGCTGTCTATAACCTCTCTCTGATCAACTTTACCTTTTCTATTGCTTTAAATACTGTATTAGGTCTAGCTATAGTAGCCCACCAACCTCTAACCAACCTATGGGTGATCTACACCTTCAACCGTACAAAGCCTCAAACGGTGCCATCTGGATGCTAGCATGATAACTGTTGTTTTATGTGAACTCAATTAGCGGCAAATTCTCATCCTAACTACCTCTGAAGTCGAGAGCACATGCTCTCAAAATATCCTCCAAAGTATGGATGGTCCTCTCGGCCAGACCATCCATTTGTGGGTGGAACGCGAAACTCAAATGAACCTGGGTTCCTAGACCCTTCTGAAATAACCTCCAAAACTGAGAAGTGAACGGAGTACCCCTATCCGAAATAATAGACAAAGGAACTCCATGCGTCCTGACTAACTCCTGAATATACAATCTAGCATAGTCCTCAGCCTAATAGGATGTGTGCTCGGGCAAGAAATGCACTGACTTAGTCAGTCTATCAACAACAACCCAAATAGAATCATGATGGCATCAGGAAAGAGGTAGACCAATCATGAAAACCATATTAATTTCTTCCCACTTCCAAGTAGGAATACCGAACTCTTTCATCACACCACTAGGTATTTTATGCTCAACCTTAACCTACTGACATGTTGCGTACTTCGCCACAAACTTAGCTATATCTTTCTTCATACCACTCCACCAATAGATTTCCCGCAAGTCACGGTACATCTTGGTAGCATCGGGATGAATAGAATACCACGCACCATGCGCTTCAGATATGATTCTTTGCTTTAGATCATTAACATTTGGAAAACACAACCTACCCTGCATCCTTAACACACTATCTCCCCTTTGGGAGAAAACCTCTGCTCTTTGGTCCTTAACTAACTCTTTCAGTCTGACCAAGCCAGTATCTAAGTACTTTTTCTTCTTTACTTCCAAAACGAAGGATGATTCAGAACTAATCTAAACCAACATATTCCCCTCAGTAGAATCAAGTATCCTAACGCCCATCCAAGCTACACAGTGCACATCACGAGCCAACTCTTTATTACCTTTCTCAACATACGAAACGCTACCCATGCACACTCTGCTAAGGGGATCTGCCACTACATTGGCCTTGCCCGAATGATACAATATGCTCATATCATAGTTTTTTTAGCAATTCTAACCACTGTCTCTGCCTAAGGTTCAATTCTCTCAAGGTAAACACATACTGCAAGCTTTTATGATCAGTAAAAACATCTACATGCACACCATACAAATAATGTCTCCATATTTTTAAAGCAAACACTACAATAGCTAACTCTAAGTCATGGGTCGGGTAGTTCTTTTCAAGAGGTTTCAACTACCTAGAAGCGTAGGCTATAACTTTCCCCCTTTGCATCAACAAATAACCCAAACCCACTCTTGAAGTATTAGAATATACCACAAAACCATCTACATCATCAGGCAAGGTCAACAGGGGCGGAAGTGAGTCTAGTCTTCAACTCTTGAAAACTCTTCTTGCAGGAATCAGACCAGAGAAACTTTACCTTTTTATGGCTCAACCAAGTCATGGGGGACACAATAGAAGAGAACCCTTCAATAAAATGGTAGTAATATCCATCTAGACCTAAGAAACTTCTAATATCAGACGGAGAGATAGGCCTAGGCTAATTTCTTACATTTTCTGTCTTTTGGGGATCAACTCTAATACCTTAAAAAGAAATAATATAACCTAGAAATGCAAATGACCTTAGCCAAAATTCACACTTACTGAACTTGGCGATCAATTGATGATTTCTAAGAGTTGGCTAGACAATTCAGAGATGGTCTGCATGATCATCCTCATTGTAGGAATATACATGAATGTCGTCAATAAACACGATAATGAACATATCAAGATATGGCTTGAACACTCAATTCATGAGGTCCATGAAAGCTGCAGGGGCATTGGTTAGCCCGAAAGACATAACAAGAAACTCAAAATGACCATAGCAGGTTTGGAAGGCTATTTTTGAGATGTCACACTCACTTACTTTAAGTTGGTCATAGCCAGATCTAGGGTCTATCTTGGAAAAATAACTCGCATCTTGCAGCTGATCAAATAAATCCTTTATTCTCAGAAAGGGATACTTGTTTTTTACAGTGACTTTGTTAAACTGACGATAGTCAATGCATATATGCAAAGATTCATCTTTCTTTCACATGAATAGAACAAGTGCAACGCAAGGAGAAACACTAGGCCTTATGAAACCTTTGTCTAACAGATCTTTGAGTTTCTCTTTCAACTCCTTAAGTTCCATGGGTGTTATATGGTAGGGAGAAATAGAAATGGGTTGGGTGTCAGATAGAAGATTAACCCCAAACTCTATCTCTCTATCGGGAGGTATCCCTAGAAAATCTTCCAAAAATAGTTAGGAAACTCATTAACAATGTTGACTATCTGAAAAGTTGGAGTCTTAGACTTAATGTCTTTAAATCTAACCAAATGATATATTCAGCCTTTGGAAATAAGTTTTTTAGCTTTAAGATATGAGATAAAATGACTTTTAGTGGATATGGAATTTTTGGACCATTCTAAAACTGGCTCACCAGGAAACTAAAATTTGACCATACGAGTACAACAGTCTATAGATGCATAGCAAGAGTGAATCCAATCTATACCCAGGATAACATAAAAATCCACCATGTCTAACTCTATCAGATCAGCAAACATGACTCTACGAAGGACCATAACAGGACACTTTTTATACACTTTTATGGAAATAATAGAGTCACCCATCGGAGTAGAAACTATTATAGGCTCAGGAATATTTTTGAGACTCACTTCAAAGTTCACATCAACCAGGGGTGTCACATACGAAAAACTGGACCCAGGATCCAACAAGGCATAAACATCAAACTAAAATACACGGAGCATACCAGTAGCGATGTCGGGAGAATCCTCCTACTCCTGGCAGGATGGTAAAGAATAAAACCTATTATGGAACTGACCGCCAGCAGTGTAGAAGAAGTTCCCTAAGTAGAGGCTGGACGAGTTACTGGAGCTGGAGTATTAGTAGTCTGAGTATGAGTGCAAACATCACGTTTCCCCTGCCTGGCATGCGGGTACTCTCTAACTCTATAACCTAAGTCACCATACCCAAAGCAACCTCTCTTCTTACCCCAACACTCACCCAGATGATTTTACCACACTTAGCACATGGAGGATAATTAGTCTTGCTACCAATACTTTGATGAGACTTAGACATAGATGGCTTATTTCCTTGCTCCTACCTGCCTCCAGGCATGAAAAAGGTAGCTAACGATAGTGTTGCCATAAATGAATAGCTCCAAAACTGAGGGTGATTCCCTCTTTGAGACCTGGTCTAACCATAATTGTGCTACTCAATCTGCTGGGCATGAAGAATAAACCTTGCCATATCCATATCCTTATTTAACATAGCCTTCCTGCACTCCTTGAACACCAAACCCGAAACACATGTCATGAACTTGCTCATGCTAAAGCGAACATCAGCAATCAAGTTAGGAGCATATTTGGCCAATTGGTTGAACTTTAAGTCGTACTCCTTAACAGTCATGGACCCCTGCCTTAAATTCATAAACTCATCAACTCTCGCCATTCTCATCTCCAATGGAAAGAACTTATCCAAGAACACATCCTGGAATACTTGCCAAGTCATAGGGGCAATACCCTCCCCTCTCTCCTTCTACAATATAATAACCCAGTCATGAGCAATATCATTTAACCTATAGGATGCCATCTCAACACTTTCTTCATCAAATACATGCATCACCTGTGTAATTTTCCTCAACTCCTTAAGAAATAATTATGGGTCTTTACCTGCCTTAGACCCATAGAACTTCGGCGGACTCATCCGTATAAAATCATGAATTCTAGTAGCATCTAAGTCACCTCCCTGCTGAGGTAGAATTGGGGCCTAATTTTCCTGGGCATTGGCGGTGACAGCTTGGGCTACCACCTGATAGGCTGCCCGAAACTCAGCTTGGGATACATTTGCATTAAGGGGATCAGCGGGTTGAGGTTTCTGATCATTCTTGTTTCTATGAGCTCGATGGGGAGGCATTTTCTAAAACAAGAGAGTACGAATCAATAGTAGAGAGAGACAAGTTTAAGCACGATGGACTTGAAAGAAATAAATAACTTTTTCTTAAAATGTCTCGTAGCCTCTTGCTCATAGATGTGGTTTTCTACACACCGATGATCAAGATTCTACTTAACATGGCTAGTCAGTCTCCCTAGGACTCCTTAAACCTTAGGCTTTGATACCAAGTTTATAATGCCCCGAAAATGGGTCCCGAGACATCACACGATGCTTAAGGCTACAATTAGCCCCAAGCTAACCCTTTGAGCCTACTAACATATCTAAACACTTAAATAAGGATGTTGGTAGCAATATCATGATAATCCATCATACCCAGTCTAACTGAAATGCAGATAAGTACTGTAAAAGTAACAAAATACGGAACCTATGACAATTCTGACAAATCTATCCTGACAAGCCTCTACTACTCAATGTACTACTGAGCCATTAGGATCGGCCCAAACTGACTCAAACTCAAATGATCAAAAGTAAATAAATCATAATGAAACTGAAAATCTGAATAACACGTCCTCGAATCATGAGGACTCACCACTGCAGAAGATGTAGATCAATGTACTCGAGAATCACTATAGAGTCTGGGACTGAGCACCTAAACCTACATAACAAGAAAATGTATCCCACATACGAATAAATGGGTCAGTTCGTCAATTTAGTACAAGGCGGTCGTCGTCAATATGTTTACCCAACTTTGGATTCGAGGTCGAATCCATGAGGAACAATGTGAGTGGCGATTAATACAATTTAAAACTGTAGATATAAGTTGAATTCAAACAAATGAAAGATAAAATGGGGGGTTTTTAATGATTGAATCAAAGTTATTAACACTTAAATTCGCCTTAGAACTCAAATCTTAAACTGCAATATTTCAAATCAATGATATAGATAAACTAGAGTTGTGATCACTATGATTAGTTATCCCCTATAGAATAATAGTTGTAGTACTGGATTCTCATAACTTTTGGGAAACACCAAATTATCAGTTTCGATAGTCCATCTAAGTGTTTCTCAGCCTACTTAGATGTTAAACTCCCTAATTCTCTGGAACTTAGGAAATCATTCTATTCATACTGATTTTTTCTCAAGTTGATGAATCCTGTAACATTATTAATCATTAGATGAGAGCTTAACCTTCCCATTATTGATAATTTGCTACCTTTAGTTTATTTCTCAGTTTGAGCATATAAACATAAGGCGGGATTTATTGTTTGCAACTAATAAATAGCAATCATAATAAAGGAACTATCAAGATGTCCCCATAATCACTAAAACCCTAAACAACTATTAAATCCATTGGGGAATAATCATAGATCCCATAACCCTAGATGTGGGTTTAGTTCCACATGAGAAAAAAAGAGATAGCAAAAATTATAATTATCATTCAAAGTAACTAAACTTACAAAAGATGAAGTCTGAAGTTGATTCTCTTCTAAGTTCAAGAGAAAATTCCCACAACCAAATCAAAGAGTTGAAAATTGAATTCTATGTTAAGAGCCCACAAAGAGAGGTGAACTCCTTTAGAATAAGTTCTAGCCGTTTTAAGATGATCAAGATGATAAATAAAAACCCTAAAACTTGTCCTTAAATACTTCAGCCTAATTATGGAAACAAAATCATAGATCACTTCTTTTTTCTCGAATAGATAATATCGTGGGTGATGGATTTTCTAGAGTCTGATGACTTATTAGGAATGTCATCATCTCCTCTTCTCTTTGACAATCTCTGCCTTAGGTTGACGATGATGCTTTATGGATTATCATACCTTTGACAACTTATCACTGATGTCATCACATCTTCACTTTAATTAGTTAACCACTACCCAAGCCTTACAACGAGCCTGATGGCTTATCAAAACTCTGACGGGCTATTATAGATGTCATCATGTATTCTAGTTGAAGTCCATTCTCTGTCTAAGGCTAATGGTACTTCTAATAACTTATCACAAGGCTGACAACTTATCAGATAAGTCGTCAGCCATACTTCCATCTCTACTTACTCAAAAATCAACTTTTTTACCTTTGTTGTTGCTGGTTCTCTTGCATCTTGACTTTTACTACAATATCAAAGAGAAAACAATAAAAAATAACAAAAGTTTCTTAGGAATTTGCAATTATTCTCAGTTAAAGGCTTCAAATATGTTAGCATATGCTCATACATCACTAACTCAACACTCTCACTAGCAGTTACCCCTATAATATTTATTACATTTTGGATGATGTCTAAGAATTCCTGTGGATCCTATTCAGATTTGGATCCCAAAAATAGAGGATGATTTATTCAGGTAAAGTTTGGAATCCTTGGTATGCTAGTATTGGCCACTGGGTTTGCCAGAATAGCAGCTGGCTATCTATTTTAAGCCGCTACAAAGTGAGACAGAGTAGTGAATGCAGCTCTGAACTCTACATGAGAAACATGCTCATTCAGGGGATCTTCCTGAATGGGTGGAGGTGCTGACTGATTTATGTTTCTTCTTCCATTTGTATTTTTGGGAGGCATATTCTATAAACAAAAAAAAGTATATATTAGACAGAGAGTTTAACATGAGCATCATGCTGAGTCGCATGAGATAAACACTGAAAGAAGGGAAACTTTCCCTAAAATACCTTGTTGCCTCTTGTCCATAAGTGTGGCGCGCTTCACACCCATGCACAAGATTCTAATACCAAGTTTGTAATGCCCTAAGAGTATACCCTAGGTGTCACATAGCGGTTACAGTCCGAAGGAACCACAAGCTAACCCATGAGCTGGTACTTGCTCTGAGCACTGAGTAAAAATAATAATGACATAACATATACAGAATTTAACTAAGGAATGCCATAAGGTTTCGAGTCATAAGTCTGATAAAATATGTAAAAAAACAAATAATACTGATAAAAATATCTGACAATAAAAACTAAAATCTAAGAAATCGACTAACTATCTGAAATAGTCTGAAAAGCTTATACTGACGGACTGAGGAGCTGATGGGACAAAATATAATACCCCATACTTTTCGTAGCTTAATTTTGCTCCTAGAATGTCAAAGGTTATCTTAATAAAATAATAGCTTTTATTACAAATAGAATTTTCCATATTCAAACCCTCCATCATGTAGAAAATTAAATTAGCTTTCCATTGATACCAATGTTGACTAAATCTGATAATCGGTTGAGACGTTATGCCATTTTTAGTAAAATAGTTTGCCATTTAGGCAAGCATCACGTTACGGAGATGGATAATTTGGCGATTGTTAATTTTTAGTGGACCTCCATGATTGGCCGACATCGCAGAGAAGTTCCAGGTCCCAGTCAATCTTTTGCAGTGGCTCACTGGGATGGTGGCATGATGCAGTGATGGACAAAATGGGACTCATCCCTTTTCTAGTGGCCCAACATGATTTCTTTGCATTGCATTGTAGCCCAATTTCCAATTTGTCCCTTATCTAGAGAGCCACGACAATCGTGGCGCATCGCGGTGGCATGCAAAGTAAGGATTTTCCAGTTCTGACGAAAATTTTAAAAGGGCTCTTTGGTTAATTCCCAAGCCCCTAATTCATCCAAAACAAGGAATTAAAGCATATTCTAAGAACTTTATGCTTATTTTTATCCATTCTCTCTAAAAAAACCTAGAGCTTAAAAATTTACTCTCCAAGAAATTTATTTCCTCCATTATTTCTCCAAGAAATCTCTAAATTAAGGGTTCCCAATAAAAGATAATCAAGAGCCCATCTTTAAAATCTCTAATAGGAATCAAAAATTCAAGTTTCTTTATATTATAATCAATTAAGGTATATGGGATTTGTGAATAAGGATCCTCTTTAATCCTTGTGCCTAAAACTGAGTTTTTATTTCAAATTTATATGATTTTGAATGATTATACATGATTTTTAAGTTAAGGTTCATACCCATTATTGCTAATTGAGAGATTATGAGATTTCAAGTGTTTTAGAAGTTGAATTGCATGACTATTTTTATATTTTCATGACTATTGCTGTAATTTCTAGATTTTGAGATGAGGTATCATTCTTTTCATTACCAAGCATGATTATTATGATGTTTTAACATGATATTGATGCATAGGTTGTTACTCTAAGATTGAATATTATTATTTCAATAAAGATTTTAAGCATCAGATGATCAATTTACTTTTAGATTTTTAGAAAGCCTTGATCTTTTGATCCTCAGATTAGATTTGGAATCCACTTTACAGATTTATTACAAATTTAAAATATCAAAATAGTTTTATTCACAGATTGAAATAGATAAATGCATAATTGGTTTCGTAATAACCCTTATGCTTGCTTTTAAAGTAGATTTTCCATAGAATAAGCATACAGATTAAAGGGAGTAGTATTTACCACTGAGAAGGAATTGTGGAATTAGTGTACCCTATCTTCTACAAAACAAGTTTGGACTCCATGTTATCTTACATGGTTTATGTCGGTTAGAAGAACCTCCCTTGCAAAACAGTTTTTAAGAAAATTCCCTTCTAGTTAAAGTAAATAAATTACTTTTGGGTAAGTTTCTTAACTGAATAGAATAACAGAAAAGATTTTTAGAAAACTAAGTGTAAAAGCTCACAACTTTATTTAGATTATGCCTTATAGAATGATATTAGCTACAGATTTCATCTTTAATATTTTAGATACAGACGTGAGTCCTTTCTACACTTAGGCAGCATGATTTACCAACAGAATACTAGTACAACTTTTTGAACTAAATGTTATGACTTACTAGACTTACAAATTATGATTTGTTATTCTTGATTATAAATTTTAGTATTTCAGATATTCCAGCTAACGTGAGTCATTTACATTTAGCATGCATTCTTTTGCAAATTGATATAAATGTTGAGATAATGTTTTACTTATGCATCCAACCCCATATACTTAGTACATCCTAAAAGTATAGATCTAAATATACATCCATGCGCTACATTGTCTCATAATGTAGGTTCAGGTGCTCAGTTCCAGCGGCGTGAGTGATTTTGAGCATCTCTATATATATCCCGACAGTTAGTGAGTCCTGTTAGTGAGTCCTCATAGTTTGGGGACTTAGTTATTAAGATTTTCAGCTTATCAATTTAGATGATTCAGTATCTACAGATAGTTCAAGTTAGCTGGGGGTTTGTCTTAGTGACAATCTAGATATTAGTAGTAGAGGCTTGTCTAACTGCTAGTTTTGATTTAGATTATTCAGTATTAAGGTTTTAGAAATTATTTCTAGATATTACAATCAGATAGTTTTCCACATATAGCATGACTTTTATGTCTATGTTTCCTTTATTATGAGATTCTAATCAAGTAGAAGGCAGATAAGGTTAGCTTAAAGCTACTTATAATATGGAGCATTGTGTGATATCTCGAGACCAGGTTTCTGGGCGTTACAAACTTAGTATCAGATCCTATAATTTATAAGAGTCCTAGGGACTCATACACACCGCGTTATGTAGAGTCTTGATCAAGGGTGTGAAGCGCGCCACAATTATAAGCAAGAGTAATGGGATATTTTAGGAAATAATCTCTTTCTTTCGTGATCTACCGTTCTTAAAATATCTCTATCAAATATTAACCCGTGTTCATTCTTATGTGATAGTTGAATATGTCTTCTCGTCGACCTAATGCCTACAAAAATGATAATCAGCCACCCCATCCTACTGACCCTCTGAATGAGAATGTATCCCATGATAAATTTAGGGTTGCTTTTTAAGTATTGGCCTAAGCTGTGACTGCTAATGTTCAGGACAACTATCAGACGACAATCCCACTTTAGCATAATAGGGATTTAGCAGTATCCAGCATCATGAAAATGAATCCTTCGAAGTGTTTTGGGTTAAAAGTAGTTTTAGATTCGTTCATATATGCCAGCCCCATCTTTAGCTAGAGCTCCCTATACAAAAGCTAGACAGGAGTAGTAGGGTAAGTTTTCTATGTCCAAATCTTAGAATAGTGTGAGTGGAAGGCCCAGTTATCCTCCATGTGCTAAGTATGGTGAGAATCATCTTGGTGAGTGTATTTTGGGGTTGAAAGGTTGTTATGTTTGTGGTAAGTTGGGTCATGGAATTAGAGAGTGTTCACATGCTAAGTAGGGGAATAGGGATGTTAGTCCCCAAACTCAAGCTACTAGTGCGTTAGCTTCTCTAGGTCGCCCAGTCCCTCCTCAGGATGCATCTTCTAGTACTGGTGGTAGTCTGTGCTAGAGTTGGTTTTATGCTTTACAATCCTATCAGGAGTAAGAGGATTCACCAGATATTGTTACTGGTATACTTTGTGTCTTTCATCTTGATGTTTATATGTTTTTAGACCCAGGGTCGAGTTTCTCTTATGTGACCCTACTAGTTATAGTAAATTTTGAAGTAGGTCCTGAAAAAATTTCTAAACCTTTATTGGTTTCTACCCTAGTGGGTGAGTCAATTATTGCCAAACAGATCTATAGAAAATGTCCTATAACTTTCCTTCATAAAATCATATTAGCAGACTTGATAGAGCTAGATATAGTTGACTTTTATCTTATTCTGCCATAGATTGGCTTTATTCTTGTTATGCATCCATAGATTGTCACACCAGAGTGGTAAAGTTTTAATATATAGATGATCCAGTCTTTGAGTAGGGAGAATATTTAGTGCCTACCAAAAGTTATTTCATATCCTATATTAAAGTCAGAAAGTTGATTTCAAAGGGTGCATCTATCTCTAGTTCGAGTCAAAGACATTAAGTCTGAGAATCCAACAGTTCAGTCAATCAGTGTAGTCAATGAGTTTCCTAATATTTTCCCTAAAGATTTTCCAGGGGTACCTCCCAATAGGGAAATAGAATTTGGTATTGACCTTCTCCCAGATACTCAGCCTATCTCTGTTCCTCCTTATCGTATGGCTCCCATCAAGATTAAAGATTTGAAAGAGCAACTCAAAGATCTTTTAGATAAGGGTTTCATAAGGCCTAGTGTTTAACCATGGGGCGCTCCCATCTTATTCGTGCGAACGAAAGATGGTTCTTTCCGAATGTGCATTGACTATCATCATCTGAATAAAGTCATAGTCAAAGCAAAACATCCTTTTCCTAAAATTGATGACTTATTTTATCCACTCCAAGGTGTAATTAACTTTTCCAAGATAGACCTTAGATCCGTCTATCATCAATATAGAGAAATGAAGTGTGATATTCCAAAGACAGCTTTTAGAACCCGTTATGGTCATTTTGAGTTTTTAGTCATGTCCTTCGGGCTAACGAATGCCCCAGCTGCCTTCATGGACTTGATGAATAAAGTGTTCAAACAATATTTAGACATGTTTATTATAGTCTTTATAGATGATATTCTTGTCTATTCTCGTAGTAAGGATGATCATGCAGACCACCTTAGAATCGTATTGCAAACTCTTAGAGATCACCAGTTGTTCACTAAATTCAGCAAATATGAATTTTAGATAAGGCCGGTAGCTTTTCTTGGTCATATTGTTTCCAGTGAGGATATTAGGGTTGATCCCCAAAAGACAGAAGTAGTAAGAAATTGGCCTAGACCTATTTCTTCGTCTGACATTAGAAGTTTCTTGGGTTTAGCATGCTATTACAAATGTTTTATTGAGGGTTTCTTTTCTATTGCATCCTATATGTCTAAATTGAATTAGAATAAAGTTATGTTACAGTGGTCAGATTCTTGTGAGAAGTGTTTTTAAGAGTTTAAGACCCAACTCACTTCAGCCCTAGTTTTAGCATTACCTGATAGTATAGATGGTTTTGTGGTCTATTTTGATACCTCTAGAGTATGTTTGGGTTTGGTATGATGTAGAGATGTAAGGTATAGCCTATGCCTCTAGACAACTTAATCCCCATGAATAAAATTACCCTACCCATGATCTTGAGTTAGCTGATGTTGTATTTTCTTTGAAAATCTGGAGACATTATCTTTATACGGTGCATGTTGTAATGTTTACGGATCACAAAAATTTGTAGTACATATTTACTCAGAGTGAGTTAAATCTTCATCAAAGAATTTGGTTACAATTGTTGAAAGATTATAATATGAGTGTCTTGTATCATTCCAACAAGGCCAATGTAGTAGTAGATACCCTTAGTAGATTATCCATGCGCAGTGTTGCTTAGATGGAGAGTGATAATAATGAGCTAGTTCGATAAGTTCACCGGTTAGCCAGATTGGTTGACTCACTTGAAGGGAATATTTGGGTTTGGAGTAGTTTTGAATCTTCTCTAGTTTCTGATGTGAAAGACAAGCAAGATAAGGATTCTAGTTTGATCAAATTGATGGAGTAAGTTAAAGAAAAAAAGGTAGAGGTTTTCTCCCAATGGGGATATGGTATGTTAAGGTACCAGAGTAGATTGTGTGTGCCATGTGTTGATGTTTTGAGGTGACAAATTATGGCGGAAGCTCATGGTGTGCGTTATTCCATTCATCTAGGTGCTACCAAGATGTACCACGACTTACGAAAAATCTATTGGTGGAGTGGTATGAAGAAAGATATAGCAGTGTTTGTGTCCAATTATGCAGTCTATCAACAGGTTAAGGTAGAGCACTAAAGACCTGATGGCGCATTGCAGGAGTTTAGTATACCCACTTGGAAGTGGGAAGAGGTTAATATGGACTTTGTGACTGGATTACCCCATTCACGACGTCAACTTGATTCGATTTGGGTTATTGTAGATAGATTAACTAAGTCAGTGAATTTCTTACAAGTTCACATGTCCTACACAGTTGAAGATTATGCTAAGTTGTACCTAAGTTTATCTTAGTTCATCTTTTCTTCCACAGATAGTTGGCCAGGCAGAAAGGAACACTTAGACTCTAAGGGACATATTGAGGGCATGTGTTCTTGATTTAAAAGGTAGTGAGGATGACCATTTTCCTTTGACTGAGTTTTCTTATAATAACAGTTATAATTCTAGTATTCATATAGCACTATTTTAAGATCTTTATAGGCGGAGATGTAGATTTCTAATTGGTTGGTTCGAAGTTTGTAACGCCTCTTTGATTAGGCAAGACATGGCGTTTAAAGCTATGGATAAAGTTTAGTTGATTCAAGAGAGATTGAAAGAAACTCAGAGTTGTCAGAAATCTTATGCAAACATAAGAAGAATAGATCTTGAGTTTGAGGTTGATGACCTTGTGTATTTGAAAGTTTTACCCATGAAAGGGTGAAGAGATTTGGTAAGAAGGGGAAGCTTAGTCCCCGATATGTAGGCCCCTTCTATATTTTGAGTCGTGTTGAAAGGGGGCGTATGAGCTTTAGCTACCCGTAGATTTGTCCTCAGTTCATCCTGTATTCCATGTGTCCTTGTTGAAGAAGTGCATGGGCAATTCTGCTGTTATGGTTTCTCTAGAAAGCACGAATATTCAGAATAGCCTTTCATATCAAGAACTTCCAGTAGAGATTCTTGATCATCAGATCCGTAGACTAAGGAACAAATAAGTTCCCTTGATCAAAGTTATGTGGTGGAATCAGTTCGTCAAGGGTTGTACTTTGGAAGCAGAAGTAGACATACATACCAAGTATCCTCATCTCTTCTCCACGAACTCAGATTCAGCTGAAGGTAATAGTTTTCCTTTATTCAGTTCTTTTCCTGTCTCATATTCATCCATATATCTATTTTCATGTAAATTCATGCACTCGCAGATCAGTTCAGTAGCTCAGTATGCTTTTGATTCAGTCATACAATTATTTTAGTTTTTCTTGATATCTTATGAACTCAGATTCCTCAGTATTTTATGCTTAACTAGCCTTATTCGAGGACTAATGTTCCAAAGGGGGAGATGTTCTAATGCCCCGCACTTTTCCTAGCTTAATTTCACTTCTAGAGAGTTAAAGGTTAGCTTTAAAAATAAATAACTTTTATTACATGTAGAATTTTCTAGATTCAAACCCTCCATTGTGTATAAAATTTAATTTGCATTCCATTGATACCAATTTTGACTAAATCCGATACTCGATTGAGAAGTTATGGCATTTTTAGTAAAGCAATCTTCCATTTAGGCAATCATTGGATCACGGAGAGGGCTAATCTGGAAATTGTCAATGTTCAATAGACCTCCGCTATTGGCCTGCATTGCGGAGACGTTCTAGGTTCCAGTTGTTCTTTTCCAGTGGCTTACCGCGAGGTGGTGTATCGCAGTGATGGCCAAAATGGGACTCGTTATTTTTCCAGTATCCCAACATGATTTCACCGCATCGTGTTAGAGACCAATTTTCTAGCTGTCCCTTATCTAGTGGGCCACCACAATAGTGGCGCATCGCGGTGGCATGCAAAGTCGGGATTTTCCAGTTTCGACAAAAATTTTAAAAGGGCTCTTTGGTCAATTCCCAAGCCCCCAATTCGTCCAAAACAAGGAATTAAAGCCTGTTCTAACCACTTTATGCTTATTTTCATCCATTCTCTCTCAAATAAAAACCCTAGAACTTAAAAAATTACTCTCAAAGAAATAAACTTCCTCCATTGTTTATCCAAGAAAGCTCTAAATGAAGAGTTCCCAATTCAAGATAATCAAGAGGCCATCTTCAAAAGCTCAAATAGGAATAAAAAATTCAACTTTCTTCATCTAATCATAAATTAAGGTATTTGGAGTTTATGAACAAGTATCCTCATTCAGCCTTGTTCCCAAAACCAAGTTTTTGTTTCAATTTTATATGATTTTGCATGATTATACATGAGTTTTAAATTAGGGTTCATACCCAGTATCGCTAATTGCAATATTATGAGACTTCAAGTGTTTTAGAAGTTAAATTACATGGCTATTTTTATATTCTCATGCCTATTGCAGTAATTTCCAGATTTTGAGATGAACTAACACTGTTTTCATTACCAAGCATAATCATTATGATGTTTTCACATGAGATTGATGCATGGGTTACTATCCCTAGATTGAATATTATTATTTTAAGAAAGATTATGCTTTAAGCGTCAGATGATCAGTGTATTTTTAGATTTTCAGAAAGCCTTGATATTTTGATCCTCAGATAAGATTTGGAATCCATTTTATAGATTTATTACAGATTTCAAAAATCAGACTACTTTTACTCACAGATTGAATTAGACAAATTCATAATTCGGTTCATAATAAACCTTATTCTTGCTTTTAAAGTAGATTTCCAATACAATAAGCATATAGATTAAAGGGAGTAGTATTTAGCACTGAGATGAAAGTGTGGGATTAGTGTTCCCTATATTCCACAGAACTACGTGGCCAACATAGGTACAGATTCAAATTTATTCCCATTTCTATTTGGATGACATATACAAATGTGATCACTTAGATTAGGTTATACTTCTTGGCAAGAGTATGACACCTCTTCCCTTCGTGACGTTTTCTCCTTAGGAAAACAAGATGTTGAACTCCATATTACCTCACATGGCTTATGTCAGTTAGAAGAAACAGTTTTAAAGAAAATTCCCTGCTAGTAAAAGTAAATAAACAATTTTTGAGTAACTTCCTTAACAGAATAGAATAACAAAAAAGCTTTTTAGAAAGCTAAGTGTAAAGGCTCACAACTTTACTCAGATTATGATTTATAGAAAGATATTAGCAATAGATTTTAGCCTTCAGATTTTAGATACACACGTGCGTCCTTTCTACACTTAGGTAGCATGATTTACAAACAAATCACTAGTTCAACTTTTAAAACTAAATGTTATGACTTACTAAATTTATAAAATATGATTAGTTATTCATGATTACAGATTTCATTATTTCAGATATTCCAACTTACGTGAGTCATTTACATTTAGCATGCATTCTTTTACAAATTGATATAAATGTCAAGATAATGTTTTACTTATGCATCCATCCCCATATACTCAGTACATCCTCAAAGTACAGACCTATATATACATCTATGTGCTACATTGTCTCATAATGTAAGTTCAGGTGCTCATTTCCAGCAGCGTGAGTGATTTCGAGCATCTCTATCTACATCCCGATAGTTGTTGAGTCCTTATAATTTGTGGACTTATTTATTTAGATTTTTAGCTTATCAGTTTAAATGATTTAGTATTCTCAGACAGTTCAAGTCAGCTGGAGGTTTGTCCCTATGACTCTCTAGATATTTGTAGTAGAGGTTTGTCAGACTGCTAGTTTTGATTAAGATTATTCAGTATTTAGGTTTCACACATTATTTTCAGATATTACAATCAGACAGTTTTTTGCATCTAGCATGACTTTTATGTCTATGTTTCCTTTATTATAAGATTTAGACCTAGTAAAAGGCAGACAGATTAATTTAAGGCTACTCGTTATCTTGAGCACCGTGTGACATCTCGAGACAAGTTTTCGGGGGATTACACAAACCCCTAACTAACTCGAACTCAATGGAAATGATTGATACTGATAAAGTAACAACAATAATAACAGCTATAGACCTAGTGTATTCCCATAAAGTGATGTCTGGGGAGGGTAAGATATACACAGTCCATACCGCTACCTCTGAAGAAATGGAGAGGTTGTTTTTGATAGACCCTCGGCTTAGGCTAGAGAATAGTACACAAGGTCATAGTGAAACATGAAGCAGGATGGATCACATAACATAAATAAGGAATAAGTAATAAAAAAATAGATCTCATAGAAATACAAAATAAGAGAAATATGAGTAATTCAAAATAAAAAATAAGAGATAGGGCACCCACCTTGTAGTAACATAGACCCACAAACCAAAGATACCTACCACACATAAACTCTACTGACTAGGGGTTCCTACTAATGGACACAGTCCTATTCTTACTAACCCGGCTACACAAAAGCTCTTCTAACATCTTGCTACAACCCACACATTCACACTAGCCTTCTACACTTATCCACTACCTCCATACTTTCCTATTTAGGGTCATGTCCTCAGTAAGCTGAAGCTGCTCCATTCATGTATAATCACCTCCCTTCAGTATTTTTTGTCCTACCTCTACTCCTTCTACAGCCATTAAAAGATAAACTCTTGTACCTACAAACTGGGGCATTCGTGCCTCTCCTCATCCTATGCCCAAACCATCTCAGCCTATCTTCTAGAAACTTGTCCTCCACCGAAGCCACTCCCATCTTCTCCTTGATAGTATAATTCCTAACTTTATCCTCTCTAGTAAGTCCACATATCCAACACAACATTCTTATTTTCGACACCTTCAATCGTTGAATGTTAGAGTTCTTGACTGGCCAACACTCCGATCCATTCATCATGGCTGGTCGGACTACCACTCTATAGAATTTTCCTTTAAGCTTAAGGGGCATCTTCTTATCACACAACACTCCTGAGGTGAGCCTCCACTTCATCCAACCTGGTCCAATATATTTAGAGACATGCTCATCAATCTAGCCATTACCCTAAATTATAGACTCAAGATACTTAAAACTATCCCTCTTACAAACATCCTGGCAATACAACCTCACCCCCACTTTGTCCTTCTAACTCAAGTCACTAAACTGTCATTCCATATATTTCTTCTTGGACCTACTCAACCTGATAAACTAATCTGGGCTAAATAAATCATATCCTCAAAATAGAGTGCTTACCACTGCTACGGCTGATAGTTTAGAAAATCTATGTGCGATCTAGGAATTGAGCATCCGAACCTATGATATGATACATCATAGTTCAAGAAAAGAGTGCGATCAGTACTTTGAATGTACCGGTATACTAAATGGGGTAGGCTGATATGCATGGTTTCATGAACACGAACAATAACTATCTGAATATATATATATATATATATATATATATATATATAACATGAAATACTAAATAAAGTGCATGAAATTTGTAGATACTAAGGATACCTGAAATCAGTAAGTACTGAGGATATATGACAAAGTATATAACATATTCTGAATGTAATCTGTAAATATCGAAATACTGAAATCTAATAAATGAATCACTGATATCTATATGCTATGGTCAAGTAACTAAAATTGAATTACCGAACTGATTACTGGACTGAAACTGTGGTAGGTATCATCTAACCGACATAGCCTAATCTGAGCTAATCGGGGTCTAACCTGTAACCCAGTTGGAAGGGTGTTAGTACCATGACACGGTTACTAAGTAGCTTTGTGGATCCACTATACAAATGTACTATCCCAAAGAATTAAAGGTGTCAAGACTAAACTGATGGCTGACCCCTAGAGGTAGTCAAGCCTAAATTGACGGGTGACTTCCTATATCCTTTGTTGGCTATGTAGTTTTGGAGTAAAGAGACTGCTACTAACGACTCTGCCAATCTAATAGGTAAGTCATCATTCCTGCACTCGTTCGGTGCTAAATCCAACTCCCAACTGAACTTACTCAGAATACTAAATTGTTTTAAGTTTAACTTATTATGATGACTGACTGAACTAATAATGATCATAACATATTCTGAAACTATTCTGAAGATATTGAGACTAAGTAAACAACTAAGTTTTCAGTTATTCAAAACCCCCAAGACTCAATAACAGCAATAGAAAAATAGTACTAAGCTTTGGGGATATAATATGTAATCATTTACTCAAAATTCACTCTTGTAGGCATTTCATCGAACACTTGGTATTCATAGTTTAAGCGAATCATGGGAATATTATAAAACTTGGAGTAATAGCATAAACTCAACATCAATAACACTTAATTATGATGTATTTCAATAAATATCAACATTAAGACATGTGGGTTTGATAACAACAAAAATTTTATGTAAGCATGGTTTAAAGTCATGATTCATGGAGATTTGTGGTTTAAATCATACTTTAAAATCATTATAACGCGTAAAGATTACAACTTGAAATTTAAAAGAGGATACTTGGACTCCATGGTTGGAAGGAACCCATGGATGAACACTTAACATATCTGGGTTAATGAATTCATGAGAATTGATGGTAAATTATTGAGATTTGACCTTGAATTTTTGAAGTCTAGGGTTTTTGTTCTTGAAAGGGGATTAATTTTATTTGAGAGAATAGTGAAATAATGAGCAAATAATGCTTTATTAGGGCTTAAATCCAGTATTTGGATGGATTAGGGGCTTTGGGAAGAGACCAAATAGTCCCTGAAATTTAAGTTGTGGGACTGACAATCCAAATTTTTGGCTTCGGCGCAATGCGGTGCAATCGCGTCGGGCCACTGGAAAGTTGACGAACCCCATTTTGCCCAGCAGCGCGACGCGGTGCTATTGCGTTGCGCCACTGGAAATGGAGAATTCACAATTGGACTTTTGGCATGATGCGATGGCTATCACAATGCCTTAATGAAAATTGACAACTGCAAAAATACCCCTTGAAGTGACGTCGTGCTTATCACGGTGTCACACTGGAAAAGGATGAACATGAAAATGGCCATCACCGCGATGTAACCTTATCACATTGGGATACTATTTTGCACTAAAAAGGCAATAACGCCTCACTCGAGTATAGTATTTGGACAAAATTGGTATCGTTGAAGATAATTCAATTATCTATCATTTGGTGGGTTGTGAGCTGGAAAATTCTTAGTATAGCAAAAGATATACTCATTTGAAGTTGAATAATGCAACATTCTTATGAAAAATTCAATCGGTAAGGATTCTTTTGATGTGTCTAATAGATGAGAGTTATTTGAGGCATTAATATAGATTAAACTAGCTCATTAATATACAATCTTCAAGAATCAATCTTCAAGGGTACAATTAGGAAATCAATGTTCAAGATTTTTAATTTATTCATATACTAGTTTAGGTATACGCTCCTTGCGCGTGTATTTCACTTTAATGAGTTCAAATATTACACTAAACAATATATTTGTTTAAATAATAAAGATGAATATATTAATTAAATTTAATATCTATTGACTATGTTAAGATGGGGAATTTATTTATTAAACCTAATTTTTATTAAAAATATTTTTAAAAGTCGATCGACATTCATCTACCATTTGTAAATTCCAACAAAATAATTCAATTGTAGAGACATCAAAATAATACAATTAAATCTAATTTTTACACACAAAATTTTTCTCAAAATCATCTAACACTCATCTACCACTTGTAAACAATAACAAAATAATACGATAACAGAGATACCAAAATAATACAAGTAAATCTAACCTTTACATAAAAAAAAAACAAAGCCGACCAATATTTATCTATCACCTGTAAACTGTAATAAAATAATACGATAAAAGTGTTATCAAAATAATACAATTAAACTTAAAATTTACACACAATTTTTGTTTAAAATAGATCGAGATTCATCTACAAACTCTAAAATATCACAAAATAATAGAGATATTACGATAATACAATTGAACCAAACTTTTACCTAAAAAAATTTTCAAAGCCGATCCACATTCATCTAGCATCTGTAAATTAAAATAAAACAATAATAATAATAATAAAGATATAAAAAAAATATCATTAAACCTAACTTTTACACAACAAATTCTTCAAAGCCAACCGACATTCATCTACAACCTGTAAACTATCAAAAAATATAATAGTGATCACAAAGCTTCGATTTTCATCCAACTAATTTTGTCTGAGCAAAGAAGATGAGGGTTAGAAAACTAAGTATTCACCAATCTAGACATGCAATCGAATCAAGTTAGATGAGTTCTCTAATTTAACGTACAAATTTTATTTTAATGTTGGTATGTTTTTGTCCCCATAATTAATATTCAACCACTCTTTCTATATTTAAGAGACTTTTAATAGAAAAAAAAGCCTCAATTTCACATAAAGAAATAGAGACACAACTAATTAATTGGTAACTATACATATAGTCTTTATTAAAAATAATTGAATAAGATTTTACCATAAGCATTGTTCGTTATTTTCATTTTTTTCTTATAGTGTTTTCACCTTTTTCCTTTTCAAAAATATATTTTAAAAAAATTCACTTTAGCATATAAAAAAAAGAGTACGACTGATCAAGAAATTTCCTCAAAAATTATTAGTTTGTCTCCTATTTTAATTTGGATACGTGATTTTTCCCAAAAAGATAATTAATATCTTTTTGGTTTATGAATCGTCTACTATATATATACATACCATATATTTTAGAAGTCCATATATTTTAGAAAGTTTAGTACAAAGGAAAATATTAATTAATTTTTCTACCATATATTTTAGGAAGTCTAGTTAATATAATAACTAATAAACTAAATTATAGATTAAAAAAATTGTGAAAAGACAGTTTTGTCTCAAGAGAGTTTTAATGAAGGATAACAAGTTTAAATCACTTTTGTAAGGGTCTTCACACTTTTAATATATTATAGATTAAGGTATGTGGGGTTATAAACAAGTATAATCCTTTCATCCTTGTGCCCAAAATTAGTTTTAAAGTTGAATTTTATATGAAATTATATGAATGTTAGTCTAAGGTTTATAACCACTTATTACTATTTGAAGATTATGAGATTACAAGTGATTTAGAGTTGAATTGCATGTCTAATTTCTTATTTTTATG
The DNA here is from genome assembly GCA_030864225.1 of Capsicum baccatum var. pendulum. Taxonomy (NCBI): domain Eukaryota; kingdom Viridiplantae; phylum Streptophyta; class Magnoliopsida; order Solanales; family Solanaceae; genus Capsicum; species Capsicum baccatum. The sequence goes on along the minus strand of CM061561.1, from coordinate 209,593,460 downwards.
CGTGTGACATTATTTTCTAGATTTAGAATTGAATTATCAAGACTTTCATAATTATGCATGAATTTTATGATGATTTGACATGAAATTGAAGCATGGGTTATGAAGACCTAGTTTGAATGTTGATATTTCAAGAAGACTATGCTTTTAAGCATCCTATGATTAGTTTATATTTACATTTTGAAGAAATATTTGATCTTTTGACCCTCGGCATACATATGGAATCCACTTTATAGTTTCATTACAGTTTACAGTGAACAGATGCATGATTGGTTTTTTATTGTAAACCCTTTACTAGTTTTAAAAGTGGATTTCCTACAGAATGAACAAATAGATTAAAGGGAGTAGTATTTAGCACCGAGTTGGGTATGTTCACATGCCCCAGAACTACGAGACAATGTAGGTTCAGATTATTAGATTATTCCTATTCCTATATGGGTGATAGCTACAGATGTGATCACTTATTTTAGGTTATACTCCTTGGCAAGAGTATGACACCCCTCACCGTGAGGTTTTTCATTAAGGGAACTAGATGTTGGATACTATGATAGCTCACATAGTGTATGTGTAATATCCTGTACTTTTGTCCCAATTAGCTCTTAGTATGTTAAGGGTCAACTTAAAAAAGGTATAACTCTTGATACGTGTAGAATTTTCCAACTCTATACCCACCAAAGTGTAGATAATTAAATTTTCTTTCCAACGATACCAATTTTGCCTTAATCCGATACCCAGTTAAGAAGTTATAGCGATTTTAGTGAAAATAGTAGAGAACCACGACAAACTCCGCATCGCGGTGGAGTGAAAAATGACACTAGTCCTTTTCAAGTGACGCAACGCAATTACGCCACGCCGCGCCAGAGGCCAAAATGACACTTGTCCCTTTTCAGTAAGTCACCGTGATAAGCACCGCGTCACGATAGGGCCCAAAATTGGGATTCCAGTTCGAAGTTAATTTTTCCATAGGGCAACCTAGTCATTTTCCAAGCCCCCAAATCGTGTAAAATACAAGACCAAGCCTATTCTAAGCATTATATACTCACTTCACACAAAATTACTTTCCAAGAAAAACCCTAGAAATCAAATCTTACACCTCAAGAAATCCAAATTCCACCATTATTTTTCCAAGATAACCCAAAATTCAAGATTTCTCAATTCAAGATATTCAAGAAATCATCTTCAAAATCACAAATAGGAATTCAAGTTCAAGCTTCTTTATCATTCATCAATTATGGCATGTTGGATTTTCAACAAGGATAATTCTTTCATCCTTGTTCCCAAAATTAGTATTAAAGTTGATTTTTACATAAAATTTTATGAATTGTAGTTTAGGGTTTATATCCACTTATTACTATTTGAAGATTATGAGATTTTGAGAGATTTTGCTGTTGAATTGCATGTCTACTTTCGTATTTTCATGCATATTGAAGTAATTTTCAGATTTAGAATTGAATTTTCAAAATTTTCATTATCAAGGATGAACTCTATGATGATTTGACATAAATTTGATGCATGCGTTATTAAGCCCTAGTTGAACATTGATATTTCAAGAATTACAATGCTTTAAGCATCCTATGATTAGTTATTTACAGATTTTAATAAGCCAAAACCCATACGCAGCCCCCTTAAGTACGCACCATTTTTCACTTAGACACCTCAAGTGGACATTGTTCCATTTTAACACCTCAAACGGCCTTCAAGTGTGTCACTTTGACAGTTTTGCTGAATCAACAAAATAATTTTAGAGCGTGATTTACACACGCCGCTGAGGTGAAAAATGATGAATAAAATATGGACACGTGTCATTTTTGAAGGCCGCTTGAGGTGCCAAAATGAACTAATGTCCACTTGAGGTGCCTAACTGAAACATGACGTGTACTTAAAGGGCCTGGTGATAGATTTTACCTTTAATAAATAAATAAAAAATAACCCTCCCCCTAACCTACCCACCCCACCAACCTTCTTCTTCAAATACCCCACCCACTCACCCATCACCCCCACCCCACCAGTCCACTCACCCACCTACCACCCCTACCCCACCGGTCTTGCTCTCAAAACACCCCACCCACCCTTCACCCCCCACCCCACGCACCCTACTAATATTTTGTTCAAACACCCCACTCACCCTGCCACTCTTCTTCCCCTCGTTATCTTCTTCAAAGGCCCCACACCCCCTCCCCATCGCTGCACCCTAGTCATCTTTAATTTTTTCATCGATTTTGCTTCGATTTTTAATTTTTGTTCACTGATTTTAGTTGATTTTTAGATTTTCTTCATGAATTTATCTTCATTTTTTTCATATTTGCTTCATCAATTTTGATTTTTTTATTTTAATTTTTTTTCTCAGATTTAGCTTTATTTTTAAATTTCTTACATCAATTTTGCTTCGATTTTCAATTTTTCTTCACTAATTTCTCTTGGTTTTTATGCTTCAATTTTTTTTATTGATTTTCTTTAAATTCAATTTTTTTTCACTGATTTAGCATTATTTTTCATTTTTTCTTCATCGATTTTGTTTGATTTTTAGTTTTTTTTCGTTGATGTTGCTTATTTTTTATTTTTCTCTATCGATTTTGCCCTTAATGATTAAAAAAAAGGTGCTTATTTTTTAATTTCCTGGAACCTTTAAATGCGTATATAAATATCTCTCAATAATTCTTACTGTTAAATAAATTAAGATTGAAAAAAATAACTGATAAAAATGTGAAAGAAGTATAAGTTAATGGGCGTTTAGTTAATATATTGTTTTTGGCAAGACAAACTCCTAAATATGTATCTAATTTTTAAATCTTTCCCAATAATTTTCACCAATAAATAATCTCAAAATTGAAAACAATGATGGAGAAAAATAAGAATAAATGTATAAGTCAATTAAAATGAGCTAATATATTATTGGTGGAATAAATTGGGCACCACATCAGCCAAAAATTGGCTTTCACGTACCTTTATAGAAGTGCAATACATGCAACTAGCCAACTTAGCAAAAGGTGTCAAAATGACACACTTTATGGCTACTTGAGGTGCCAAAATAGATCAATGTCCACTTGAGGTGCCTAAGTGAAAAATGGTGCGTACATAAGGGGGATGCGTGTGGGTTTTGCTCTTTTATAAAAATTTAATCTTTCGATCCTCAATTAAGTAGAATCCACTTTACAATTTTATTACAGTTTACAGAAAAAAGATTTATCTTTGTTTACAGTTTGAATAAGATAGATGCATAATTGGTTTTCATTATAAACCCTTATGCTAGTTTAAAAAGTGGATTTCCAACAGAATCAGCACACAGATTAAAGGGAGTAGTATTTAGCACTAAGTTGGATATGTTCTCAAGCCCCAGAATTACGAGCCAACATAGGTTCATATTATCAGATTATTCCAATTTCTATATGGTTGACAGATACAGATGTGATCACTTAGATTAGGTTATACTCCTTGGAAAAAGTATGACACCTCACCCCAAAGCGAGATTTTCCCATAAGATAAGTAGATGTTGGACACTATAATAGCTCACATAGCTTATGTCGGTTAGAAGAACCTCCCTACAAAAAAGAGTAACCCTAATAGAAAAGACTACCGAAAGTATAATAGAACAGCTTTTATAAAATTAGTGAAAAGGATCACAACTTTATTCAGATATTGCTGTATATAAGACATTGTCTATGAGATTTTACCTTTTAGTTTACATATATAAAAGTGAGTCCTTTCTACACTTAGGCAGTATGATTTCAAGATAGAATAAAATTACAACTTTTAGAACTAAGCATTATGATTCACTAGATTTATACAACATGCTTTATTACTTAAGATTATGATTTTTAGTTTTCTGTTATTGAAGCTTATGTGAGTCATCTACACTTAGCATGCATTCTTTTTCAAATTTACACTAATATTGAGATATTATTTTACTTATGTATTCACCCTCATATACTCAATACAATCAAGAAGTACTAATCGACATATACCTCTATGTGCTACATTGTCTCATAATATAGGTTTAGGTGCTCAGTTTCAACAATGTGAGTGATTTTAAGCATCTCTATCTTTATCCCAACTGTTGGTGAGTCCTCATAGTTTGGGGACCTATTTTCTCAGTTTTCAGCTTATTAGAGTAGTTGATTTAGTAATTTCAGATACTTTGAGTCACCTGGGGATTAGTCCCAATGGCTCTCTAGTTGACAGTAGTAGATGTTTGTCATGCTGCTAGTTATGATTCATATTCCAACTATTGATTGTTCATACTTTTAAGTTTAATATTTATAGATACCATGTTCAAATAATTTTAGCTTAGCTTAGATAGAATTTTTCATTTTATCTTTGATTATATAATTATATTTCCTTATAATGAGGTTCATATTTTGTAGAAGGCTTACAGGGTCAGCTTGAGGCTACTCGTAGTCTTGAGCACCGTGTGATGTCTCAGGACCCATTTTTGGGGTGTTACAAACAAAGTATCAGAGCCTAAGGTTATAAGAGTTCTAGGGAGTTAGACAGTCCGCGTTATGTAGATTCTTGATCATGGATTTAAAAAGCACCACATTTATGAGGAAGTGGCTATGGGATATTTTTTAGGAAATCATCTCTTTCTTTCATGATCTATCATTCTTATAGTGTCTTTATATTCTTTTAACTCATGATCTTACGTTATAGTTTAACATGACTTCTTGCCAAGTTAATACACGCAAAAATGATAACCAGCCACCCCAGCCTACTGACCCTTTAAATGAGAATGTATCCCATGCTAAATTTTGAGCTTCCTTTCAGACATTGGCCCAGGCTGTGACTGCCAATGTTCAGGGAAACCATCAAGAGACAATCCTACTTTAGCAGAATTATGATTTAGCAACAGCAAAAATTTATGACTTCATAAGAATGAATTCTCCTGAGTTCTTTGGGTCAAAAGTAGGTGAGGACCCATAAATTTTCTTAGACGAGATAACGAAGATCACAAAGATTATGCATGTTTTTGAGAAGGAGAGTGTAGAGTTGGCATTTTATAGGATGAATGATGTGGTGTATGATTGGGTGGTTATGTAAAAGAATGGTAGAGAAGAGAATACATCTCCTATGAGTTGGCGGGTGTTTTAAGATACATTTCTAGATAGTTTCTTTTCACGTGAAATAAGATAAGCTAAGGTAGAGGAGTTTATGAACCTGAGGTGGGTCTAGATGACAGTGAAGGAGTACCTCCTTAAGTTCAATCAGTTATCTAACTATTCCCCTAATACGATGGCTGACCCGAGGTCAAATATGAATAAGTTTGTTGCTGGAATTTCCAATTTGGTAGTCAAGGAGTGTAGGACTAACATGATTATTAGGGATATGGATATTACTAGGTTGATGATTCATGCTCAATAGATTGAGTAATAAAATTTGAAGGTGAGAGAAAGAAGATAAGAAGGCTCAAATTGAGTAGCTTAATTATGGCCAGACAAAGTTTAGAGGAGGAAATCATTTGTAGTTTCAAAATTATTCATCTATGCCAATGCCATTTTTAGCTAGTGCTCCCGCCCCCAGAGCTAGGCAGGAGCAGTAGGGCAATACCTCTATGTTAAGATCTTAAAATAGTATGATTGGAAACCCAAATTAACCTCTATGTGCTAAGTGTTGTAAGAATTATCTTGGCGAGCATTTGTTGGGACAAAAAGGTTGTTATTGTTTTGGTTAGTTGGGTCATGGAATCAAAGAGTGTCTACAAGATAAGTAGGGAAATAGGGATATTCGTCCCCAGACTTAGGCTACTAGTGTACCAAGTCCTCTAGGTTGCCCAGTCCCTCCTCATGGTACATTATCCAATACTGGTGGGAGTCAGTACCAAAATTAGTTTTATGATTTACCATCTCATAAGGATGAGGAAAATTCTCAAAATATTTTTACTGTTATGCTTCGTGTCTTTCATCTTGATGTTTATGTGTTGTTAGATACATGGTAAAATCTCTCTTATGTGACCCCACTAGTTGCATTAAATTTTAAAGTAGGTCTTAAAAAGCTTCATAGGCCCTTCTTGGTTTCTATTCCAGTGGGTGAGTCAGTTATTGCCGAACGAGTCTATAGAAAGTGTCCTATCACTTTCGTTTTTAAGATCATGTTAACTGACTTAATAGAACTAGATATGGCCGACTTTGACCTCATTCTAGGCATGGATTAGGTCCATTCTTATTATGCATTAATATATTGTTGCACCTGAGTGATGAAGTTTTTGTTTCCAGATAAGCTAGTCTTTGAGTGGGAAGCTAATTCAGTGTCTCCTTAGAGTTATTTCATATCCTGTCTTAAAGACATAAATTTGATATCAAAAAGGTGTATCTATCATCTAGTTTTAGTCAAAGACACTAAATCTGAGGCTCCAATAGTTTAGTTAGTCCGTGTAGTTAATGAGTTTCCTGAAGTTTTTCTGTAAGATTTTCCAGGGGTACCTCCCGATAGGGAAATTGAATCTGATATTGACCATCTTCCAGATACTCAGCCCATCTCTATTCTACCATATTTTATGGTTCCATCCTAGCTTTAGGAGTTAAAATAACAACTTAAAGATCTCTTAGATAAATGTTTCATAAGCCCCAGCGTCTCTACATAGGGCGCTCCCGTCTTAGTCATATGAAAGAAAGATGGTTCTTTGAGAATGTACATTGACTATCATCAGCTGAATAAAGTCACAATAAAAAACAACTATAATCTTCCTAGGATTGATGACTTATTCGACCAACTATAAGGTGAAAGTTATTTCTCCAAGATAGATCTTAGATCCGACTATCACCAGCTTAGAGTAAGGGAATATGATATTCCAAAGTTAGCTTTCAAAACTCGTTATCGTCACTTCGAGTTTCTAGTCATGTCCTTTAGGCTGACAAATGACGCAGTAGCCTTTGTGGACTTGATGAATGAAGTGTTCAAATAGTTTTTGGACATATTTGTCATAGTGTTTATCGATGATATTATTGTCTATTCTTGTAGTGTGGATGACTATGTAGACCATCTTAGAACTGTGTTACAAACTCTTAGGGATCACTAGTTGTTTGTCAAATTTAGAAAATGTGCATTTTTAGCTAAGATCATTAGCTTTCCTCGATCATATTTTTTCCAGTAATGGCATTAGAGTTGATCCTCAAAAGATAGAAGTAGTGAGACATTATCCTAGACCTATCTCTTTATTAAATGTCAAAAGTTTCTTAGGTTTAGCTGGCTATTACAGATGTTTTGTTAAGGGTTTCACATCTATTGCATCACCTATTTCTAGATTGACTCAGAAAAAAGTTAAGTTTTAATGGTCAAATTCCTAGGAGTAGAGTTTTTAGGAGATGAAGACTCAACTCACTTTAGCTCTAATTTTAGTGCTACCTGATGGTACAAATGATTTTGTTGTCTATTATGATGCTTCTAGAATTAGTCTGGGTTGTGTTATGATGTAGAGAGGTAAGGTTATAGCCTATGCCTCTAGACAACTTAAGACTCACAAAAAGAACCACCCTATCCATGATCTTGAAGTAGCTGATGTTGTGTTTTCCTTAAATATGTAGAGGCACTATCTTTATGGGGTGCATGTTGATGTGTTTACAGATCACAAAAGCTCGCAATATGTGTTTACTCAGATGGAGTTAAATTTTCTTTAGATAAAGTGGTTAGAATTGTTGAAGGTTTATGACATAAGTGTTTTATATCATCCAAGAAAGGTTAATGCAGTGGTAGACACCCTTAGTAGATTGTCTATGGGCAATGTTGCTTATGTAGAGAATAATAAAAGGGAACTAGTTGGGGAAGTTCATCGGTTAGCTAAATTGGGTATGAGGCTGGTTGACTCAGCTGAAGGGAATACTTAGGTTTAGAGCAGTTCAGAATCTTCTTTAGTTCCTGAAGTAAAAGAAAAGTAGGATAAGAATTCTAGTTTGGTCAAACTAAAGGGGTCAGTTAAAGACCAAAAGGTAGAGGTTTTCTCCCAAAAGGAAGATGGTGTGTTGAGATACCATAATAGATTATGTATTCCATGTGTTGATGATTTGAGGCAGATGATTATGGCAAAAGCACATAGTACACGTTACTCCATTCGTCCAGGAGAAACTAAGATGTATCGTTATTTGCGAAAAGTCTATTGGTGGAGTAGTATGAAGAAATATATGGCAGAATTTGTAGCCAAGTATGTAACTTGTCAATAGCTTAAGGTTGAGCACCAAAGACCTGGTGGCATATTGCACGAGTTTGGTATTCCCACTTAGAAGTGGGGAGAGGTGAACATGGACTTTGTGACATTATTACCCCATTCGTGTCACCAGCATGATTTGATTTGGGCCATTGTAGGCAGATTGACAAAATCAGCCCATTTTTTGCCAGTTCACACGTCCAAATCAGCTAAAGATTATTCTAAACTATATATTAGAGAGTTTTCTATATTGCATGAAATTCCCTTTTATATCATCTCAGATAGGGGTACTCTATTTATTTCCCAGTTTTGGAAAGCCTTTCAGAAGGGTCTTGGTACCCAAGTTCATCTCAGTTTAACTTTACATCAGTAGAAAGATGGCCAGGTAGAGAGGAACATTTAGACTCTGTAAGATATGTTGAGGGAATGTATTCTTGTCTTTAAAGGCCGTTGGGATGACCACTTGCCATTGATTGAGTTTGCCTACTATAACATTACCATTCTAGTATTTAGATAACCCCGTTTGAGGCGCATCAGCAGTTATTTGGTTCAAAGTGGGTGAGGCTACATTGATTGGTCTAGATATCGTGTTTGAAGCCATGCAGAAAGTTCAGTTGATTCAAGAGAGATTGAAAGCAGCCCAGAGTCGTAAAAATATTATGCAGACGTATGAAGCAGAGATCTTAAGTTTGAATTAGATTATTTTGTGTACTTGAAGGTTTCACCCATGAAGAGGGTGAAGAGATTTGGCAGAAAGGGGAATCTTAGTCCCCGATATGTGGGTCCTTAAAGGATTTTAAGTAGTGTAGGGAAGGTAGCGTATGAGCTTGAGCTACCTACAGACTTTTCATCAGTTCATCTAGTGTTTCATGTGTCCTTATTTAAGAAGTGTATGGTTTATTCAACTGTTGTAGTCCCTCTAGAAAACATAGATATTTAGAATAGCCTTTCATATGAAGAACTTCTAGTAGAGATTTTTGAACATTAGATCCGTAGAATAAGGAACAAAGAAGTTACCTTGATCAAAGTTCTATGGCGAAATCAATCCGTTGAGGGGTCTACTTGGGAAGCAAAAGCAAACATGCGTACTAATCATCCTCATCTCTTCTCTACAAACTCAGATTCATCCTAAGGTAACAGTCTTAATTCAATTCTTTTCCAATCTCAGATTCAGCCATGTGATTATCTTAATGTCAATTCATGCATTCACAAATTAGTTCAGTTGCTCAGTGTGCTTTAGATTCAGTCCTGCAGTTTTGTTTCAGTTGTACATTCTAGTATATAGTCTTAGTTCCTTAGTGTCCTCTATTCAACTAATCTCATTCGAGGATGAATGTTCTCAAGGGGGAGTTATTGTAATACCTCATACTTTTATTAGTCCCAATTAGTTACTAGTATGTCAAGGGTTAAATTAAAAAATGTATAACTCTTAATAAGTATATAATTTTTCAGCTCTAGACCCACGAAAATGTAGATAATTGAATCAGCTTTCCAATAATAACAATTTTGCCTTAATCCGATACTCGGTTGAGAAGTTATGGCAATTTTAGTGAAAAATAGTAGAGTACCAAGATAGCACCACATCGTGGTGAGGTGAAGAATCGAAATTTTCCGATCTCAAGTAAGGCATCGCTATTAGCATGCATAGTGGTGAAGCCCAGATTACCATTCGTCTCATTCTAGTAGCTCACTGTGATTTGCCGATATCGTGCTAGAAATTTCAATGGGAAAGACTCCGCGTCACGGTGGAGTGCAAAAACAGTGACACAATGTGATTATGCCGCCAGCGCAAGAGGCCAAAATAGTTCTCATCCATTTTACAGTAAGCCACCACAATAAGCACAGCGTTGGGGTGGGGCCCAAAATTGGTATTCCAATTTCGAGTTAATTGTTCCAAATGGCAACATAGTCATTTCCCAAGCCCCCAAATTGTGTAAAACACAAGATCAAGCCTATTCTAAGCATTATACGCTTACTTTTCACAAATTTACTCACCAAGAAAACCCTAGAACTCAAATCTTAAACCTCAAGAAATCCAAATTCCACCATTCTTTTTCCAAGATTTCCCAAAATTCAAGATTTCCCAATTCCTGATATTCAAGAAATCATCTTCAACAGCATAAATTGGAATTCAAGTTCAAGCTTCTTAATCAATTTCATCAATTAAGGTATGTAGGATCTTCAACACGGATAATTCTTTCATCCTTGTGCCCAAAATTAGTTTTAAAGTTGATTTTTACATGAAATTATATGAATTTTAGTTTAGGGTTTATACACACTTATGTTGAAGAAATCATCTTCAACAGCATAAATTGGAATTCAACTTCAAGCTTCTTAATCAATTTCATCAATTAAGGTATGTAGGATCTTCAACAAGGATAATTCTTTCATCCTTGTGCCCAAAATTAGTTTTAAAGTTGATTTTTAAATGAAATTATATGAATTTTAGTTTAGGGTTTATACACACTTATGTTGAAGAAATCATCTTCAACAGCATAAATTGGAATTCAAGTTCAAGCTTCTTAATCAATTTCATCAATTAAGGTATGTAGGATCTTCAACAAGGATAATTCTTTCATCCTTGTGCCCAAAATTAGTTTTAAAGTTGATTTTTATATGAAATTATATGAATTTTAGTAGAGCCCAAAATTCTTCAAATTGTCATTTAGAAGGCTTACACAGTTAGCTTAAGGCTACTCGTAGTCTTAAGCATCGTGTGATGTCTCGGGACCTATTTTTGGGGTGTTACAATATGTCGGTTAGAAGAACCTCCCTACGAAAAAGATTAATCATAACGGAAAAGCTTTTAGAAATTAAGTGTAAAGGATCACAACTTTATTCAAATATCGCTTTAGATAAGACATTAGCTACTAGATCTCAATTTTCAGTTCGCAGACATAAACGTGAGTCCTTTCTACACTTAGGACACATGATTTAAAGATAGAACACAAGTGCAACTTTGTGTACTAAGTACTATGATTTACTCGATTTATACAGTATGTTTTTATCATTCATGATTTTTTAGCTTTCGGTTATTCCAGCCAATGTGAGTCATTTATACTCAGCATGCAATTTTTAACAAGTTTATATAAATATTAGGTATTGTATTACTTATGCATTCACCCCATTTTAATAGTACATTCCAAAAGTACTGATCCACATATACATCTATGTGTTACATTCTTTAATAATGTAGGTACCAGTTCAGTTGTAGTCTATATATTACGATCAGACAGTTGAAGATTCCAACCAGCGGATGATTAGTCCTCCTACTTTAGAAACTTCAGTTAGATGTTATTTACGTACTTTAATTTCTTACTCATATGTATTTATTAGTAGTAGTTGGAGGTGCATCCCATCCATCTATAGTCAGTATAGTAGAGGCTTGACAGATGTCACTTAGAGCCAGTCATGTAATTTCAGTTCCGCTCTTCATTTTTCTTAGGATGTAAAATTGTATCAATATTGTATTTTTCTCAGATTTCATCATGATTATATTTCCACATAGTAAACTCAGTCATTTTATACATATTTAAATTAATTTCTTAATAGTATGCCATTACAAGGGTTAGATTGGGATCACTTATGGTCCTAAGCACTATGTGACAACTAGGGGGTAGTCTCTGGTTGATACAAACTCGGTATCAGAGCACAGATTTCAAGTGTCCTAGGGTGTCTATGAATCCGTGCCTAGTAGAGTCTTACAGAATGGTTTGAAGACATCTATACTTTTCTTCGAGAGGCTACTGGACTATTAAGTAAAGTTTCCTTTCTTTCCTACTCTTGATCATGCAGTAAAGTTGTTCTCTCAAAATCTTATGTTATTCATGTGCTACCCCAAAATTCCTCATCTTTGACTTATTCTTGAGATAGCATGATTAGTAAGTTCTAATTCCTCCCAAGATCATGCCCTCAGATTTACTATCAATAATTTTAGAAGTCACACAAGGGGCTTGAGAGAAGCTCGCAAGTATGGTATAAGTTCCTCAAATAGAAAGTTATGCTCTCAGCCTTATGAGTTATTTAGTTAAGACAGAGTAAGATATAAATTCAGATTCCTCGATAACCCTTTAATATAAATAGTGCTCATGAAAAGAGATAGTGTAAACCAAGATTGTTAAATATAGTTTGTATTCAAGGGATATTACAAAGCAGAGTTTTATGATTTATAAGTTGTAAAATCTTGTTATAGTTGGAAGTATGGGTATAGAAGTGTAGTAACAAGAAAAGTGGAAAGGATGATTGATAGAAAGTATAGAGATAAACTTATGCATTGTTAGCTAGTTTGTGTTAAGGTGATATGTCCTGGTGTATTAGCTTAGTGGAAGGTAGAGAAGGAGTTATTATTTAAGGTGAGTTATTGTTTGATTATAGTATGAAAAGGGCTTATTGATGATATTTTGTTATATTAAAATAAGTATAAGATAGTAATAAAGTATTTGTTGGTTGAGTATTGATGATTTAGGCTTCCCTTAAGGTTGTAAAAAGGTAGTTTAGTTGAAAATTATAGAGCTATAAAAGTAATTTAGGCGTACAGATGGGTAAATAATAATAATGTGTAAAAGGAGGGTGTGCTAACGGATTTTAATAAAGTATATCATAGGATTGTAATCGATTATGGTTGTTATGGGGCTCTAGTGGACTAGTGTTTATTGATGTCTTGTTTATATCTTCTAATTGAGAATAGTATGCGAGGTTGGGTTGTTAAGCATGCCTAGCACTAGACACTAGGATTGAACAGTGGATGATAAATCAAGGTGGATGTAATGGTTTCTTGTTTAGTGATACTAGTTATCACACTTCCGTATAACTCGTTGTCAATATATAACCCAACTAGGTTGGGGTCGAATCCCACAGGGAATAGGGTGTGAGTTTGAGATTATCTGTGGGTTAATTAACTGATAGTTACCAGTTTCCTATGAATGTGGTTTTTTGGAAGTGTAACAAATAATTACTTCTCAGTTCAGTGTTTGAAATTAATATGATAAGGAAAACCAGAGTTATGTTCACTATGGGTACTGGGATTTGACAGAAGCTAGTAACGGTTCAAGATTCTTGTGGTAGGTAGGAGCAACAGACTATCCTTGTTGAAGTTATGTCTAAATATTTCTCAACCTATTTAGACATTTAATTACCTAATTCTCTCAAACTTAGGGAATTTATATTTCATAATAGGATGTTATCCCAAGTTAATTAATCTTATTACAACATTAATTATTAAATGGAAGTTTAATGCTTCCAAGTCCCTGTTGATAATTCACTTCTTACTAGGGTTGATTTCTTATCTCAAGAAAATCATCCATAAGTCTATTGTTTGCAACCAATAGTCAGTATGTAAAATAATGGAATTAACAAGAAGTTCCTACCACCGTTAGAATCTTGAAGACTTAGTTATGTTACAAACCTAAACCCATAGATCCCACAACTAGGGTTAAGGGAATTTAGTTACTCATAATAATATAAGCAAGACAACAAGTTGAATTCATGATTATATAGATGATCTTACAACAAGATGAATAGCAACAAGTGTTTCTCAGATTTGATCCAGTAGAAAATCCCAAAACAATTGTAATAATCTCTCTAAAGAATTAAAGTCAGAAGATAGAGAGAAAAGTGCTTAAAACGTGAGTTCCAAATGTCCAAGATGATGAATGAAAACCCTAACATATGCTTTAAATACTTTAGTCTAATTATTGAAACAAAATCATAGATCACAGTATTTTCTTGGACAAGTGACAACGTGTGTAACATCTTATCAGGAGTCTGATAGCTTATCAAAAATGTCATCAGCTCTTCTTCACTTTGATAATCTCTGCCTAGGGTTGACGATGAGGCTTGAAGGCTTATCAGACATGTGACGACTTATCATAGATAGCGTCACTTCTTCTCTTCTAAATCCATTCCCTGCCTAATCTTGACAACAAGCCTAACGGCTTATCACACTTCTGACGGCCTATCAGAGATGTCGTAACAAATTCCAGTTGAAGCTCATTCTTTTTCTAAGACTATTGGCTTATCACACTTCTGACGGCCTATCAAAGATGTCATCACGAATTCCAGCTGAATCTCATTCTCTGTCTAAGGCTGGCGATGAGTCTGATAACTTATCAGGGAGTTGATGACTTATCAGACAAGTCGTCAATTACACTCCCCTTATTATTTTTCTCAATATCAACTCTTTTGTCTTAGTTGTTATTGGTTTTATTTCATCTTGACTTTTCCTACAATAACAAAGAGAAAATAATAAAAAACGTCAAAAGTTGCTTAAGAATTTGCAATTATTCTTAATTAAAAGCCTCAAATGTGTTAGCATCTGCTGATACATCAACACCCTCAACTTAAAATAATTGCTTATCCTTAAGCAACTAAACCACAACCAAGAGGATACAGAGTACACTCGGCAGTCAACCATCCATATTATCTCAAAACTTCTTCACCATCTCCAAGGTCAATTAATTTAAAAACAACAACTGTGCATATTATTGAAGAACAACAATATGACACACAGGAATCAAGATGTGGCATCAATTCAGCAACAACAACTATGTATGTACCTAGACTACACTATCCAAACAAGTTAGCACCTAGCAATATAACCAGTGTGCCCTCACTACAAAGAATTCCCACTTCACTTATATCAGACATTACCTGTGTAACCATAGGGACAATCAATAGACACTCACTCTCAAAATGATGTTCCAATCAGTGTGTGACGAATACCATAGACTTTCCATTATTTTCATTACTAAGATTTCCAGACAGGTCAGCTAGGATCACTATAGGTCTTATCTATGGCTTGTAATGTAGGCTAGGGGATGGTATTATACTCGATGATATTTAAAGTGAATAAGCCTCCTTGACACTACATTGGCTTTTGGGGTCTCACTCATTAGCCTTTTTCTATTCTTCTATTTTCTTGATCACGCATATTCAGGATGGGTGCGGTCGTTTCTACAATTTCTTATTTTCTTTCACAACTTTTCTTTTCTTGTTCTTTTCCACCGCACCCAGCATTTATTTTTTTATTTTATTTTAGATTTCTTCATACTCATTTTGCATCATGCACCCCTATTATAGCCACCCTCAACTTAGGCCATTTACCTAAGTCAAGGTGCATAATGCCAAGGAGGACCAGGGCCAAAATAGGTTCATTATGATATAAACGGGACGGTGATAGGTGTCATAAAATGAAATAGGATATTCAGGCTTAAACAGGGATCAAGGGATATTATTCATACAGGGAAGGTCATTTAGGCTAAAGTAGGTTAACATCAAAATGGCCTATGATCCTTTCTTAACCCCTATCCTTCAACCTAGGTAAGACTAACTGGGAGTGTTCTGTATTCAACATACAAAGGGAACTAAGTAAAATCTCACACGCACATGGCATAAACGTATATCACAAATTACTACTCATCTAGTTTATGCAATTATTTAGCAATGGTTATCAAGTCACTAGAACTAATACCATACAAATATGTACAGTGGTCACAATTAGATGTAAATCATATAGTTAAAGAATTCGTCCATTTCAGAGGTGTTCACAAAATAACAAACCATGTTAACTGCCTCAGGCACTGCTATTTCTCCAAGTCAACTATAAAATATTACAACAATAACTCACCATATACCCTCAACTTAATATCGAAGAGAAACTAAACCAAGGGTTAGGGTATACCTGGAGTAGATCAAGCTTGGGGATCATGGATTGCCTCCATGTAACACCTGATTTAATATAGCGGCACGACTCAGGTATCTCGATTACCTCAGACTTCAACAAGATAGATATTAGCAATAATTTTCATTGAGTCTTTCGAACCAATATAATATTGGACTCGTTGCCCATTTACCTTGAAGATGCTGCCATCTTCATTTTCAAGATCTATTACTCCAGATGAGTAGACTTAACCAACTCTAAATGTGCCTGACAACTTGGATTTAAGCTTACCTGGGAATAGTTTGAGTCTAGAATTAAACAGAAGCACCAAGTCACCTTTTAGGTAATCTAATTTCTCGATCCTCTAATTATGATACTTCTTTATTTTTTCTTTATATAGTTCTTCTCTTTCGTATTCCCTAAGAGGGAATTCATCAATCTCATTCAGTTTTCCCAGTCTTAGCTCTACTGCCTCCTTCCAACTCAAATTTAACCTTTTGAGGGCCTATAAAACCTTGTTCTCTAGCTGTATTGGTAAGTGCCATGCTTTTCCATAGACTATCTAGAATAGTGACATGCCAATGGGTGTTTTGAAAGAAGTCCGGTATGCCCACAAGGCATCATTGAGCTTTCGAGACAAGTCTTTCCAACTAACGTTCACTATTTTGGCTAGGATGGCTTTAATCTCTCAATTTGACACCTCCACTTACCCACTAGTTTGTGGGTGATATGGAGTGGATAATCTATGCTGTTGCACCCCATATTTTGCTAAGGCAAGTTGAAACACTTTGTTGCAAAAATGAGATCCTCCATCACTTATAATAGTATGTGGACTCCAAAACGAGAGAAGATGTTCTTTTTGAGAAAGCTAATAACCCTCTTTCCATCATTATCAGATGAGGCAACATATTTTACCTATTTTGATACATAGTCAACAGAATCTAAAATGTACTTCATCCAATATGAGCTTACAAAAGGACCCATGAAATCGATTACCTAGACATCAAACAACTCCACTTTAAGTATCTTAGTCAAAGGCATCTCATGTTTTTTAGATATCAACCCCTTTCTCTAACATTGATCGCATTTCATCACAAACTCATGAGCATCCTTGAATAACTTGGCTAATAATAGCTACTCTCTAACACCTTCCTAGCTATTCGGTTACCTGCATGGTGACCTCCAAATGGGGATGCATGACATGCTTCCAATATACATAATACATACGCTTCTAGCATACATCTCCTGGTAATATTGTTAGCACATCACCAAAAAAGATACAGCTCATCCCAAAAGTAATGTGTCACATTTTAAAGGATTTTCTTTCTTTGAAGGAAAGAAAGATTTTTTAGAATGACCTCACTCACATAATAATTTGAAAAATCAGCGTACCAAGGCATTTTATCCATAGCAGCAACCAAGATACCCTCATCAAGAAATATATCATTTATCTCCATTTCATTACTAACTACCTGCTCCACTTCCATTCTAGACAAATAATCCACCACTTGTTTTTCACAACCCTTCTTATCTTTAACTTCAAAGTCAATTTCTTGTAGCAGCAACACCCATCTAATCAGCCTTGGTTTTGATTCCTTCTTACCCATCAAATACCTCAAGGTTGTATGGTTAGTGTGAACCACCACATTGGTCCGAAGAAGGTAAGCTATGAATTTCTCAAAAGCATACACTACAACCAGGAGTTCCTGTTCAGTGATAGTGTTGTTCTTTTATGCTCCATTCAGTGCTTTGCTGGCATAATATATTGGATAAAACAGTTGTCCTTCTTTTGTCCCAACATAGCTCCAAGGGTTACACTACATGCATCACACATAATCTCAAACAATTTTGACTAGTCCGGTGCAACAATGATAGGGGCCTCGACCATCTTTTTTTTAAGGCATTCAAATACCTTTAAGAAATCATCATCGAATGAGAACTTCACTTCTTTCTCCAAAAGTTTACAAAGTGGAATTGCAGCCTTCGAGAAGTCTCTTATACACCTCCGATAAAAGCCAGCATGTCTAAGAAAACTATGTAATCCCTTCACTAAAATGGGAGGTAGTAGTTTCTCAATAACTTCAACCATGGGTTGATCAACCTCTATCCATTTTGCTGAAATTTTATGCCCTAGAATGATGCCCATCTTTACCATAAAGTGGCATTTTTCCCAATTAAGCACCAAATTGAATTCAATACATCTTTGTAAGGCCATACTCAGGTTTGTCAAACACAACTCAAACGAATCTCCCACTACGGAGAAATCATCCATGAACACCTCTAAAGTATTCTATACCATATCCGAGAAAATAGACATCATGCACCATTGAAAAGTAGCGGGTGCATTACATTGCAATACATATCTATTTATATCTAGAATACCCATCCAAGAAGCAATACCATCCCCTTCCGACCAATTTATCAAGCATTTGGTCCATAAAGGGCATTGGGAAGTCATTTTTCAAAGTCCATGAGTTTAGTTTGAGGTAGTCCATGCAAACTCTCCACCTATTCACATGCCTGAGTGGAATCAACTCATTCCTTTCATTTGCAACAACACTCATGGGCCCTTTTTTGGGGCACGCATTGGAATGGGCTCACCCATTTATAGTAATAAATAAGGTAAATAACTCCTGCATCCAACCACTTAATAATATCCTTCTTAACCACATCTTGCATTGGTGGATTAAAACGTCACTAGTGCTTGATGGTTGGAGTAAAATCTTCCTCAAGTTGTATTTTATGCGTGCAAATGCCAGGGGGAATGCCAATAATATCTACAATAGCCCATCCTATTACAATCTTGTACCTCTGAAGTACTGAAACAAGTACTTCTACCTATGGCTTGCCTTAATTAGCTGCAATAATAATTGGTAGCATATTTCAATTACCCAAAAACATGTACCTTAAATACCCAGGCAGTTCTTTCAATTCCAACACTGGTGGCTCCTCAATAGATGGCTTAGCCGGTGGTGTTGGTCGATTATAAAGATCAAGATCTAGCTTCTTAGGAGCGTAAGATTATGAACCCATTCCTGAAAAGCACAAACAGTCTCTTCGTACTCCTCAATGCCTTCACGATCAAAATTCATCAAAACTATGGCTAAAGGCTTGACAACAAGTTTCTCCTCTATTGAAACCCCCTGCTCATCCTTATAATACACATCAACAATTGAGAATACACTCATTTTTTATGTTGTTTCATTGATTGGCACACATCAAATCACACCACCTCATCATTCATCCTGAATAAGAGCTCATTAGGTCGTAAATAAATCACTACACTTTTTGTTGCGAGGAAAGGTCAACCCAAGATTATAGGCACCTCAAAGTCCACCTCGCAATCCAAAATGACAAAATCTGCAGGAAATATAAAGCTATCTACCTTCACCAACACATCATCTAAAGTACCAATAGGTTATTTGACTAACCTATCCGCCATCACGGGTTACATATTGGTGGGTGTGGGATTTCCTAAACCCATCTTTTTATATACAGCCAGTGGCATGAGATTAATGCTTACTCCCAGATCACATAAGGCCTTAGCAAATTCTAGAGACCCAATCATATAAGGAATAGTGAATGCTTTGGGGTCTACCTTCTTCTGTACCAAGGTCCTCGTAGAAATAGTGCTACAATGATGTAGATTATCCCTCGATTCGTAGCTCACCAATCTTTTTTTGTCACAAGGTCCTTCATGAATTTAGCATACCCTAGCATTTTCTCGAATGCCTCCACCAAAGGCACATTTATTGTTAACTACTCCCACACTGCCATGAATTTACTAAAATTTATGTCCTCAACCGTCTTCTTCAATCTTTGAGGAAACGGAGGTGGTGGTCTTGGGAGAGTTTTCACACTACTTCCTTTTTCTTCTTTTTTCCTTTTTTTGGAGCATCATCAGAACCATCCAGTTTCTTAAAACTTCATCGGACATTTTTCCTTGGGTTCATTATCTGCTACAATCATATCTTCAATCAAACTTTTTCCCACAGAAGGGCCAGGTAATATATTACCACTCCTAGTGGTAATTTCCATACATGAGCCATCATTGTGCAGATTCTAGACCGTATCACTATGTAATGTTCCACTCTTCCTCTAGAGCAGCGCTACAGAGAGTTGGCTCATTTGTTATCCAGCTTTTTAATTATAGTGGAGTGTGAGTTTACCAACTAACTAATAGAGGATAGATTGGTATTCATGGTATTCACCCCTGAGTTGGTAGCCTCTACTCTCTTTAATAATTTAGCCATTGTGTCTTCCATGGACATTTTTTTAGAACTTGCTGTAGTAGCCTCATAATTTCCAGAAGGGATATATAGCCCGCTCCTATCATTATTGATCCTCTAATTTCCTTGATCCTGATTCTTATATCTATCCTTGTCATAGAAAGTCCGACCTTTATTTCCTTCGTTATTGCCTCAGAAACCCCCTGGTTGTTTACATAGTTTGCCTTTTCTTCTAAGTCAGACTCCACTTTGACCTGCGATCTTATAACCTCCAATTTATCTACTTTACCTGATAGTAAATACTTGGCTAGCAAGTCCATCTAGGTTTTTAGGTGAGCCATATCATTCATTCTCCTCATATCTTCTGCATTGTTCCGTAATCATACCCACAGAAACAATGGGGCCAACATGATATCAATATAGGAATGTATAATTTTTATTATGAACTCTCAATTTAGATCATAATTGAACAAAATAATCATGCAATTCAAGATTTGAACAATTCCATAGTCTCATAAATTTAAAATATAGCAAAATAATATGAATTCATCTTGGAAATTTGAAATTCTTTAAGAAAATCTAATACTTTTGCGCACAAGAATGAAAGAGTGTTCTTGTTCAAACCCCACATACCTCAAATTATAGACTCTTGCTTTTTTGGGATAATATTCATACAATTTATAGGTGCTTCTTGTAGTCCTCGCAATGGGCAATCCGAATCTTGAAAAATTATCGAAAATCTATGGTTGAATCATAAGATATTTGGATTTTTAGGTTGAACCCTAATGAATGTCCTTGGTGATTTTTATAGAAAATAAATTGATTTTGGTGTCTTGGAGATTTAATCCCGTGTTAAGGATGATAATGGGGTGGAAAATACCATTTCTACCCTTAATGAGATGGAGGAAATAAGCTGAAAACTAGGCAAAAAGGCTATGGCCAGGGCGGCATCTTGGCTAGAGCCTTAGCTAAGATAGGCGGCGCCTTGCCTAGAGCCTTTTCTAAGCTGGGCAGCGCTTTGCCCAGAGCCTTTGCTAAGCTTGGAGGCTCCTCCCTATAGCCTTTAGCTACTATTTCTAAAACTCAAATATGCCCTTAGGCTCATCTAAAATTTTGAAACTCACCCGAGATGTACTCTTACCTTGCCCCATCACAACGCAACAAAATAATCAGTAAACAGAGGTCGAAAAGATTGATAAATAATTCCCCGAAGTTTGAAGGTTCAAAAATAAACTAAGTGTTGAGAACTTATCAAAATTTCCAAGTGTAAGACTTCTTTTGATTCATTTCAAAAGCCTTACCGATAAGGGAATTTTACGGGGTCTTACATGCTTTCTTCTGGAGATTAAATAGATCAAGAAATTTTTCATTTTTATCAGTTTTGGCCGACAACCATCTCAGGATTCTTGGACAGAAAATTTCTTCCTAGTAGTTCAACTGTTGTCTCAAATAAGGAATGGCTCCAAATTCCCAAGCCTATAACATAACGCCAATAAATCAAAAGCATTATTAAATAAAAAATGAATCATATCATAATAAAATAAATATTTACCATGAAGGCCCATGGAAAGCCATATAAGTTGACTATCTTTGGCATTATCAAAGTAAACAAATATTTGACAATTATTTTAATGCTTTCATAACCCCAAGGATTGCTGTTAAATGCCTCAAGATCCTCCGAGAGATTTATTAAACAGAGGCTTATATTGTTGTTAACGTACCTCACCCTAAGAATATTATGTACAAACCAAACCAAGCACAATGATTGCTTGTGCTTCTTTGAAAATCCTTTACCTTTCAAAGCTTTTATCAATTTTTTTGTTTTTAAGGCTTGGACCAACAATGGACACTAGGTCATCATGATCACTCAACTTTTCTTTGCTTTTTTGGGTAGGCAGGGTGCTTTTTTTTTTGTTAGAGTAGGTATAACTTAAGAAGGAAAATGAGGATAACATTTTATTCCAGTAACTATGGAAAACTCCTTCCAACCAAAATAAATAGGCATGCCACAGTAATTTATCCACACCTTATCCATCTTATCTTTGTTTTCATACATAAACCTACGCTTGAGAAGATTGTATACCATTTTTATCTGGAAATGAGCATTGTTGCCCTATGGCAAATCAAGATATTTCCCAAAGCAACTTTCCCTAAAATAAGAATCCAATTTTTTTTCTCGAAGTATTTTTCTAAAGACGTCAAAAGATTTTATCATGGCTGACTTAACCACGAAATTACTCATTAAATCTATGGCACCATTACACTGTATTCTCATAGGCTAACGATCAATGCTGAAGGTTTTTAGCAACTCTTCAGTGAAAGTGCTATTAGGATTTGGATCATCTCGTTTGAAACATTCCTCTTCTCCATGTTCATTATCTTCTGCTCTTGATTGAGATAACACTTGAAAAGCAAGCTCATAGAGTGGTAGATGTAGCTGAGCTACTAAACTTGTTCCTTTACTTGGGCTTGATTCGATTTCTTTCTTTTGGGAGCCATATGATCTTAAATTAATAGGAATATAAAATATATTATAATTGATTAATGCATCATTAAAAAAGGATAACAGTAAATCTAACATATACAATTGTAAAATAATAGTTCTAATAGATCAC
Organism: Capsicum baccatum var. pendulum; assembly: GCA_030864225.1. Classification (NCBI taxonomy): domain Eukaryota; kingdom Viridiplantae; phylum Streptophyta; class Magnoliopsida; order Solanales; family Solanaceae; genus Capsicum; species Capsicum baccatum. The sequence goes on along the minus strand of CM061561.1, from coordinate 209,570,831 downwards.
ACATCTGTTGCACCAGGTACGTTATCTGTTGCAACATATAACCGACCTGTTGCAACGGATGAGTAAACCGTTGGAAATAATAAAAATAGATCACTAATCTATTGCACCATGTATTTTATCTGATGCAACATATAACCAACCATTGCATCGGATGAGTAAACTATTAAAAACCATAAAAACAGATCACTAATCTATTGCACTAGGTAGTTTATCTATTGTAACATATAACCAACCTATTGCAACAGATGAGTAATCCATTGGAAATGGTAAAAATAGATCACTCATCTATTGCACCAGGAAGGTTTTCTATTATAATATATAACCAATCTATTGCACGGATGAGTAATCCATTAGAAATAATAAAACCAAATCACTAATTTGTTGCACCAGGTAGTTTATCTATTGTAACATATAACCAACCTGGTACAACGAATGAGTAATCCGTTGAAAACTATAAAATAGATCACAAATCTATTGCACCAAAAAGTTTATCTGTTGTAACATATAACCAACAGGTTGCAACAGATGAATAATCCATTAGAAACCATAAAAATAGATCACTAATCTGTTGCACTGAGTATTTTATCTGATGTAATATAAAATAAATCATTGCAATGGATGAGTTGGAAAGCATAAAAACAAATCACTAATTTGTTGCACCAGGTAGTTTATCTGTTGCAACATATTATCTGTTGCAACATATAACCAACCTATTGCAACGGATTAGTAATATATGGGAAACAGTAAGAATAAATCACTCAACTGTCGCACCAAGAAGGTTATCTATTGTAATATATAACCAACCTATTTCAACGGATGAGTAACCCATTGGAAATAATAAAACAATTCATTGATCTATTGAAATATATCACTTATCTGTTGCAAAATGAGTTATCAGTTGGATCAATATTGTTTAGATTTCTTCCAAACAGAAGAGTTTTCTATTGCAATATATGAATAATCTGTTAGATTGTTTATTTGTTGCTTCGAATATTCATAGTTGCATCAAATTTTCATGTGTTGCGTCAAATGTTTTCATCTGTTACATTAGATGTTTTCATCTGTCGCATCAGATATTTCATCTATTGTAACACCATTTTTACTAAGAGAAATAATAAATCAACACATCACACACACACACACTAAGAACATCAAATATGACCAAACATCACCAATAAATCCAAATCAACAATCCGACAACAAGAAGAAGAAAGGCCAGAAATTAGGGTTTTATTCAATCCACATTTCAAATTTAAGCTACAAATATTGAAATTTTTAACCAATACTAGAAGATTAGTTGGCTCAAGTTCCTTTATTTCTTTATAAATTTTTACCTACGAAAAAAGATGGTATGATGAAGAAGTCGAAGTTATTATTGCCGGAGAAGTCTTCACGTCGATTGATAATTGAAAGTCAAAAGAGAATATCAGAGGTTAAAGTCGCTGGGGATTGGAGGGATAATTTTATAGAACTATTGGTTGGAAAAGAGTTGTGAGAAACTGTCAAGAAAGAGAGAAGAGAGACGGTTGATTTGGATTAAAGGGGATGTTAGTTGATTTATTTTTTTGATAAGATTAGAAAGTTTTGATAATATTACTTAAGTTCATAATTATATTAATTAAGTTTTCTAATGATGTTTGACCCTTTAAGTTGATCAATGTCACCAATCCTTCATTCAAGACTCAAAAGACACCTGTAATACCCGTGCATTTTTATTAGCTTGAAAATCATCTTAAGGAAGTTAGAAATTACTTTGAAATAAGAATTCATTATTATACACATGTTACTGAAATAATTTTCACTTTATATAACGTGGAAAATTGAATAAGCTTTCCATTGATATATAATTCTCCCAAATCTGACACCCGAACGAAGAGTTAGAGCCTTTTTAGTGAGACAGTGTCTGACCTGAGCCTTCAGTGCATCGCGGAGATAGGTCAAATGAAAATTGTCAAATTCTAGTGTTTCTCTGCTATACTGGTGCGTCGTTCCAAACTTCTAGGTCATAGATAAGGTGGCAACGCGATAGCTTCGCATCGCGCCACTATTCAGTTTTCTAATTGTCAATTTCCAGTGACACGGCGCAATAGCACCGTGTCGCGCCGAGGGCCCAACTCAAGAAACTTTACTAAAAATTTAATGACATGTGTAGGATTAAAAAGGTCAACTTCCTACCCCTATATTATCCCTTTAACACGTGATTCAACCACTTTTCATGCAAAATATATTAGTTTCTCTCAAGTTTATCTCAAGAACAAGCTACAGTTTTTATTGGGGATTTAAATTCAGGAAGGTTTCACCATCAATCTTCACGAAATCATGATCTAAGGTATTCATAGTGTTAATTCATAGACTTCTTTCATCCATGAACTCCAAGAATCCTTTTTGACTACAAGTTGTGGATTTTCTTCATGTTTTCATGCTTTCTTTGTTCACTTTCATGTTGATAAACGAGGAATTGATTTCTATTCCATGATTTGATGATAAATTCTATATGGTCTGACTAGTATAGATAAAGATTTGTGAAATGTCATGACTAAAACCTTGTATGATGGAATTGGAATTGAAGCATGATGTTTAGTTGTTTTATAATGTGCTATCCATGTACTATGCCTACAATATGTTTGATTTAATGCCTAGATGAAGGAATATTGTCTAACTAGAATAACATCAAGAAATCCCCATTTATGTACAAGTTCATGCCTAATACATATTTGATGAAAAGCTCCTATGAATGTTGTATGTATTATGATGTTAGTCAAGTCTTTAAATAAATCATGCTATGCCAGTTTTCTTCTATCGAGTCCTAGGGGTACTTGTACCCAAAATATTTGTTATGTGCCTAGAGCCATAATATTTTATCACGATACTCTCAGTCAAGCTGTGAACTCTTAGAATTTAGATAGTCTTATGAATCAGGAAAAATCTCTCTATGATCTCATGACTCAGTCGGTTGTCAGATATCAGTAGTATTTCTGTAAGCCACAGAAATTCAATAACTCAGTTCAGTTCAGTAAATCATGTTCAGTGTCTATTCAGATGTGAGTAGAAATTATCACCGAGTGAACCCAAGGATGAGACTCACCTGTTATATGAGGGAGTGATTCTTAGAGGTAATCCTTGCATTCCCGAACTATGTTGCGAACATAGTTTAAGACATCATAGCCTACTATATAGGGGTAGATAAGGTGTCTTAACCTGTTATGTCAGGGTTCCCACCATTCTCACTAGAGTTACCTGTTATATGAGGGTTTCTCACATGTTGTCCTTACCAGTAGCGCAGTATTGATACCATTCCAAGTAGGGCATAGACTGGACCCCAGTTCAGCTATTATAGCACATTTGCGGTATGTCGATTAGGTACTAATTCCCACAGTTTCATGTTAAAGAGCCAGGACTGTCAGATATAGTCAATCAATCTCAGTAATAGAACTCAGATAGTTCTTCAGATTTTAGGACTGTCAGATACAGTAAGAACTCAGATAGTTCCATCAGATTCAGGACTGTCAGCTACAGTCACCCATGTTATCAGTTATATCCAGATACAGTCATTCATATTATCAGTCATGTCATGTTATCAGTATTCAGATGCAGTAATCACGATATCACATTATAAGTTACAGTTACATAATTATATATGCATTCTCACGTTCTTGTTAAATAGTTAGCTAGAATTAGCATGCATGTGAAACCTTGCATTTAGCCTACCTAACATGTATACCCTGTACATATGTACTGACGCATTCGTGATATGGTTCTTTCTTTTATGTTACACCATAGGTTTAGAGACACGAGTTCTAGTTCAACAGTAGATTTCAGATTTAGTAGTCAGAGTAGAAGTGAGTCCTCATCCTTCATGAACATAATTATTTTCTAGTATCTCATTGATTAGCTTATTAGTTGGATTTAGTTGGGGACATGTCCCATCAACTCCTTATTCAGCTTCTTCAGACGGTAGAGGCTTTCGAACTAGATGCAGACTCGATACAGACTATCATGTTTTAGACTTCAGTTTTGTTTTGGGTATTTTATTACCCCACACAGATGTTACATTATTCAGTTATGTTCATGATCGAACCTTACGGCCTTTCAGTGCATATTTCTGAATTATTATGTTATCTTATACAGTATACAGGTACAAATATTAGTCATGGGTTAGCTTGTGGTCCTTTGGGGTTATGAGCGTTGTGTAGCATTTCGGTTTAGCAAATTAGGTCGTTACAAAGTTGGATCAAAGCCAGGTTCAATAGAGTTCTAGAAAGTCTGAAAGCCCCATCTAGTAATGTCTTTTACATAGCTGTATTGCGCACCTTATTTATTTACAAGAGGCTATGAGATGTTTAAGAATAGTTTTATTTCTTTCAGTATTCATGTCGTGCCAGTAAGCATAATCATAGTCCGTCTCTCAATCTAATCTGCTTCTTCTCTATATTTCAGAACATGCCTCCTAAGAGAAGAAATTAGTCATCCCCTCAGCCTGAAGAACCTTTGGGCGATCATGTTTCTTATGCAGAATTCAGGACCATATTTACCACTTTTTCTCAATTAGTAGTTGCTTATAATCAATGGCCAATAGTTGTTCCGGCCAACCTAGTGGCCATCTCCGCTACAGCGAGGATTCAGGATTTTATCTGAATAAATCCTCCAACCTTCCTCAGGTCTAAGGTAGATGAAGACCCTCAGGAATTTTTAGATCAAGTTCAGAAAGTGACAGATACCATGGGGGTGACTACTGTTGAAAGTGCTGAGCTAGCTGCATACCAGTTGTAGGATGTGGCTTATTCTTAGTTGAAATAGTGGAAGTCCAAAAGATCAGATGATGTAGGTCCTATAGAGTGGGAGAAGTTTGTCTCTACTTTCATAGATAGATTCTTTCCCCAACAGATTATAGAACCCAAGGTGCTAGAGTTTATCAGCCTCAGGCAGGACAATATGACAGTGAAAGAGTGTTCTTTTAAGTTTACTCAATTATCCAGGTATGCCCCTCATGTGGTTGCAGACAGTAGATCCAAGATGAGTAAGTTTGCTTTAAGGGTGAACGATAGTGTGGTTAATGAGTGAAGATCTGCCATGCAGAACAGTGATATGACCTTAGCCAGGTTTATGAGTCATACTCAGCAGATAGAGAAGCAGAATATTAAGTAGAGGAAAAAGTAGAATAAGAGAGCGAAGATAGGTAGTTTCAACTTTGCTCAGCCTAAGTTAAAAGAAGGAAACCGTTCCCAGTTTTATCATATGTCATCAGTTCCATCTCCCTCTAAAACCAGTACTCTAGTTCCTAAGTTTACAGAGGGTAACAAAGATAGAGCACCAGGCTCTAAGACCCTGGACAGTGTTAGCAGTGCCCGCACCTATCCTCTTTGCCAGACTTACGGTAAGCATTATCAGGGTATGTGTAGAGTAGATAGTGGAATTTGTTTTGGTTGTAGAAATCCAGGACATTGAGTTAGAGACTGTACGTAGATAGTTCCTCAGGGTCAATAGAATTGCTCTTCAACTTAGGCCTATCGCCAAAATCAGCAGGATACCACTTCTAGTGCTACTAGCGGGCAACGCTTATATCATCTCTATGCTCTTCAGACCTGAAAGGATCAGGAAACTTCTCCTGATATAGTTACTAGTACATTACATATCTTTTATATGCATGTTTATGCTTTGCTAGATCTAGGAGCTTCCTTGTCTTTTGTTAATTCTTATAAAGCAGTTGATTTTGAAATTAGTCCCAAAATTCTAGCAAAGCCCTTTTCAGTCTCTACCCCAGTGGGTAAAATAATCATAGCCCGACGGGTATACAATAACTACCCCGTTATGATATTTTAGAAAGTCACTTCAGTAGACTTAGTCAAAATAGAGATGACTTATTTTACGATATTCTCAACATGGATTGAATTTATTCCTGCTATGCCACAGTCGACTATAGAAATAGAATAGTTCAATTTCAGTTCTCGAATAAACTCATCCTAGAGTAGAAGGGTAGTGTATCCATTTTCAGGGGTCAACTTATTTCCTACCTTCAGGCAAGGAAATTGATATATAAGGGATGTGTTTATTATTTAGTTTATGTTAGAGATTCCAGTTTTGAGGCTCCCAGTCTTGAATTAGTCCCAGTAGTGAATGAATATTCAGATGTCTTTGCCGAAGATCTTCTAGGAATTCCTCCCGAAAGGGAAATAGACTTTGGTATTGATTTTCTTCCAGACACTCAGTATATCTCTATTTTTTCATATAGAATAGCACCAGCATAACTCAAGGAATTGAAAGAACATTTGAAGGATATCTTAGATAAGGGATTCATCAGACCCAGTGTTTCCCCGTGGGGTGCACTAGTCTTATTCGTGCACAAGAAAGACGGTTCTCTTAGAATGTGTATAGATTACCGTCAACTCAATAAGGTTACTATCAAGAACAAGTATCCTATTCCCAGAATCGATGACTTATTTGACCAACTTTAATGTGATAGTTATTTCTCTAAGATAGACCACAGATCCGGCTATCATCAGCTCAAAGTTAAAGAATGTGACATCCCAAAGATAGTTTTCCGTACGCGGTATGGTCACTTTAAATTTTTAGTCATGTCATTTGGTCTTACCAACGCTCCAGCTACATTCATGGCCTTGATGAATCGCGTGTTCAAGCAGTAATTGGACATGTTCTTCAAAGTCTTCATAGATGAAATTCTGGTCTATTCCCACACTGAGTACGATAATGCAAACCATCTCAAAATAGTACTCCATATTCAAAGAAATCATTTGTTATTCGCCAAATTTAGAAAGAACTAATTTTGGATAATATTAGTAGCATTTCTTGGTCATATTATTTCTGATGATAGCATTAGAATAGATCCTCAAAAGACCGAAGTAGTAAGAAACTGGCCTCGCCCTATTTCTCTATTAGATATCAGGACTTTCTTGGGTTTGGATGGTTATTACAGATGGTTTTTTGAGGGATTTTCATATATTGCATCCCCTATTTCCATATTGACTCAGAAGAAAGTCAAGTTATAATGGCCAGATCCATACAAGAAGAGTTTTCAAGAATTAAAGACTCGACTCACCTTAGCTCCAATTCTAGCTCTTCCAGATGTTTCAAACGGTTTTGTAGTTTATTGTGATACATCTAGAGTGGGTTTAAGTTGTATCCTCATGCAGCATGGTAAGGTTATAGCCTATGCCTCCAGAAATCTTAAAACCCCATGAGAGGAATTATCCTACTCATGATCTTGAATTAGCAATCATAGTCTTTGCCTGGAAAATTTGGAAGAATTATCTCTACGGAGTTCATGTAGACATCTTCATAAATCATAAGAGCCTTCACTATGTTTTTTTTTTCAAAAAGATCTCAATCTTCATCAGAGAAGGTGGTTAGATCTCTTAAAAGATTATGACATGAGTTTCCTCTATCATCCGAGAAAGGCCAACGTAGTGGCCGACGCTCTCAGTAGACTGTCCATGGGTAGTATTTCTCATATTGAGGATAGTAAGAAGAAATTAGTCCAAGAAGTCCACCAGCTTGCCAGACTAGGTATTCACTTAGTCGACTCTTCAAAGGGCGGTGTATGTGTTTAGAGTAGTTCAGAATCATCTCTTGTTTCTGAGGTGAAATAAAAGAAAGATAAGGATCCTAGCCTAGTCAAGCTAAAAGTGTCAGATCAAAATCAGAAAATAGAGGTTTTATTCCAAGGGGGAGATGGCTTTCTTTGTTGTCAGGGTCGACTCTGTGTTCCAGACATAGAAAACTTAAGGCAGCAAATTATTGTAGAAGCGTATGGTGCGCGTTATTCTATTTATCCAGGGGCCACAAAGATGTACTGCAATTAGAGGGAAATCTATTGGTGGAGTGGGATAAAAAGAGATGTTGCAGAGTTTGTGGCTAAGTTCTCTACATGTGAGCAAGTTAAGATAGAGCATCAGAATCCTAGTGGTCCTATGCAGGAGATCAGTATTCCTACTTAGAAATGGGAAGTTGTGAACATGGACTTCGTGATGGGTTTACCTCAAACTCATCGTCAGCATGATTCAGTCTGGGTCATTATAGATAGAATGACCAAAGAAAATCTTTTCCTTCCAGTTCATACCTCTTATTCAGCCAAGGATTATGCCAAGCTCTACATTAAGGAGCTGGTCAGATTGCACGGTCTTCCATTGACTATTATCTTAGACAGAGGTACCCAGTTTACCTCTCATTTTTGGAAAGCATTCCAAAAGAGTCTTGGTACCAAAGTTTATCTCAGTACAGCCTTTCATCCTCAGACAGATGGTCAAGCATAAAGGATCATTGAGACGTTAAAAGATATATTAAGCGTGTGTCTAATTGATTTCAAGGGAAGTTGGGATGACCACTTACCTTTGATTGAGTTTACATAAAATAATAGCTATCATTCCAGTATTCAGATGGCTCCATTCAAAGATTTTTATGGTAGGAGATGTAGATCTCCGATTGGTTGGTTTGAAGTTAGTGAGGCCTCAGTCATAGGGCCTGACTTGGTATTCGACGCCTTAGGGAAAGTCCAGTTTATCAGAGAAAGACTCCAGGCTACTCAGAGCCGATAGAAGTCTTATACAGATATTCATAGAAAAGATCTTGAGTTTGAGATTGGTGACTATGTCTACCTCAAGATATCTTCTATGAAGGGAGTGAAGAGATTCGACAAGAAGGGAAAACTCAGTCCTTGATATTTCGGTCCCTTTAAGATTCTCAGTCATTTTGGAAAGGTAGTTTATGAGCTCGAATTGCCTTCAGATCTAGACTTAGTTCATCAAATCTTTCATGTCTCTTTTCTCAAGAAGTGCATTGGTGACCGATCATTCATAGTCCCTATTCAGAGCATCGATGTTCAGAACAGCCTCTCTTATGAAGAGATTTCAGTCGAAATCCTAGACTATCATACTCGTAGATTGAGGAACAAAGAAGTCCCTCTAGTTAAAGCTCTTTGGCGAAATTGGTCCATCAAGGGAGCTACTTGGGAAGAAGAAGAAGATATACGTACCAAGTACTCTTAACTTTTCCCCTCTAACTCAGATCAAGATCAAGGTAATATTTCTACTTAAGCTTACTCAGTTTCATGATTAATGTGCATCACTGACTTAATATACCATGATAATCTTGGTATCAAGTACCATAGGATATTTATTCATGCATTCATGTATCAAATCAGTTATATAATTATGCATTAGACATGTATTCTTTTGTGAGAAAACTTAGTTCTTCATAACTTTCAATTATGCTTTTATGAATCAGTTACTCATGCGTAAGATATGCATGTTCAGTATGTTATGTTCAGCTTGTTAATCACGTCCATCATGAGATCATGTTGTAGTTAATCATGTTCAGTTTATTGTTTACCCTCTCAATCAATCTCACTCGAGGATGAATGTTCTCAAGGGGGAGATATTGTAATACCCGTGCCTTTTTCTTAGCTTGAAAATTATCTCAAAGATGTTAGAACTTGCTTTGAAATAATAATTAATTCTTATACACATATTACTTCCATAATTTTCACATCCTATCATGTGGGAAATTGAATAAGCTTTCCATCGATATATAATTCGCCCAAATCCGACACACGGACGAAGAGTTAGAGCATTTTTAGTGAGACAGTGTCTGACCTGAGCCTGCAGCGCGTCGCGGAGATAGGTCAAATGGCAATTGTCAAATTCTAGTGTTGCTATGTCATACTGGAACATTGCGCCAAACTTCCAGGTCATAGACAAAGTGGCAACGTGATAGCTCAGCATCGCGCCACTATGCAATTTCCCATTTATCAATTTCTAGTGACACAGGGCGCCAACGCCGCGTCGCGCCAAGGGACCAACTCAGGAAATTTTACTAAAAATTTAATGACGTGTCTAGGGTTAAAATGGTCAAATTCCTACCCCTATATAATCCCTTTAACATGTGATTCATCCACTTTTCACCCCAAACATATTAGTTTCTCTCAAGTTTATCTCAAGAACAAGCTAGGATTTCTATTGGGGATTCAAATTCAAGAAGGTTTCACCATCAATCTTCACTAAATCATGATCTAAGATATGCATAGTGTTCATTCATGGACTCCTTTTGTACATGAAGTCCAAGAATCCTTTTTAACTATAAGTTGTGAATTTTCTTCATGTTTTCAAGCTTTGTATTTTCTCTTTTATGTTGATAAATGAGGAATTGATTTCTATTTCATGATTTGATGATAAATTCTATGTGGGTTGATTAGTACAGATAAAGATTTGCAAAATGTCATGACTAAAACCTTGTATGATGGAATTAGAATTGAAGCATGATGTATAGTTGTTTTATAATGTGCTTTACATATACTATGCCTATAACATATTTGATTTAAATCCTAGATGAAGGAATATTGTCTAACTCGCATGACATCATGAAATACCCATGTATGTACAAGTTCATGCCTATTACATGTTTGATGAAGCACTCCTATAAATGTAGTATGTATTATGATGTTAGTCAAGTCTTTAAGTAAATCATGCTATGCCAGTTTTCTTCTATCCAGTCCTGGGGCTACTTGTACCTGAAATGTTAGCTAAATTACTATAGTCATGTCATGTTTTTCACAATTCTCTCAATCAAGCTATGAACTCTTAGACTTCAGATAGTCTTATGACTCAGGAAAAATCTCCATGATCTCATGACTCAGTCAGTTGTCAAATATCAATAGTATTTCCATAAGCCACAAAAATTCAATAACTCAGTCCATGCTCAGTTCAGTTCAGTAAATCATGTTCAGTGTCTATTCAGATGGAAGTAGGTATTAGCACTGAGTGACCCAAGGATGGGAACTCACCTATAATATGAGGGTCTGATTCTTAGAAGCAATCCTTGCGTTCCAGAACTATGTAGCCAACATAGGTTGAGACATCATAGCCTGCTATATGAGGGTAGATGAGATGGCTTAACCTGTTATGTGAGTGTTCCCACTATTCTCACTAGAGTTACTTGTTATATGAGGGTTTTTCACATGTTGTCCTTACCAATGGCACAGTATTGACAGCCTTCCAATCAGGGCATAGATTGGACCCCGGCTCAACTATTATAGCACATTTGGGGTATGTCGGTTAGATACTACTTCCCACAGTTTCATGTTACAAAATCAGGACTTTCAGATATAGTCAATCAGTCTCAGTAATAGATCTCATATATTTCTTCAAATTTTAGAACTGTCACATAAAAGCAACTCAAATACAATATGGAACTCAAATAGTTTTATCATATTTAGGACTATCAGCTACAGTCACCCAAGTTACTAGTTATACCCAGATACAGTTATTCATGTTATCAGTCATGTCATTTTATCAATATTCAGATTCAGTAATCATGATATCACATTGTCATTTACAGTTAAGTAATTAAGTATGCATTCTCATGTTCATGTTGCCCAGTCAACTAGCATTAGCATGCATATGAACCCTTGCATTTAGCCTACCTCACATGTATACTCGGTACATATGTACAGACGTATTCACGCTGTGGTGCTTTCTTTTAGGTTACACCATATGTTTTGAGACACGAGTTCCAGATCAGCAGTAGATTCCATATTCAGTAGTCAGAGTAGAAATGAGTCCTCAACCTTCGAGGACATAATGATTTTCTAGTATCTCATTGATTATCTTATTTGTTGGAGTTAGTTGGGTACATGTCCCATCAAATCCATTTTCAGATTCTTCAGACAGTAGAGGCTTTCGAACTAGATGCAGACTAGATATAGACTATCATGGTTTAGACTTTAGTTTTGTTTTGGGTATTCTATTACCCCACACATATTTTACATTATTCAGTTATATTCATGATCGAATCTTATGGCCTTTCAGTGCATGTTTCCGCATTATAATATTATCTTATGCAGTATACAGGTACAAATATCAGTCATGGGTTAGTTTTTGGTCCTTCGGGAATTGGATCATTACAAACTTGGTATCAAAGCCAGGTTCAAAGTTCTAGGAAGTATGAAAGCTGCATCTAGTAGAGTCTTATACATAGGTATGTTGCGCGCCACATTTATGTGCAAGAGGCTATGTGATGTTTAAGAATAGTTTCCCTTCTTTCAGTATTGATGTCATTCCAGTGAGCATAATCACAGTCAGTCTCTCAGTCTAATCTGTTTCTTCTCTTTATTTAAGAACATGTCTCCTAAGAAAAGAAATCAATTAGCCCCTCAAGCCGAAGAACCTTTAGACGATCATGTTTCTCATGCAAAGTTCAGGACCGCATTTACCACTCTTGCTCAATCAGTCACTACTCATAATGAATAGCCAGCATTTGTTCAGCCAACTCAACTGCATCGAGGATTTGGGACTTCACCCGATTGAATCCTCCAACTTTTCTCGGGTCTAAGGTAGATGAAGACCCTCAAGAATTCTTAGATCAGGTTCAAAAAGACACAGATGCCATGGGGGTGACTACTCTTAAAAGTGCTGAGCTAGCTGCATACCAGTTGTAGGATGTGGCTCATGCTTGGTTCAAATAGTGGAAGTCTGAAAGATCAGATGATGTAGGTCCTATAGAGTAGGAGGAGTTTGTCACTGCTTTCTTAGATAGATTATTTCCCCAAGATCTTAGAGAACCCAAGGTGCTAGAGTTCATCAACCTCAAGCAGGGTAATATGACAGTGAAAGAGTATTCTTTTAAGTTTACTCAATTAGCTAGGTATGCCCCTTATGTGGTAGCAGACAGTAGATTCAACATGAGTTGATTCAGGGGTGAATGATAGTGTAGTTAATGAGTGAAGATCCTCCATACAAATAGTGACATGACCTTATCCAGTCTTATGACTTATGCTCAGTAGATAGCGAAGTAGAAGATTAAGCAGAGTAAAAACCAGAATAAGAGAGCGAGACCGATAGTTTAAACTTCGCTCTGCCTAAGTCAGAAGGAGAAAACCATTCCCAGTTTCATCGTAAGTCATTAGTTCCATCTCTCTCTAAAGCCAGTGCTCCAATTCCTAAGTTCAAAGAGGGTAAAAAAGATAGAACGCCAGGCTCTAAGACCTAGGGCAGTATTAGCAGTACTCACACCTATCCTCTTTGCCACACTTACGGTAAGCACCATCAGGGTATGTGTAGAGCAGGTAGTGGAATTTGTTTTGGTTTTGGATGGCCAGGCCGTAGAGTTAGATACTGTTTGCAATCAGGTCCTTAGGGTCAACAAAATCGCTCTTCAACTCAGTTCAGTCGCCCAAATCAGTAGGGTGCCACTTTCAGTTCTACTAGCGGGCAATATCCAAATTGTCTCTATGCTCTTCGAACCCAACAGGATCAGGGAAATTCTCCTGATGTAGTTACTGGTATGTTAAAGATCTTTCATATTCACATTTACACTTTTCTAGATCCAGGAGCTTCCTTGTCTGTCGTTACTCCTTATACAGCAGTTGATTTTGGAATCAGTCCCGAAATTCTAGTAGAGACCTTTTCAGTCTCTACCCAAATGGGTAAAACCATCATACCTCGGCGAGTATACAGGAACTGCCCAATTATGATATTTTATAAATTTACTTCAACAGACTCAGTCAAAATAGAGATGACTGATTTTGATGTGATTCTTGGCATTGATTGGCTTCATTCCTGCTATGCCACAATAGACTGTAGAAATAGAATAGTTCAGTTTTAGTTCCCTATTGAACCCTTCCTAGAGTAGAAGGGTAATGTATCCAATTTCAGGGGTCAACTTATTTCCTACCTTCGAGCAAGGAAATTGATATCTAAGGGATATGTTTATTTATCTAGTTCATGTAAGAGATTCTAGTTCCGAGCCTCCCAGTCTTGAATCAGTCCAAGTAGTGAATGAATATTCAGATGTTTTTCCCAATGATCTTCCAGGAATTCTTCATGAAAGAGAAATAGACTTTGGTATTAATCTTCTTTCAGATACTCATCCTATCTCTATTCCTCCATACAGAATGGCACCAGTAGAACTCAAGGAACTCAAAGAACAGTTGAAGGATCTCTTAGATAAGGGATTCATCAGACCTATTGTTTCCCCATGGGGTGCACCAGTCTAATTTATGTGTAAGAAAGACGGTTGTCTTAGAATGTGTATAGATTACCGTCAACTCAATAAGGTTAGGATCAAAAACAAGTATACTATTCCTAGAATAGATGACTTGTTTGACCAACTTCAGGGTACCAATTATTTCTCTAAGATAGACCTCAGATTTGGCTATTATCAAGTCAGAGTTAGAGAAAGTGACATCCCAAAGACAGATTTTCGTATGCGGTATAGTCAATTCGAATTTCTAGTTATGTCATTTGGTCTTACCAATGCCCTATCCACTTTCATGGACATGATGAACTGCATGTTCAAGCAGTACTTGGACATGTTTGTCATAGTTTCATAGATGATATTCTGGTCTATTCCCGTACTGAGTGCGATCATGCAGACCATCTCAGAATAGTACTCCAAATTCTCAAAAATCATCAATTATTCACAAAATTCATTAAGTGCGAATTTTCTCTAAGATCAGTAGAATTCCTTGGTTGTATTATTTTTAGTGATGGAATTAGAGTAGATCCTCAAAAGACCAAAGAAGTAAGAAACTAGCCTCACCCTTCTTCTCCATCAGATATCAGGAGTTTCTTGGGTTTGGCTGGCTATTAAAGATGGTCTGTTGAGGGATTTTCATCTATTGCATCCCCTATGTCCAGATTGACTCAGAAGAAATTCAAGTTCAAGTGGTCAGATCCATGCGAGAAGAGTCTTCAGAAATTAAAAACTCAACTCACCTCAGCTCCAGTTCTAGCTTTTCTAGATGGTTCGAACGGTTTTGTAGTTTATTGTGATACATCTAGAGTGGGTTTAGGTAGTGTCCTCATGCATCATGGTAAGTTCATAGCCTATGCCTCAAGACAGCTTAAACCCCATGAGAGGAATAATCTTACTCATGATCTTAAATTAGCAATCATAGTCTTTGCCTTAAAGATTTGGAGTCACTATCTCTACGGGGTTCATATAGACATCTTCATAGATCATAAGAGTCTTTAGTATGTCTTTTCTTAAAAATATCTCAATCTTTGTTAGAGAAGGTGGTTAGATCTCTTAAAATATTATGACATAAGTGTCCTCTACCTTCCTGGAAAGGCCAACGTAGTGGACGACGCTCTCAGTAGACTGTCCATGGGTAGTAATTCTCATGTTGATGATAGTAAGAAGAAATTAGTCTAGGAAGTCCACCAGCTTTCCAAACTAGGTGTTCACTTAGTCGATGCTTCAGAAGGCAGTGTATGTGTTCAGAGTAGTTCAGAATCATCTCTAGTTTCCAAGGTAAAAAAAAAGCAAGATAAGGATCTTAGCCTTGTCAAGCTAAAAAAGTGAGTTCAGAATCAAAAAATAGACGTGTTATCCTAAGGGGGAGATGGTGTTCTTTGTTGTCAGGGTCATCTCTGTATTCCAGACATAGATGACTTAAGGGAATGAATTTTTGCAGAAGCACATAGTGCACGTTACTCTATTCATCCAAGGTCCATTAAGATGTACCATAATTTGTGAAAAATCTATTGGTGGAGTGGGATAAAAAGAGATATTGCATAGTTTGTGGCTAAGTGCTCTACATGTCAACAAATTAAGATAGATCATCCGAATCCTAGTAGTCCTACGCAGGAGTTTAGTATTCCTACTTGGAAGTGGGAAGTTGTGAACATTGACTTTGTGATGGGTTTTCCTCGAACTCATCGTCAGCATAATTTAGTCTGGGTCATTCTAGACAGAATGACCAAATCAGATCTTTTCCTTCCAGTTCATACCTCTTATTCAGCCAAGGATTATGCCAAGCTCTACATTAAGGAGATGGTCACGGTATTCCGTATACTATTATCTCAGACAGAGGTACCCTGTTCACCTCTTATTTTTGGAAAGCATTCCAAAAGGATCTTGGTACCCAAGTTCATCTCAATATAGCCTTTAATCCTTAGACAGATAGTTAATTAGAAAAGACTATTCAGATGTTAGAAGATGTGCTAAGGGCGTGTGCAATTGATTTCAAGGAAAGTTGGGATGACCTCTTGACTTTGATTGAGTTTGCATACAACAATAGCTATCACTCCAGTTTTCATAGTGCTCCATTAGAAGCTCTCTATAGTAGGAGATGTAGATCTTCGATTGGTTGGTTAGAAGTTAGTGAGGCCTCAATCATAGGGCCTGACTTGGTATTCGATGCCTTAGGGAAAGTCCAGTTGATCAGAGAAAGACTCTGGGATGCTCAGAGCCGACACAAGTCTTACGCAGATGTTCATAGAAAAGATCTCAAGTTTGAGATTAGTGACTATTTCTACCTCAAGATCTCTCTTATGAAGGGAGTGAAGAGATTCGGTAAGAAGGAAAAACTCAGTCCCTGATATGTCGGTCCCTTCAAGATTCTCAGTTCATACAGTCTTTCCTATCTCTTAGCTCAAGAAGTACATAGGTTACCTATCAATCTTAGTCCCTATTCAGAGCATCGATGTTTAGAATAGCCTCTCTTATGATGAGATTCCAGTTGAAAGACTAGACTATCATACTCAAAGATTGAGGAACAAAGAAGTCCCTCTAGTTAAAGTTCTTTGGCAAAATCAGTCCGTCGAGGGAGCTACTTGGGAAGCAGAAAAAGATATACGTACCAAGTACCCTCACCTTTTCCATGCCAACTCAGATCAAGCTCAAGGTAATAGTTCTCCTTAAGCTTACTCAGTTTCATGATTAGTGTGCATCGCTAACTTAGTAAACCATGATAATCTTGGTATCAATTACCATCGCATATTCATTCATACATTCATATACCAAATTAGTTATATAGTTATGCATCAGACATGTATTCTCATTGTGAGAAAACTTAGTTCTTCAGAATATTCAGTTATGCATTTATGAATCAGTTACGAATGAGTCAAATATGCATGTTCAATATGTTATGTTTAGCTTGTCAGTCACATCCATCATAAAATCATGTTCTAGTTATTCATTTTCAGTTTATGTTTAGTTTATTGTTTCCTCTCTCAGTCAGTCTCATTCAAGGATGAATGTTCTCAAGGGGGAGATATTGTAATACCCGTGCCATTTTCTTAGCTTGAAAATTATCTCAAGGATGTTATAACTTGCTTTGAAATAAGAATTCATTCTTATACATGTGGTACTTCAATAATTTTCACTTTCTATCATGTGCGAAATTGAATAAGCTTTCCATCGATATATAATTCGCCCAAATCCGACACCCAGGCAAAGAGTTAGAGCTTTTTTAGTGAGATAGGGTCTGACCGAAGCCTTCAGTGCGTTACGGAGATTGCTCAAATGGCAATTGTCAAATTCCAGTGTTGCTCCATGATACTGGCACGTTGCACCAAACTTCCATGTTGTAGACAAGGTGGAAACACGATAGGTTCACGTTGCGCTAACATGCATTTTCCCAATTATTAATTTCCAGTGACATGGCGCGATAGAGCTGTGTCGCGCCAAGGGCCCACTCGGGAAATTCTTATGAACGTGTCTAGGGTTAAAAGGGTCAACTTCCAACCCCTATATAATCCCTTTAACATGTGTTTCAGCCACTTTTCACCTAAAACATATTAGTTTCTCTCAAGTTTATCTCAAGAACAAGCTAGGGTTTCTATTGGGGATTTAAATTCAAGAAGCTTTCACCATCAATCTTCACGAAATCATGATCAAAGGTATGCATAATGTTCATTCATGGACTCCTTTAGTCCATGAAGTCCAAGAATTCTTTTTAACTACAAGTTGTGGATTTTATTCATGTTTTCATGCTTTGTATGTTCTCTTTCGTGTTGATAAATGAGGAATTGATTTTTAATCCATGATTTGATGATAAATTCTATGTGGGTTGATTAGTATAGATAAATATTTGTGAAATCTCATGACTAAAGCCTTGTATGATGGAATTGGAATTGAAGCATGATTTTTAGTTGTTGTATAATGTGCTTTACATGTACTATGCCTACAATATGTTTGATTAAATGCCTAGATGAATGAATATTGTCTAACTAGCATGACATCATGAAATCCCCATGTATGTACAATTTCATTCCTATTACATGTTTGATGAAATGCTCCTATGAATGTAGTATGTATTATGATGTTAGTCAAGTCTTCAAGTAAATCATGCTATGTCAGTTTTCTTCTATCGAGTCCTGGGGGTACTTATACCCAAAATGTTAACTATGTGCCTAGAGCCATGTCATGTTTTTCATGATACTCTCAGTAAAGACATGAACTCTTAGACTTCAGATAGTCTTATGACTCCAAAAAAAATCTCCATGATCTCATGACTCAGTCAGTTGTCAGCTATCAATAGTATTTTCGTCAGCCATGGAAATTCAGTAACTCAGTCGATGCTTAGTTAAGTTCAATAAATCATGTTCAGTGTCTATTTAGATGGGAGTAGGAATTAGCACCGAGTGAACCACAGGATGGGAACTCACCTGTTGTATGAGGGTGTGATTCTTAGAAGAAATCCTTGCTTTCCAGATCTATGTAGCCAAGATAGGCTGAGACATCGTAGCCTTCTATATGAGGGTAGATGAGGTGTCTTAACCTATTACATGAGGGTTCCCACCATTCTCACTAAAGTTACATGTTATATGATGTTTTCTCATATGTTGTCCTTACCAGTGGCACAGTATTGACACCCTTCCAATCAGGGCATAGATTGGACCCCAGCTTAGCTATTATAGCACATTTGGGGCATGTCGGTTAGATACTACATCCCACAATTTTATGTTACAGAATTAGGACTGTCAGACACAGTCAATCAGTCTCAGTAATAGAACTCAGATAGTTCTTTAGATTTCAGGACTGTCAGATACAGTCAACTTAGATACAGTACAGAACTCAGATAATTCCATCAGATTCAGGACTGTCAGCTACAGTCACCCATGTTATTAGTTATACCCAGATACAGTCATTCATATTATCAATCATGTCATGTTATTGGTATTTAGATTCAGTAATCACGATATCACGTTGTCAGTTGCAGTTACATAATTATGTATGCATTCTCATGTTCATGTTGCACAGTCAACTAGCATTAGCATGCATGTGAACCCTTGCATTTAGCCTACCTCACATGTATACTCAGTACATCTGTACTGGTGTATTCGTGCTATGGTGCTTTCTTTTATGTTACACCATAGGTTCAGAGACACGCGTTCCAGAACAGCAGTCGATTCGAGATTCAGCAGTCAGAGTAGAAGAGAGTCCTCATAATAATATTATAATATGTCATTAATTAGCTTATTAGTTTGAGTTAGTTGGGGACATGTCCCATCACATCCTTATTCAGATTCTTCAGACAGTAGAGGCTTTCGGACTAGATGCAGACTAGACATAGACTATCATGGTTAAGACTTCAGTTTTGTTTTGGGTATTCTATTACCCCACAAAGATGTTACATTATTTAGTTATGTTCATGATCGAACCTTATGTCCTTTCAGTGCATGTTTTCATATTATTTTGTTATCTTATGCAGTATACAGGTACAGATATCATTCATGGGTTCTTTTGTGGTCCTTCGGGGTCATGAGCACCGTGTAGCGTTCCGGTTTAGTAAATAGGGTCATTACAACACCTTTCCTTCAATTTTCTCAACTTTCTAAAATAAATAGTCCAACACAACATAAAACTAATCCTATCTATGCATACATATTAAGAAACGTTTCAAAATATTTTTTTCTTTCCGTATCTCTACAGCAAATTTCTTTCAATCTTTTAAATATCATATCATGTATGCGCACTACCAAAACTGTAAGTCATTATATTCTCTAACCTCCATATTATTATAAGGGATGCTGATCCATTAGATAATATTGTCAATCTTTCTCATTTTTTTTGTTCATTTAACACCAAAAAATAAGAAAGTTCAATTTTAAAATGACTTTCCACAACTTATGTCAATTTTACTAGTTAAAGAAAATTAAAAAGAAATGTTAAAAATAAATTAGCTCGCCAATTTAGAATCAGTAAGATTGACACTAGATGTAGGTATGGGCTCAGACAAACTATGGTTTGAGTTCTTATTTAGAGAGAATATTGGAGGAAACAAACAACCATACATGTATGGTAAAAGGGCGCGCAAAATCAATACCCGACACCGTATTATCCGGAAGCTTTACCCCAAGTAGCAAAGGACTTAAGATATATCAGAATGTCTTTCATTCTTTCAAATGTCAAACTTCAAATTGATCACAAACTTATTTACCTACATGTTTGTAGGATGAGAATGTGGCCCTGTATGGCATAGCTTTGATTGAGAGCGGCTTCAACCTTACTCAGTTGGAGGTTTTCAGTTTCTATCCATACAGATTCATTGAAGGAAAGAGTAAATCGGAAGGGTGATTTCCGGATATTTGCTTCGCAAGGTAGTTAGGTTTTTCATCAAAAAGTCGTGATAGTACTCAACTGTGGAAAATTTATCGAATTCAGGATGCATTACAAATTACTCTACTTCTACTCTATAAATAGAAACTCAATAGGCTTTCGAGCTCTAAAATAAAATTAAAAAAATATTATTATATTATTAGAGAGGAATCATACACCAAAACTTTGGGATTTTGTTAAAAAAGTTCCTACATAATCTAGAAAGAATTCAAATTTGAGGTCAACTATCTGATATCTCTTTTGGCAAGGTCGATACTATACTTTAGAAACTCATTAAGAGTAAATTATCCATTCTTGATTTTAACCCTTACTTCTTGTGTGTAAACTTTATGGCTTTTTAATATATTTTTTCCTGTGTGAGTGATCTTGATAGGAATTTTGAAAAGAGCTATATTAGAAAGTTGCAGGGTGTGGTTGGGAATGAGGAAGTCAAAATTTTGTTCTCTATCCAAAATCATCATCCTCTTTGTGAAACAAAACTTATTTAAACTTCTGTAGTTATTCATTTAACTGTAAGTTAAGTAATTTATGTTGTTGGACGGCTGATTTCTCTTTCATATATTGATATGTAGATGTTTGTTAACTATACTGCTCTGTTGTTTGGTTTCTATGTGTAGATATCTTCTTTAGTTTCCTTTTCACATTATTTGGTTACCGATCTATTTACCCAAGCTCTTCTTCAAATTGCTTCTTCCGCTCTTCTCTCTTACTCTCTATTGTCTAATTGGTTCTACTTCTCTTCACGCCAAGTAATATAAGATGGAGAAAATAGTGTTAAAAATAATATACTAAAAAGAGAAGAGTAATAAGTGTAAAATATTTATGAACGGAGAGAGTATTGAAGATAAAATCGATGTAAAATGGAAATCAAAAAGCTCAAGAAAATTCATAGAATAAATAAACTAATTAATTTCCTACTAATTCTATCTTACTACTACTCCCATCCCATATTAGTTGGTCATCTTACTAAAAATAGTTATCTCATATTAGTTGGTCACCTTACTAAATGAAGAAGGCATTAATCACAGGATTTTTGGGTTTAAGACTGCTAAAGAAGCAAGGATAATCTAGAAGAAAGACATAGTGTGGCCAATGCATCAAAGTATTATAGCCTTAAACAGGGTATAAATTCCACTACTCAAGGTTCTCTTGATATTGCAAACTATTTTACCAAACTCAGGGGACTTTGGGATGAATTAGAAACATATTTCTTTGGAAACCCTGTGTCTGTGTAGCCTTACATGAGTTGGTTGAGGGGTAACATCTCATTCAGTTTCTATTAGGGCTAAATGACACATATTCCACTGTGAGAAGTAATAAATTGATAATAAATATTGTTCCATTATTTGGACAGGCCTATTCCATGCTAATTAGGGATGACAAGAAATATATTGATGATGATACTTGTTTTATTAGTTGGATTGGCTTATTCCATGCTAATTAGAGATGACAAATGGAGGGAGATCAAGTCTAATATGATAAGTTTCTCTCTTGATTTTGTCGTCTTCCATGTTTATTCCATTCTTCTACTCCTTTTAGGCCTAGTGGTTCATATCCTGTTAGAGTTGAACAAAGGAGAAAAACTAAATGGTGATAATTACGACAATTGGAGTGGTAAAATGTGGTATGTGCTGGAAGAGAAAAATGCTCTTAAAGGTATTAACCATGTCATATTTCTACTAAAAGAGGATAACACTACACAATGCAAAAGAAACCTTGAAGCTTATAAGGCTTGAAAAAAGGTTGATTTCATTGCACGTGGAATCATTGTAAGTTCTATGTGATGACCTCATATATGAGTGTGAAGAATTGCCTACTGCCAATACCATCTGGCATACTTGCGAGGAACACATTGGGTTACTTCTATCATCTTCCTCAAATAGATGACTATCAAGTTTGACACTTACAAGAAGCATCACTATTAGAACATCAAACAATACCTTAGGGTGATATCGAATATGATAGCTCAACTCAAAAGTGTTGGTCATATTCTTTCGGATAAGCAGTAGGTTCAAGCAGTGATCCGATCACTTCCCAACAGTTTGGAACACTTGAAGGTCAACTTAACCCATAATGACGGCATTAAAACTTTTTTTGATGTGACCCCTCATGTTGAACTAAAGATGAGTGGCTTGGTGCTGCTAAAGTTTCTTCTAATGCCTTTATGAAAGAATCAAGTGGTAAGGATACTTCAGGATTCAAGCGTAAGAGTAGTGGAAAAAGAATGGGAAAGGTAACGAGACCGAAGAAGGACCCTTCGAGAAAAAGAACAAGGCAAATTCTAAGAAGGGAAAAAGGGTTTTCAAGAAGAAAGATAAAAGTAAGATGAAGTACTATAATTGCCATGTTCTAGGGGATTTTTCTTGTGACCATCCTGAGCAGAAAAAGGTAGAATTTCTAAACTCAAATCTAAGTGATACATATGTTTCTAGCACTTCTTTATTAACTGAATCTTATCCTATGTGGATTGTCGACTCAGGAGCCACCGATAATGTGAGTCACGATCAAGAAGGGTTTGTAGAGTTCCCTCGAGTTTCATGTAGATCAAGGTGGATATATATAGGAAATAATGCAAGACTTGAAGTCAAAGGTATTGGCACTTGCAAAGTAGATTTGCATGGAGGTTGGTCTTTAATGTTGCATGACGTCCTATATGCTCAAGAAATTCGACGAAACTTAGTTTCTGTGTTTGTTCTTTTAGATATTGGTTTTCATTTGTTTTTTAGTAGTAATTGTGTAAGACTTACTCTGGATAATATTGTTTATGGTTTTGGACATCGTTATGATCACTTTATTATTTTAGATTATAATTTTTCAATTAATGACTATGATGTTGACCGTTGTGTAATGTCATGTTATTCTAGTAATAATGATGTTGATGTACTTACATGGCATGCTAGATTGGATCGCATAGGGAAAGATCGAATGAATAGATTGACAAAGGAAGGACATCTAGGTTTTTTCTCCAAAATTGAAATGCCAACTTATGAAAATTGTCTTGCCAGAAAGATTATATGTAAACTATTTGGGAAGGCTAAAAGAGCCTAACTCCCATAACAATTAATCCATTCTGATGTCTATGGTTCAATGAATGTGAGGGAAAGGACCGGTGCTTCATATTCCATTACATTTATTAATGATTTCACACTCTTTGATTATATCTATTTGATATCTCATAAATCTGGAGCACTTGAATGCTTTAAACGATATATGAATGAAGTTGAGAATCAATTATATAAAAGTATAAAGGCATTAAGAACCGACAAAGGTCATGAATATTTATCAAAATAGTTTGAATAACTGTGTATTAAAAAAGGCATTATCATACAATTAACTACTCCTTATACACCTCAACAAAATGGTGTAGCCGAAAGAAGGAATAGAACATTGTTGGATATGACGAGGTCTATGATGGAGAAGGCAACTTTACCAATCTATTTTTAGGGAGATGCATTATTAACTGCGGCCTACATATTGAATAAAGTTACTTCTAAATTTGTATCTTCTACTCCTTATGAACTATGGACCGGTAATAAACCAAACTTTAATGATTTACGACCTTGGGGTTGTGCTGCATATATTAAAGACCATTTTGATAAGTTTGGAAAACTAAGTCCAAAAGGAAATAAATGTATCTTCATAATATACTCGGAATACTCCAAGGATAGTTCATTGGTGAATTGAAAGATGGAAGTACTACTGAAATTGAATCACGAGATGTCACATTCCTAGAAAATGATTTTTTAGAAAAAAGGGTGAAATAAAGTAAAATGAGCCTCTTTACGAAAAGTTGAATTCAGATGATCAAATAATGTCGACGGACATGTATGATAATTCAATAGATCGGGAAATGATTCTTGGTCCAAGTAGGAGTTGTGAATTCCAAAATCCTATTAAGGAATTTGAACTTCAAATACGTAAGAGTACCAGAAAAGGTGTACCTAAACAATCTTATGAGATCGAGGATTATGTTTTCTTGGTATCTCCCATAGAATTGGATGAACCTAATTTTATGACTGAGGCTTTATTAAGTCCTAAAAAAGATGAATAGATAAAAGCGATAAAAGAAGAATTAGAGTCCATGAAAAACAATAAAGTCTAAATCTAGTTGACCTTCCTTCTAGGCGTAAAGCTATTGAAAACAAAGAGATTCTCAAAGTTAGATGCAAATCAAATGGGTCAATAGAAAGGCACAAAGCACGATTGGTGGCAAAAGGTTTTACTTAAGAAGCTGGAATAGATTATGAGGAAACTTTTTCACGAGTTGTAAAATTTACCTCAATTCACTTTCTTTTAGATATAGTTGCACGTTTAGATTTAGAATTACACCAAATGAATGTGAAGACCGATTTTCTCAATGGAGAACTAAATGAGGAAATCTATACGGAACAACCTATAGGTTTGGTTATTAAAGGCAAAGAAAAGAAGGTTTGTAAATTAAATAGATCAATATATGGCCTTAAACATTCTTCAAGGCAGTGGTACCTGAGATTTCATAAGGAAGTGATTTTATTTGATTTCACCATGATCGATGAAGGCCATTGCATCTATGTGAAAAGTTCCAATAAAATGTTTGTGATTCTTTCACTTTACGTGGATGATATTTTATTAGCTGGAAATAATTTAGAGTATGTAAAAGTTGTTAAGTCATGGATTTCAAAGTCATTTGACATGAAAGATATGGGTGAGGCAAACTATATATTGGGTGTTAAAATCTAAAGAGACTATTCCAAGAAAATTTTGAGTCTATCTCAAGAAACATACATAATGAAAATTTTGAAACATTTTTGAATAAATAGTTGCAAATCCATGGATACTCCTATAGCAAGAGGTGAAACTTTAATCCTTGAAATGTGTCTAAAGACTTAAAAACAAAAAAAAAGACATGTCTCGAGTACCATATTCTAGTGTAGTTGGGAGTTTGATGTACGCTATGATGTGTACTCATCTAGACGTTTATTATGTCGTAGGTTTAGTTAGCGGGTATCAATCCAAATCTAGAAGAGATCATTGGAAAGCAGTGAAGAGAATTTCCCAATTCTTGAAGGGAACTGATGATTATTCACTATGCTATGGTGGATCCAATTTATCCATACGAGGTTATACAGATGCTGATTGGGCAGGTGACCGGTATGATAGAAAATCAACTTTCAGTTATTCCTTCTTGTTAAATGGTGGTGAAATTTCATGGAAAAGTAAGAAACAAACTTGTACAGCCTTGTCAACTATGGAATTTGAATTTGTGGCTTATGCATCTGCAGTACAAGAAGTTGTTTGGTTGAAGAGATTCTTTTAGCATTTGAACATCGCAAAGAATTCTAAAGGTCCTGTGATTTTATCTTGTCACAGTCAAGCGGCTAGCACATATACAAAGGATACTAAATATCACAGCAAGACCAAGCACATTGATATTAAGTATAACTTTATAAGAGACATCGTAGTAAGTGGAGGAATAAATTTACAATACATTTCTACCCGAGAAATGATAGTTGGTCTCTTTACTAAGGCAATATCTTGAGACTTGTTTGAGAAACATGTTATGACTCTAGGATTACATAGGATATGATTATGTTTATGAATTGTAGATGACTTTATGGTAATTATTATCAATATAAGAATCTTGAAACTATGTTCAATCTCATATGCATGTGAAAATATGTTTTATTAATATAGTGTATCGAACAAGTCGCTAGATTGGATCTCTCACACGAGCGATCGCCTCTTATGTCGAGGAACATGAAGAGAAAAGTTCCACCATAAGATAATGACTTGTTTTTGTAAAGCGAGATATGAGTTTCTCTAAGAATATGGATTTGAGGATTATTAAAGAAAGAAACTCAGGTTAGACATTTAGAGTTGTCTAGACCTAGATCTGTATGATGTTGAATGGCTAAAAGAATAAGAAAAAAGAACAAATAAAAGGTGAGAACATCGTAGCACGTGTTTCATACCACATGTGCTTAGCAACCAATGAGTTAATGAACGAATGAATC
Source organism: Capsicum baccatum var. pendulum (assembly GCA_030864225.1). Taxonomy (NCBI): domain Eukaryota; kingdom Viridiplantae; phylum Streptophyta; class Magnoliopsida; order Solanales; family Solanaceae; genus Capsicum; species Capsicum baccatum. The sequence goes on along the minus strand of CM061561.1, from coordinate 209,544,483 downwards.
CCTGTTTCTTCATTGTGTGAAACACTCAAAGTTATTTTAAATTTTCATTGAAATATCCTTAGACCTTTGACTATTTCTTTAAGTTTTGATTGATGTTTCTACTTTAACATATTACTAATAGCCATGAAAGATTCATCAATGCGGTGCATGTCTAGGAAAGCAGTTGATTTGGAACAGATAAATTTGAGTAGAAAGAAAAGACTTTTAAAATGAATATTTTAACTTTTTTACACAAGCCGGCTATTACACTAACCATATAACAGTCAAAGATTCAAGTGTAATTGTGTATATAAAGTTAATCATGAACTCGAGTTCACCTCTTTAAGAGGATGAGAGATCAGATAAATAACTACTGAAGTAATGAATGATGTCTGGGGTATTCTGAGTATTAGTATTCTCATATTAGTAGAGAATTCTTTACACATGATTGGATTCCTAAATGTATCTTGTAAAACCTTATAGGTAGAGCTCATGATTCTCACAGGTCACACGAACTATTTGTCGTATGAATTGGTAATTTGTTGATGTCATACTGGTTCGGGTCATGTCCACTATGTGCAACGTGGGAAATGTTGGATAACGGATATGGGACGCTCATGTGGATCGATCCGACCTAACCCGTTATTGATTTGTTTTTGATTATCTAGAAAGGGAAGCTAAGAAAGGGAGTAAGATATTGATTTAAAAAAGGGTGGGAACAGTTTCTCAATAACTGTTCATCCGCCCAATTCTCTTATATGGATTCTTCTTCTTTTGGCAACAAAAATAGAGAAAAAAGATTAGAAAAAAATACAGTGCATTTAGAAATAACACTAAAAGAAAAGAGCATTTAGTTTGTGATTTGAAATCTTTATTTTCAAGAGATTCAAAGCATATTTGGAGAAATTCTTTTCGGTAGAAAATTTAACACTTTCTGCTGCAAAATATCAAGGTACACACTTATTTTGCTCCATAATTAAAATCTATCACTAACTTATGCGATTGCTGTGTGGTCTGTGGGATCCACCCACGTGGCAGTTCAATTGACCTTTAGAGTTGGATGTTTATCAATATAGTCATACAGGATATGGTAGGATCAGAATCCATCAGTAGGACCAAAACATTTGCTGATTATTTGATTATTAGGTAGGGGTTGAATAAGTAGCTCCTAAATTTGTCAAGAAGTGTTGGTCTTTTATTTCTTCAGATATCTTTTACGAATATGATACGCCACTGCCGTCAAATATAAGTGCATGTTCTCATAAGCTATTTTAGATTTCATCTCCCACATTAATAAACTGATGTTTGGAACTTCTTGATTTGTGTTATTCTCTAGTAGCAGAGTTGTTTCTATCACCTGCATAAAGTGAAAGTTGGCCGACATTTGTGTTATTTACTTATTCATTTACTGTGATTGTATTTAGAACATTGCTCTTGCGGAGCTTGCCGCAACACATCCTATTTCCAATTCCATTTCATTGGATCAGTGTGGGGATGGTTGTGTCGAATTTCTGAGCTTAAGCTGAGAGGGCGAATGAAAAGCTAGGGGAGCTAGGGGTAAAGCTCTGTTCACACCACCCCATTTAGATCCTTCTTGTTGGATTACACGGGATATGTTGTTGTAGTAGTAGCTTACAATTCTAATGATCTGATTGTGGTATGAATTTTAATTGTCTTTTAATAGCAGAATTTTTTAATCGAAAGAAACAGAGAAAACCATAGGAATTCAAAAGAACTTGATCTAAAATTATATCATCACTGTGAACATTCAAAATTTCATACATAGTTGGATCTATATTAGACGAAAAAGTAAACATTACCATTAATAAACCAATATGAATAAGATAACTGATCATTTAACAAAACATTAACAAAACATTAGCAAAACTTGAAAATGGAAATGATCCAAAAGGATTATAGCAGATAACAAAAATTAAGATGCATTTTCAATCATTTAACATAAATATGAGGACCACGTTTGACCTTGTGTGCCCTCTGATTGATAGGATTTGCTTAATTGGTGCAATTTCTGAAAGGAGCTAGGTGTATCAATTAGGAATGAAGAGCAGGCTAAGCTCTTGAAAACATGATAACAGAGAGATCAAAGGTGTACTCTTTTATAATTTTGTATATTTGGTTCAGTTATCATGTGTTATTGATATTGCAAAGATACCAAGATAGACAATAACTCATCAAATTCTTATGAATTGTATATGCTAGCATGTTAGTCACTTGATGCATAGACGAAGGTACTTTATCATTACTTGATTTGTCTGATATGCAAAAAATGAAGCTCTTGAATTCATCGTCAGAAAAAAAAAAAAAAGATATCTTCTATAGCAGCGATAGATAGCAGCAGTAGCAAGTAAGCCATGTATGAGTGCAACTATGTAATTTTGCCTCTTTCTTTCGTTTAGATGATGTCTTAAAATTGTTGATAAATAATTTCCTCTATTCCTTTTCAGTCTCCAACTTCTGATGCTTTGCTTGGAACATTTTACAAAAGATCCATCTAATCACGTGAATTTTAATGGTGATTTTACATTGGTTTAAAAGCAAAGTACGACAGACACGGATTAAAGGTTTTTTTGCCGCTTTCGAAGTTTGAATTCTTACTGGAGCTGCTTTTGCTACATTTTCCCCCTCCTTTCAGAAATCATGAATTAATGTCTGTTGTGACGCAAAATTATGGTGAAAATATTCTCATACCAGTCAATAATTTAAAACTTGTCCAATCTTATATCAATGAATAGCTCTTCCTTTTTCAGAGCAAATAATGGACCTTTCAAGCACAACTCCTGATGTAAAATTTGCAGGGACTTTTAGTGCAGCATTGAAGAAACCATAGTAGTACTTGTCTCTTTAAATCAATCCAGAACCTATAGATGAACCAATTAACAAGACATGAATAATATATATGCTTTAAATATAGTTAGTTAAATTTAAACTCATAACAAGCATTTCTTGTATTATACAACGTACCTGAAGATTTGTCTAAGATAAGATTAGTGTTTGACCCATTATTTGTTAAATGGACATTAGCTCCTATATTTGTTGTTGTTATTGTTATATTTCATGGTATTTTTACATTTGAACCTGCAACACCCTTCTTTAAACTACTCATGAATCTGAGATCACAGTACATTTTTGGCATGCTTACAAGGTTACAAATGTTTACAATTTTGGCATACAAGGCATTCTCACCCTCTCAGCAACCTGCAAACATAATTCAGCTGCCAGAAGCTTTGCATAAAAGAATAAGTTGCTGAAGCACCTAGAAGAACAGATGCTACCTTATTTGAGATTCAGAACATATTTGTAAAGTCTGCCATTTTGCACAGTATTTACCTATAAGAGAAGATGCCATTTTGCAAAATGAAGCAGCAATATTTTCCTATAAGAGAAGATGCAATTTTGCAAATTGAAGCACCTACAAATCTGTAAATTTTAGATGCTAGCTTTCACTGTCAGTAGAAAACTTTTGCAATTTTCCTTTAATATTTTTTAACTCAAGCATTTTACATTACCATTAAAATACAATGTTGGGCCTGTGCTAAGCACGGGTCTCGCCCATCTAGTATAAAGAGATGCAATCAGCAGAACAGAATAGAACATCTGCACGTACGTTCTCAAACCTTCGTGTGGTTAACTTTTCTCGTTCTTTTTATTGTGTAACTTTGTTTCTGGTTTATTCTTCAAAAAATTTATTAGACAACACGTTATACACATATGATCCAAGTATATATCTAAATGTAATTGTGATTATGACGTTCTTATTTTCATAATATGAAGGTAAGGAGACAGGATAATTGAAGGACGTGGATATATGCTAAAGTACAATAATCATTCCGTGTCCTATTGAATATTTCTTTTCTTAAAAAAAAAATCTTTCGATTTATGCGCATTCTATGCAATTAAGCAGAGTTCAATTATTAAATGATTTCTCATAACTCATTTTACATTTAGTGATTAGGCCAAAAGGAACTTTCTAAAATAAATAGTCCAACACGACATGAATCTAATCCCATCTATACATACACATTAAGAAACTTTTCAAAACATTTTATTCTTTCCAAATCTCAACAACAAATTTCTTTCAATCTTTTAAATATGTTAAGATTAGTGCCAAAATAGCTACAAATTAGTTGTACTAGCTGCTGAAATTTAGCTTACAGCTTTAAAGTTGGATTAAGTTTAGGTAAATAAGGCTGCAATCATGCACAATCTGATTTTATGACAACTACTAATCTTTAGGCAATAATGTTAGAGATATGATAGCTTATTTTACTCCTTTAATTAAGCTTTTTCAGTTATGATTTTGTGTTTAAATGTGGGAGTGATCAATTCAATAAGCAATGAAATAAAAAAAAGTTTTTCTGCTCTTTCTTCTTAGTTCAACATCTGTTTTTTCCTTTATACAGATTAAGTTTTGTTCTTTCTTTCCAACAAATTGGTATCAATAGCTTTGTCATCTCGAGGGACCTATGAGAAGAGAGTGAATAAAAAATAAAAGTTCTTTCTATATAACCATTCTTTAAACTGTTATCTTAAATAGTTTATAGAAAATGAATTCTGAAACAAGCTTTCTAATTCCACCCATCTTCAATGTTGAGAATTATCAAGCTTGGGCAATTAGAATAATGGTTCATCTTGAAGCACTGGATCTATGGGAAGAAGTACAAGAGGACTATGAAGTAACTCCTCTTAGAGATAATCCAACAGTAAATCAGATGAGACATCACAAGGAGAGAAAGACAAGGAAAGCTAAAGCCAAAGTATGTCTTTTCTTTGCTTTATCTCCTTCAATTCTTAGCAGAATTATGCAAATAAAGTCCGCTACAGAAATTTGGGAGTATCTTGAAATGGAATACCAAGGAAACGAAAGAGTTCAAAATATGCAAGTGATGAATCTGATTCGAGAATTTGAAATGAAGAGAATGAAAGAATTAGAAACCATAAAAGATTATGCAGATCATCTACTTGACTCAGCTAACAAGGTGATATTGTTTGGTAAGGCTTTTACTGATGAAAGAATTGTTTAAAAAATTCTTGTTACATTTTTTGAGAAATATGAAGCAACAATCTCTTCTTTAGAAATTCTAAGGATCTGTCAAACATTACCTTGGCAGAACTTATTAATGCTTTGCAGGCATTGGAGCAAAGGAGAATAATGAGGAAAGAAGTTTTTGTTGAAGGTTCTTTTCAAGCTAAATCATAGAACGAATCATACGAGATAAAAAAAAGAACCAGAAACAAAGGCATTATAATAATTACAGTAATCAGGGAGGAAGTAATCCACCCTGCCCTCATTGCAAAAAGACAAATTACTCTCAACAGAAATGTTGGTAAAGACCAAATTTCAAGTGCAACAAATATGGTCAAATCGGCCATGTGGAGAGGGTATGCAAGTCACAAACGCAACAAGAAAAAGACAAAGCTGTTGTAAATCAATATGAAGAAGAGCAATTATTTGTAGCAACTTGTTTTTCTAGCAAAAACACTTCTAAAAATTGATTGATTGATAATGGATGCACAAATCATATGACCAGTGATCATGAGCTCTTTAAAGAGATAGATAGATCTATTATTTCCCAAGTCAAAATTGGAAATGGAGAATATCATAACGCAAAAGACAAAGGAACAATTGCAATTCAAAGCCCTACAAGTTTGAAACTTATAACTGATATTTTCTTTGTTTTTTATCTTGATCAAAACCTATTAAGTGTTGGGCAACTACTTGAAAATGGGTTCAAAGTGTTGTTTAAAGAAAAAACATGTATCATTAAGGATTCTAATAATAAGGAGATGCTTTATATCAAGATGAGAGGAAGTATTTTTTCCTTGAATCTATTGGACGAGGAGCAAGCAATAATTGTCAGGAAGGAAAGGATTTTGAATTATGCCACAAAAGACTCGGACATTATCATCATGATTCCATACTCATCATAAAAGAAAATCAACTAGCAGAAGGTCTCCCAGTCCTTAAGAAAAATCTGCCTGATTGTGAAACTTGTCGATATGGGAAGAAAGCAAGGCTTTCTTTTTAGAATTCATCATGGAGGCCAAAGAATAAGTTGCAACTTGTTCACATGGATGTAGGAGGACCTCAGAAAACATCATATTTAAAGGGAATCGAGAATCAGCTAATGACACCCTATACTTCTTAACAAAACAGAGTAGTGAAAAGAAAAAATAGGACTCTAATAGAGTTGACAAGTTCTTTTCTTCATGAGAAAGGGCTACCAAAGAAATTTTGGACTGAAGCTACCAATAATGCAGTATTTCTGCTAAACAGATTGCTAACTAAGTCTCTACTTAGAACAAGATTCGAGTTTCTAGGAGAAAGACTTGGTGTTACAACTCTTGAATCAAGGAGGAGTGTTAAGATTAGTGCCTCAAGAGCTGCAGAATAGCTATACTAGCTGCTGAAATTCAGCTTACAGCTTCAAAGTTGGATTAAGTTTAGTCAAATAAGGCTGCAATAATGGACAATCTGATTTTATAACAACTACTAATCTTTAGACAATAATGTTAGAGATATGGTAGCTTATTTTAATTCTTTAATTAAGCTTTTTTAGTTTTGATTTTGTATATAAATATGGCAATGATCATTTCAATAAGCAGTGAAATAAATAAAAGTTTTTCTGCTCTTTCTTCTTAGTTCAACATCTGTTTTTTTTCCTTTATACAGATTAAGTTTTGTTCTTTCTTTCCAACAAAATATCATATCATGTATGCACACTTCAAAAACTTTAAGTCAAATTATCATATCATGCATGGACACTTCAAAAACTTTAAGTCATTAGATTCTCTAACCTCCACATTATTATTAGGGATGCTGATCCAGTAGATTGTGAAGATTGTCAATTTTTCTCATTTTTTTTTGTTCATACAATGCCGAAAAAAAAAAGATTTCAATTTTAAAATGACTTTCCACAACTTATGTCAATTTTACTAATCAAACAAAATTAAAAAGAAATGTTAAAAATAAATTATCTCGCCAATTTAGAGTCAATAGGATTGACACTAGATGTAGGTATGGGCTCAGACAGACTACGGTTTGAGTTCTTATTTGGAGAGAATATTGTAGGCAACAAACAACCATGCATGTATGGTAAAAGGGCGCTCAAAATCAATACTCGACACCGTATTATCCGGAAGCTTCACCCTAAGTAGCAAAGGACCTAAAGATATATCTGAATGTCTTTACATGTTTCCAAATTTCAAACTTCAAATTAATCTCTAACTGATTTACCTACGTGTTTGTAGGATGAGAATGTGGCCCTGTATGGTATAGCTTTGATTGATAGTGGCTTCAAGTTCACTCAGTTGGAGGTTTTCACTTTCCATCCATACAGATTCATTGAAGGAAAGAGTAAATCGAAAGGGTGATTTCCGGACATTTTCTTCACAAGGTAGTTAGGTTTTTCATCAAAGAGTCGTGATAGTACTCAACTATGGAAAACTTATTGAATTCGGGTTGCATTATAGATTACTCTACTTTTACTCTATAAATAGAAACTCGATAGGCTTTCGAGCTCTAAAATTAAATTAAAAAATTAGTATTATATTATTAGAGTGGAATCATATGCCAAAAGTTTGGGATTTTGTTGAAAAAGTTCTTAATTAATTTGCAAAAATTCAAATTTGAGGTCAACTATCTGATATCTCCTTTGGAAGGGTTGATACTATACCTTAGAAACTCATTAAGAGTAAATTATCCATTCTTTAATTTACCCCTTACTTCTTGTTTCTTAACTTTGTGGCTTTTAAATATATATTTTTCTATGTGAGTGATCTTGACAGGAATTTAAAAAATAGCTATGTTAGAAAGTTGAAGGGTGTGGTTGGGAATGAGGAAGTCGAAATTTTGTTCTCTATCCAAAATCATCATCCTCTTTTGTGAAACAAAACTTATTTAAACTTCGGTAGTTATTCATTTAGCTGCAAGTTAAGTAATTTATGTTGTTGGACGGCTGATTTCTCTTTCATATATATTTATAAGTAGATGTTTTTTACAATACTTCTCTGCTGTTTGCTTTTTATGTGTAGATATCTTCTTTAATTTCCTTTTCACATTATTTGGTTGCCAATCTATTCCCCCAAGCTCTTCTTTAAATTATTTCTTATGCTCTTCTCTCTTTCTCTCTGTTGTCTAATTGGTTTTACTTCTCTACATGCGAAGTAATATAATATGGAGGAAATAGTGTAAAAGAGAATGTACTAAAAAGTGAGGAGTAATAAGTGTAAAATATTTATGAATAGAGAGAGTATTAAAGATAAAATCAATGTAAAATAGAAATCACAAAGCTCAAGAAAATTCATAGAATTAATAAACTAATTGATCTCCTATTCATTCTATCTCACTACTCATCCCGTCCCATATTAGTTGGTCATCTTACTAAAAATAGTTATCTCATATTAGTTGGTCACCTTACTAAATGAAAATGGCATTAATCAAAGGATTTTTGGGTTTAAGACTGCTAAAGAAGCATGGATAATCTAGAAGAAAGATATAGTGTGGCCAATGCCTCACAGTATTATAGCATTCAACATGGTATAAATTCCACTACTCAAGGTTCTCTTGATATTGCAAACTATTTTACCAAACTCAGGGGACTTTGGGATGAATTAGAAACATATTTCTTTGGAAACCTTGTGTCTGTGGAGCCTTACATGAGTTAGTTGAGGGGCAACATCTCATTCAGTTTCTATCAGGGCTAAATGACACATATTCCACTGTGAGAAGCAATTTATTCTAATATGATAAGTTTCTCTCTTGATATTGTTGTCTTCCATGTTTCTTCGATTCTTCTACTCTTTTTAGGCCTAGTGGTTCATATCCTATTTAAGTTGATGTTGGTTCTGCATCTAATTCCATCTCTCAACAATCAACTTCTGCAAGACCTCCACCAAACAATTAGGGAAATTTTCCCCAAAGAATAAACTATGAGTCCACATATAACAAATTCATGGTTTCTTGCAACTTCATGGTTTTTCCTCATCTTTTAAATTCTCTGGGGAAAAAAGAACTGCATTGTGTTCAACTAGTTCAAGCTCTAGATTCTCCCAATCTTCGCTCTACTACACTTGTTGTTTCTTCCCATGGATTTTCTCTAAAATAATATACTCATCTCCTAACTTTATTCCAGCAAATCCAGGCATCTCCTCAATCTCAACCATTCTCATCCTCTTCTTAGCCATCCTTCATAGGTTTGGTCCTTGCCTCCATGTTTAACATGATGGTTCTTTTATATGTAATACTTCACAATTAGATTCAGTATCTTGGATGCTTGATTCTGGAGACAAATCATATTACTCCACAAAAATATTTACTGCATGATCTTCAACCTTTAGTTTTTCCATCTTTAGTCACATTACCAAATAGGTATAAGGTGAAGGCCATATCTTTTGGTTCTCTCTCGTTATCTCCTACCATTACTCTCACCAAGGAAATGTTGGTACTTTCTTTAAAATATAGTTTGATTTCTATTTTCCAACTTCTTTCTGAACTTGATTATCATGCTCTTTTTACTACTATTTCTCTGAAATTAAAATTTCCTTCTCTGTAAAGGCCACTGCAAATTGATAAAGTTGAGCATGGACTATACATCTTCCACATACCTTCTGTTTCTCTACCCACTCCTATTTTGTTGCCTACTGATGTGAATACCTCTGCTATAGTTTTTTATTACTTTTTCTTTGATTCTTGTCTTACAAGTCATTGTACTTTTCCTATTCTTCCTGCACAATCTATCCCTAATTCAATAAATAAAAGTGATGTTTTGTGGTATCAAAGGATGGGTCATTCAACTTTTGTTAAAATTCTTTCTATATCTCATATTTCTGCAAAATTTTCTCCCAAATAGTCTTTTGTATGTTCCATCTACCATATGGTAAGACAACAAAGAAATCATTTTCCCACCAGTTCTACTCGGTTTTTTTTTATTTTCGTATTTTTTCACATTGATATATGAGGACCTTACCATACTACCACCTACAATGGTTTCCAATATTTTTTGACTATTGTAGATGATTTTAGTAGAGCTACTTGGACATATTTACTATTTTACAAGATCAATGCCTTTTTTTTCATCAAGGCATTCATCAGTATGGTCTCCACTAATTTCAATACCTTTGTTCAAACCATACGTACTGATATTACTTTTGAGCTAGGTTATTCTTTCTGAATATCTCCCTTCCTTAGGCATGATGCAATAGAGCACATGCTCCCACACTCCACAACAAAATAGTGTTATTAAAAGTAAGCATAAGGACCTTCTAGAAACTATCAGGGCCTTTCTATTTCAGTCGAAGCTTTATATTAAATATTGGGGTGAATGTATTCTGATATCCACATACTTAGTAAACAAATTTCCCTTCACTATTCTATCTAAAACAACTCATTTTGAAATTCTTTATAGTGTCCTTCGATCATATACTCACCTTAGATACTTTGGTTCTCTAGATCATGCTACTGTACCTGTTTCCCATAGGGACAAATTTCATTCTAGAGTTATCTCTTGTATATTATTAGGTCATGCTTTTGGTAAGAAAGGGTACAACTTTCTTCATTTGCACAATCATTCCATTTTTTAATCTAGAGATGTTACTTTTGTTGAACATATTTTCTCTCACTTATTTTCCTTCAACATTGTTTTCCAATGATTCTTCTCATCCTCCATCTTCTGTCTCTCCTCCACCCCTTACAATATCTTCTAGGACTACCATTTTCCTGTACATTTGTAGGATTTTATCTATCATTCAATTCTTTCTTCTCCCATTTCAATTTCTCCTTTTCCTCATTCTACTAAACCTTTACACTACTAGCAAGCAGTTCTCTATCTGGCCTTCTTGGCAGGATCCCATAACCAAAGAATTTCTAGCATTGGACCTCAATCACACATTTATTGTTTCACTTTCAACTGAAAAGAAAGTTATTTCTTCAAAATGGGTGTACAAGATTAAACACAAGTATGGTGGTATTATTAAACGCTATAATGTCAAACTTATTGTCAGGGGTGATATTCAAAAAATTGGTATTGATTTACTGAGACATTTTCCTCTATTTTCAAGTTCACTATCATTAAATGTCTTTTTACTATTGTTGCTAAGAAATGTTGTACTATCTATCAACTTAATGTGAATAATGCTTTTCTATATGTGACTTGTTTGAGGAGGTTTACATGAAGATCTCATTGGGTCTCACTGTTTCTTCTCCTCCTGGTTCTACTACCTTTTGTCTTGTAAGCTTCGTAAATCACTATATGGTTTAAATCAAGCCTCTCGATGATGATTTGAAAATTGTCTTCAACTTTAACTTCCAGAGATTACTTTCGTAGCCTTAATGACTATTCTCTATTCATTAAGGTGTCATTTCTCTCCACTATAATCCTTGATGTACATGTTGATGATAGTTTGTTGGCAGGTGATGATATTGGGGAAATGGATTCCTTGAAATGCTTCTTGGATGATCATCTTAAAATTCAAGACTTTGGGGATATTTATTATTTCTTAGACTTGCAGCCCACGGGGTACCTCAAGGTTTTCTTGTTAGTCAGCATAAATATACGAAGGAATTGATAGAAGATTTCCATTGTTTTGGTTGTTATTCTGTGGTGATTTCTTTAGAACTCTACCCGAAGCTTCTACCTAACTCTAGAACTTTGCTTCCTGATCCTTCTTCTTTTAGAAAGCTTGTTGGTAAATTAAATTCCTTACAGCACACTAGGCCTGATATTTTCTTCTCAGTTCAACAGTTGAACCTATTTCTCAAAGCTCCTAGTTCTTCTCTTATGCAAGTTGTTTTACATGTTTTGAGATATTTGTTGATTGATCCTGCTAAAGGCATTTTCCTCTCTAATTCTATTGACTTCACTCTTAAGCATATATTCTAATTGGGTTGCATGCTTTATTTCATAAACATCTGTTACTGGGTTAATCATTACTTTGGGTTCTAACTCTATTTGCTAGAAATCAAAGAAATAATCCACAATTTCTTTATCTTTAGCTGAGGCAGAATATAGAGTTCTTCGTAAAACTATTACTGAGTTGACTTGGCTTGTTCGGCTATTATCTAATCTCTCTATTTTTAGTTAATCACCTATTCATTTTTTTTGAATGACAACTAGGTTGCTTTGAGTATTACTAGAAAATTTGTTCCTGCACGAGCACATCAAGCATATTGAGCTGGATTTTATTTTGTTCACAACAAGCTTGATGGTGCTCTTATACTTAGTTGGCTTATATCCCATGTTTTGATGGCCAAGATGGGACTTCACTCAACCTCCAGCTTGAGGGGGTGATTACGATTAATGATTTAGATCCAAGCCCAAGTGCACCAGATATTGTCCCTTTGTAATTATTGTTTAGCTTAGTCCATTCATTCTTTTTCTTAATGTGTGTATTTGTCCTCACAAATGATGGGTTACAACGGATTACATTCTCATAAGGAAAAATAAGAGTTATGATTTTTCTTTCATTTCCTCAAGTTTTCTAGGATTTTCTTCACACAGATTACCTGGATATGCCCCATATCTTGAGAAAATTGAAGGAAAGGTGTCTTTTAAGTCTTGAATAAAGGATTGGTGACTTTCATAACCTTAAAGGGTCAAACATCATTAGAAAACTTGATTAAGTTAATTGTGGACTTGATTAATATTTTTAAGACTTTCTAATCTTTTCAAAAATATAAATTAACCTAACCCACACCCCTCTTCAATCCAAATCAACCACACTCTCTCTCTTCATCTTCTCTCAACTCTCTTCCAACTAACAGTTCTGGAAAATTTCTCCCTTCAACCTCCAGAGATAAATAGTCGGGCGAGTTCCTTTTCGACTTTCAACCGTTAATCGACGTGAAGACTTCTCTGACAACAACAATTTTGAGTTCTTCGTTGTCCCATTTCCTTTTTCACAGGTAAAAAATTATGAAGAAATAGAGGAACTTGATCCAACTACTCTTATAGTATTGAAATATGGACTGAATAAAACCCTAATTTCTGTCACTTCTTCTTGTTGTTGTCGTAATGTTGATTAGAATTTGTTGGTTTTTTTGTCACAGTTGATGTTCTTAGTTTGTGTGTATGTGTGTGTTGGTGTTGCTAGGTTGATTTATTGTTTGTCTTGGTAAAAATGGTATTACAACAGATGAAACATCTGATACAACAAATGAAACATTTGATGCAACAGATGAAAATATGATGCAACTATGAAAATCTAATACAATAGGTGAACAATCTAACAGATCATTCATCTGTTGCGACAGACGACTCTTCTATTTGAAAGAAATCTAAACAATATTGATTCAACAGATAACTGATTAGTGATCTATTTTTAATCTTTCCAATGGTTTACTCTTTATTTTGCAATAGATTAGTGACTATTTTTATTCTTTCTAATGGTTTACTTATCCGTTGCAATAGGCTGGTTATATGTTGTAATAGATAATATACCTGGTGCAACAAATTAGTGATCCATTTTTATTCTTTCTAATGGTTTACTCATCAGATTCAATAGGTTGGTTATATATTACAACAAATAACATACCTGGTGCAACATATTAGTGATTTATTTTTATGGTTTCAAATGGATTACTCATTTGTTGCAATGGGTCAATTATATGTTGCATTAGCTAAAATACCAGGTGCAATAGATTGGTGTTGTTTTTATGATTCCCATGGATTACTCATCCATTGTAATAGGTCGGTTATATGTTACAACAGATAACATACCTAGTGCAACATATTAGTTGTCTATTAGAACTGTTATATTACTGTTATGCATTAATTAATTATAATCTATGTTATGTTCTGTTAATTTAAGATAACATGGATTCCAAAAGAAAAGAAATCAAATCAATTCCAAGTAAAGGAATAAGTGAAGCAGCTCAGCTACATCCACCACTCTATGAGATTGCTTTACAATTGTTATCTCAATCCGAAGCAGAAGATAATGAACACGGGGAGGAAGAATCTCTAAAAAGAGATGATTTAAATGCTAATAACCCTTTCGCTGAATAGTTGGTCAAAACCTTCAGCATTGATAGTTATCCTGTGAGAATGCAGTACGATCGTGCTACACATTTAACGGGTGATCTCGTGGTTAAGTCAGTCATGGGAAAATCTTTTGACGCCTTCAGAAAATTACTTTGGGAATAAAAATTTGATTCTTATTTCAGTGAAAACTGCTTTGGGAAATATCTTAATTTGCCGAAGGAAAACAATGCTCGTTTCCAGATAAAAACAGAATATGATCTTCTCAAGCGTAGGTTTATGTATGAAAATAAAGATAAGATGGATGAGGTGTGGATAAATTACTGTGGCATGCCTTTTTGTTTTGGTTGGAAGGAGCTTTCCATAGTTACTGGACTATAATGTTATCCTCCTTGTCCTTCTCAAGTTATACCTACTCTAACCCAAAAAAAGCACCCCGCACACCTAAAAAAAAACAAGTCGAGTGATCGTGATGATCTGGTGTCCATTGTTGGTCCAAGCTTTAAAAATAAAAATTTGATAGAAGCATTGAAAAGTAAAGGACTTTCAAAGAAGCACAAGAAATTATTGTGCTTGGTTTGGTTTGTACATAATGTTCTTTGGGTGAGAGACGTTAACAACAACATAAGCCTCAGTTTAATAAATATCTCAGAGAATCTTGAGGTATTTAACTGCTATCCTTGAGGTTATGAAAGATTCAAAATGACTTTTAAATATTTGTTGACTCCATTAACGCCAAAAACAGTTAACTTATATGGCTTTCCATGGACCTTCATGGTAAATATTTCTTTTATCATGATATGATTCATCATTTTTTATTCAATAATGCTTTTGATTTATTGGTGTTATTTTATAGTCTTAGGCATTTGAAGTCATTCCTTATTTGAGACAACAAGTGAACTACCAGGAAGAAGTTTCCTGTCCAAGAATTCTGAGATGGTTGTCGTCCAAAACCGATAAAAATACAAAATTTCTTGATCTTTTCAATCCCCCCAAGGAAGTAGTAAGTCCAATTCTAATCAAGTTTTTATTTTAATTAATGATTAAATGACTTCATCATCATTCTTAATATATGTACCTATTTATTTTAGATTGTCCATCGATGGCTTGTTCTGACCAACCGAGAGTTGAAAATGCCATTTTTGCTTACTTTACGGTCTGTGCAAACTTTATCAGACACTAAGGTCGTTGATGGAATAAAAATGGAATTGTTTGGAGAAACAACTATCACAAGAAAAATAATTTTTGAGGGTGGGGCTAATGATGCTCCTCTTACTGTTTTTGAAAGAAGCCATTATGATTATGATCATAATGGTTGTACAGTTTTTTCTCCAGATTTTGCCGCATCTAGAGAATGTTCTCCATGAAAATGTTAAGATTTCAAGGCGAAAAACGATGGAGTGATTAATGTTATTAATGCACTAACTGCTTCTGTAAAGGAAATGACATCTAAGAGGGGTGTCATTCCATCAAAGAGGATTTCATATCCGCACACTCCACTAGAGATCAAGGTAGCTAAGAGGAGAAGAAAAGACACTTCCAAGGCATCATTAATCATCAAAAAAAGCAAGATTGTAATGCCTCCATCTTTGTCTTGCACCGATGTTCAGTGTACAAGGGCCACAGGAGAGAGCATGAGCTGAAGAAGGTGAATGTACATCATCTGTTCCAAAAAACAAACAGACACATATCTGTTTCAATAGATGATACATCTTCTGAAAATTATCAACTAGATATATACATCTACGGCAACTGTTGTCTAACCTGTTGCATCGGATTAGTTATCCATTTCAATAGATAAGTCTTATGTTGCAACATAAGGGCCATCTGTTTGAAATTATCGTATTGCTCTAATTTATTTTTTTAAATTTGTCCCAATAGATAATCCATTTGATGTAGCATAATACTCATCTATTGCAACAGATGGACAATCTGATGTATATCTCTACTTAGCATTGATAATTCTGGATTTCCAGATAGATGTCATGGTAGAAACTACTACCAAAGAGCATAATATCACAGTTGATAATCCATCAACTGCTTTCAAAGATGAAGAAAAAGTGGAGCCTATCAGTTTGGGAGAATGAAAGAATTGCCCGTTTGAAGGGTTTAACATCTCGAACGAGGCTCCAAGAAAACTAATACAGTTGATCAACGACTATTCAGAATGGATTGCCGATGGGCTGTTAAAGAATCATGACGGCAGGTACATAAATCAATTTTATAGATATTGGTTTATGCAATTCTTGTTGTAAGAACCTGACATTAACACATATAAATCATCATGTAGAAAATAAAATAACGAGCGCTACAAAGTGAACTAATCGAGTATTGGTTTTGATATGTTCGACTTTATTGTTGCACATTCCAGAATGAAGAACTGGTTCTATTTGATGTAATAGCCCCAAACTTGCTGGAATGATGAGGTTTAAATGTCATACCTATTACTATAAATTAATACTTTATTTAATTGCATCTGTGTATTGATTTTTCTGACACATAATCCAAAATATTTGATAATATGTGTAGCACATCGATGCCATTTTTTACTACCTCTGAAAGAAGGCCAAGTTGCAAACATAAGAACAATATAGATACACAACAGGCAATTATTTGTACAAAGATTACATCAATAATGCCTACGATATGTATTGTCAACAGCAGGCAAAAGTTTCCTGAAATGAGGAATGCTTACTCAACATCATCAAAGGTTTTAGCACTTCGGCTGGCTTACCTTGTCATTTGGTTGACAAAGTGTATATCCCAATCAATTGTTGTGATGAATTCTATTGGGTGTTAGCTGTCTTCATTCTAAAATAGAGGAGTATCCGAGTTTATGACTTGATGACACGAAGGAGACGTTCTGGGCCATCGCCTGAGGTATAAAAGCTGGACAAAATATTGCCTACTTACCTTGATATGAGTGGCTTTTTGGACCAAAAGGTTAGTACTGATTGGTCGACGATTGAAGCATACCGGGATAAAATGGGTAATCCCTTTGATGTACAATATGTTGATAGAATTTTTCAACAAACCATTGGTAGCCTGTAAGTTTAAGTGTCATGATTTAGTTTGATTTCACAAATTTCACAATGCTTTCATGAACTGCATGATATGGATTATCTATTTTTTATAATGTAGGGATTATGGTCCTTTTGTTGCCACTTATACCGAGTATTTTAGCGATGGATTATAAGTACCAAATAATGGACTTGATGCTGTATTACTCTACAAAATATATGCTGCTCTTTTATGCAAATACGGAGAAGGGAAAGCTCAAAAGTCATACGCAACCAACGTTAAAGATCCACGACGACCAAAGCCAAATTCTGTAGCACTGGATGAAGAAAAACTTGTCCATATTTATTAGATCTTTATAGCTTGAGTCCATCAATGTAATAACCTATCCTCCTTGGTTTAACTTATTGATTTATTTGTAGAGTATATCGTTCGTACCCATAATGATTTTTTTTACGTTTCAGTTATTTGTTGACTTATTTTATGTAATTTCTGAAGGCTTCGATTTATTTTATTCTGTCTATAAATATAATTAATCCTTAGTTTTGAACATATTAATTGAAATGGAGTACTAGATTCTAATATCGCAACCGATAATACATCTACTGCAATAGATGACATATCTTATCAGAAAGATTTAGACATATATTACAACATGAGATGCAACATATAGGTCATCTACTGGAAATTATATAACAGGTCTTCCTACTTTTTTGAATTGCTCCAACAGATTATCGATCAGTTGTAACAGATAGATTATATGTTGTAACAGATCATATTTTTGTTGCGACAGACAGACTGGGAACATCTGCATAACGCAATAGATGACAAAACTATTCCAATAAATAATCAATCTATCACAACAGGTACTATATCTATTACGACAGATATAAAATCTATTGCATTATAAAAATTCAACTTGGCCAGACATAAAATTTTTTGCCACTACATGTTAAGTGAATTGGCTTGAAATGAAAATTTGTTATCATGTTCGTCTCTGTATTTGTACATGTTCTTTTTTATACACGGGATCCAACCATTTAGTTAGTACCCCATATGCCCAGACTCATTGCATCTTTCCTATAATGGTATCGCACATACCGATCATTTGTGTGCCGATCAGCAAACACTAGATGTATACAAGCAAGTACGAACCACACGCTGCATTGGTTGTATTTCTTGGGAGATGGATGTTATTATTTCAAACTTTAAAATCCCATGATTCCTTTGCCAAGACTTCAGCTGGCAAATGATCCATCAGTTTTTTCTGCGTCAACAACTTGGGCAACAACTTCAACAGTTGTTGCATGTGGGTTAAAAATGTCTTCTTGCTGAAGATAGGTAAGTTGCAGTCATAAACCTTAATGTTTTCCTCATATAGTAGTATCTTAATAGTGAGAAAATATGTGACATCCACGTTCATGATTGCAAGGATTCTCCTTTCCTTGGTCCAGCTCTTGTCGTGTGGATATGACCTCTTCCCTCTAATATCTTTAATCATTTCTTCATCTAATTGGAACGTAGAAACTAACTTATCAAATCCCGGGACATTGGAATCAGCTATCTTACAGAGTTTAGCGTACCTATCCTTGAAATTATTATAGAAGTTGAGGTCCATTATCCTATCGGCGGCATCATAAGCATCCGAGTACGCTAATTGCCTTCGCCTCATGAGGTAGAGAATTTTATCAACATACTATGGTATGAGAAGATAATTTTTAAATAGGTTAGTAATTGTAAAGAATAAAAACACAGTGGAAAGAATCTGATGCAGAGGGTTCTCTGAATCAGTTCAAAGATTACCCAGCCAACGTAACTTATGCAACATATATGCATTATGTTGCAACAGAATACCAAGCTTTTGCAACAGATTACACATCTGATGTCTAGATTATTTTTCATGGAGTATATTGGAAGTCTAGGTTAGCAAAAGTAAAATTACCTTGTCCTCATACCACACGTACATATTTGTCATATTTGAAAAGTCTTTGCCAGCAAATGAATGCATGGTGTATTCTTTTTGAACCTTTATCTTGATAAATTCTTTCAGTTCCTTCTTATTCTCCTTGCCAAGAACTGCAAATATGTCCACCTTCTTCGGCGGCCCCTGAACTTCAACAACTATTGTAGCGGGAGGAGTTACAATTTTTGTTGATTTCAGAACGGAGACAATTTGTCTAATTTTTCTTCTTTTCCTCTTAACCTCTACTGTAGGAGTGCAGGGCTCCCTTACATCGTTGGATAGTATGACACCCCTCCTAGATTTTAACTCCTCGGCAGCTTCAGCAATAGCCTTTAGCTTTTCAAGGATTTTATCCTCTCTATCCTTGCACACTTTGCATTTGTAACAAGAATATGAGGGTGGGGAAGGGTGAGAGGGACCTGTGTAGGGATGAGAGGGAGAACCTATGCAAGGGGTATTTTTAAACATGTTTATTTTTTGCTGAGCACCAACATGCAAATAATCACGATTGGCAATAGAAGCAGCAGTAGGATGGCTTCCACCATCACAAACAACTCCACTAGCAATACTCCCAGAAGAAGCACCCGGATCTGTTGCAGTTTGAAGTTGGTCGTAAAGAGCTTCAACATTAGGCTGACCTTGCTTAAATGCTTTTCTTACGAATGTTTCTCTATCTAATTCCTTCTTTATTAACTCCACTGTTGGGTCTTCCTTTGTATCGACAATACCTAGAGTAAGAAAAGAAGTCATCCCTAGCTCATCAATGGTAGGAACAATCTAATGATGCACAACCTATAAAAAAAGACAAGAGGAATTTAAATTATATAATAATAATTTGAAGTCAGTTGGGTTACATGAGGCTCGGGTTACATGGATGCTAACACAACCAACTTATGCAACAGACGATCTAGCTACCGCAATAGCTAATTTGTATGTTGAAACAGATTGATAATATGTTGCACCAGATTACCCATCTGTTGCATAATTTGCAGTAGATGGGTAATCTGTTGAGTAGGGTTCAAAGAACCAGAGCAACATATGGTTAATCTGTTATGAAATATGGATCGTCTGTCATAACAAATTACCTATCTGTTGCACCAGTTGCAGTTGATGGGTAATTTGTTACAACAGATGACCTATCTATCGCAATAGATGGAACATCTGTTTCAATATCTTTCGTTGAGGTAAATTATTTAGTTTAAAGAAGATGTACTGCATCATCCAAAGGGTTAAAATATCAGCCTCATTAATATTTTTTTTGCTTCTCTCTGCTGCAGCCAACCACGTAAGGATCCTTAGATGAGAAGCCTTATCTGGGTAATCCTTGAAATGCTTTTGGAGTGGAGGAATGGCTTCACATTCCCAAGACTAAAAATTGTAAACAGGAAACAAGCAAAAAAAAGTCATAACTATATTCAATATAAATTAATGAATGAGTAAAAATAGTGATCAATTTTACCTTGAAAGCCCAAGGAAATCCATATAATGTGGTCGTCTTTGGCTTTAGCTTTTTCAGTAAATATTTGATAGTCAAGTAGTAGCTGTCGTATCCCCAGGGATAATCATTGAATTTCTCAAAATCATTAGAAAGCACCAACAAATCATGTTCTATGAATTTTCTAACGTCTCTTGCCAATAAAACGGAATGGACAAACCAAACTAAGAACAATTTCTCCGTGTAGTGCTTTGGTATGTCTTTATTCTTGAGATCCTCCATCAAATCCTCCACTCTGTAGCTAGGTCCAACAATTCCCAACAACCCATCTTTTTTTACCTTGCATTTGTTGGACCCTTTGTGGGGTGTTTTCTTGATGGGAGGTTCTTCTGGATGCATCTCAAGCCCTTCACTATGGCAAACTGTTTCAATCCAAAACAAACCGGCATGCCACAGTAGCTGATCCAGACTTCATCCATCTTTTTTCCGTCCTCCTTCTGACCTCCATCATCCCCCGTGTACTTTATCTTGTGATTGAGAAGGAAATATACCATGATCATCGGAAAACGGAGAGGGCAGCCCCCAGAAAGCTCAAGAAAGTATGCAAAGCAGCTCTTCTTGTCCATCTATGTTTTTCTTCTTCATAATAATCCAAAGTTCGTCAAAAGGTTTCCCCAACTGACATTTAAGTACAAGATCACCAAATACTGCTTTTAGGGCTATTCATCGGCTTCACAACTCGAAACTTGTCAATACTAATGATTTTGATAGAAACATGCAGGAATTTTGATATTATTTCATGCCCCATTAGTGAAGAGGAGTTATCACTTTCCTCAGCTTCACTTTGCCCTGACTGAGATTGTTCTAGAAGTTCCTCCGAATCTATCTGTACTCTAGCCTTTTTTGTTTTGTGATCAGAAGTTGATCCACTTTCAGTTTCTTTTCTTTTGGGAGACATATTTTAAATACAAATAATAGAAAAATAAAAAATAAATTTCATTTGATGTCTTCATAATTTTTTAAAAAAGTGAGAAAAATTTCAATAAATTATTCTACGCCATATAACCAAAACAAATACTCCAACGGACAACCCATCAGTTGGAACAGATGGAGAACCCGAATCTGTTTGAAGACCTATTTAATATCTCCCAACAGATATTCTACCTGTTGCAACAGATGGACAAATTTCAATAAATTATTCTACACCACATTACAAGAAAATACTCCAATGGATAATCCATCAGTTGGAACAGATGGGGAATCTGTTTGAAGACCTATTTAATATCTCCCAAAAGATCTTTCACCTGTTGCAACAGATGGACCACTACCACCACAACCAATTCCACCACCAATTCCACCAATACCACCACCAATGCCACTAATACCAACATCAAGACCACCGATACCAACGCCAAAAAACATAAATAACAACACCACCAACAACATCTACCAACTACACCACAAATACTATCCAACAACACCACGACTGTGAACAAAACAATGATAGAAAAACTAGTGTTTTCTCGGGTGCTTCCTACTTTTTTAGCATCAAAACTTAAAATTGTTAACCTATCTCAAAGATAATACAACTAAAAGTTTTATTTTTAATTATTAACTAAAAAGCCTAATTTTTTAGAATAAAGAACAAATGTAAAACTCTTCTTGAACTTTGTTACCTGCAAAGACAGAGAAAACAACGGATACAAGTGGGAATGAAGTCAAAAAACAACTATATGTAGTCATAAATGGGAAAAAAATTGACCTGTTTTGAAGGGTTAAGCAATATGTTGAGTAGTTATTGATAGAGAGAGGAGACCAGAGAGAAAGAGATAAAAGAGATAGAACTTAAGATTTGAAATGAAAAGTTTTTCGCTCAAATAGATGATTTGTATGGGTTGATTTGTAATTTTGGAAAAGAATGACAAGTTTTGAAATTGCTAATTTGGTCCGAATTGATCTTAATTAGTTTTAAAAAATTTAAATTATATAGTTTTTAAAATATTGAGTTGATGAGAACTCATTTCAACTCAGAGTGCTCAATCAATGACTCGGGTCGGGATGAATGCAATACTAACGCCATGCAACCGCAAAGACTCGATTGGATTTATAGTTGACCCTGTGAGCTCATTCATTCATCCCTAGTTACATCTAAATTAACCTAGGTAATATCACTATCCTATCATTGAGTTAATGATAAATCATTCAACTCATAGTGATCGATCGACGAATCGGATCGAGATTAACGCAATACCAACTCTATACAATTGTAAAGACTCAAATGGATTTGTAGTTGACCCTTTGAGCTCATTCATTCATCCCTAGTTCCACCTAAAACAACTTAGGTACTATCACTATCCTAACATTGAGTTGATGAGAACTTATTTCAACTTAGAGTGATCGATCGACGACTAGGGTCGGGATGAACGCAATACCAATGCTATGCAATTACAAAGACTCGATTGGATTTATAGTTTACCCTATAAGCTTATTCATTCATCCCTAGTTCCATCTAAATCAACTTAGGTACTATCACTATCCTAACATTGAGTTGATGAGAACTTATTTCAACTAAGAGTGATCGATCGATGACTCGGGTTAGGATGGATGTAATACCAATGCCATGCAATTGAAAAGACTTGATTAGATTTGTAGTTGACCCTGTGAGTTCATTTATTCATCCCTAGTTCCACCTTACGTAACTTAGGTACTATCACTATCCTAAAGTTGAGTAGATGAGAACTCATTTCAACTCAGAGTGATCGATCGATGACTTGGGTCGGGTTGAATGTAATACGAACGCCATGCAATTACAAAGACTCGATTGGATTTGTAGTTAACCCTGTGAGCTCATTCATTCATCCCTAGTTCCACCTAAATAAACTTAGGTACTATCACTTACCTAACATTGAGTTGATGAGAACTAATTTTAACTCAGAGTGATCGATCGATGACTAGGCTTGAGATACACACAATACCAACATCATGCAATTGCAAAGACTCGATTGGATTTATAGTTGACCCTATGAGCTCATTCATTCATCCCTAGTTCCACCTAAATCAACTTAGGTACTATCACTAGACTAATATTGAGTTGATGAGAACTTATTTCAACTCAGAGTGATAGATCGATGACTTGGGTTGGGATGAACGTAATACCAATGTTATTCAATTGCAAACACTTAATTGGATTTGTAGTTGACCCTTTGAGCTTATTCATTCATCCCAAGTTCTTCCTAAATAAACTTAGGTACTATCACTATCCTAACATTGAGTTGATGAGAACTCATTTTGTAACGACCCGAAATCGCCTCTCGGGACGTCACATGGTGCTTAAGGCTATAAGTAGCCCCAAGCTAACCCTTAGAGCCAGTTTCTACCCAAACACCCAACTTAAGATAAGGATAGACTTAAACACTCGCATAGCCATACAATAAAAAAGGAAATAAGAAAGGATAATTGGTTCATATGACCACAACATAGAGAAATCTCACCAAAATCACAATAGTGATCCCTCTCGACATATCATAAGTCTGTTATCAATCTGACAAAGTCTCTATTAATCAAAATCTAGAGAGCCATTGGGACAGGCCCCAACTGACTTGAAATAGAATGGAAATAAAACATAGTCTCTCAAGTACAGTAAATATTTTAAGATCGGTCCTTGAACCAGCAGGACTCACCACTGTAGAAAATGTAGGCAAGGCTGTCGGAGAATCACGGGTGAGGCTGGGACTGAGCACCTGAACCTACATTATAAGAAAATATAGCACATATACATATATGTGGATCAGTACTTTGGAATGTACTGAGTATACGGGGGTGCATGCATATGTATAAAGTAGTAATGATATTTTTTTCAATCAAATCATGTATGCATAATGAGATGACTCACATAGCTTGAACAAGTGTAAAATATGAAACTCATAAGTCTTGTGGAATGAAGAATGTAACACAATCTCGTGAGTCATCATTATTTAACTTCAAAATCTGAAATCTTCTCTTACTCTCAATGCCTAAAGGCTAAGGGATTTTAAACCACACTTTCAAGTCATGCATATATATCAAGAGAGTAAAGGTTCTTCAATGCTCAACACTTTACAATCATTTAGAAACTCATATACTTGGAATTCGAAATTATAAAACTTGAAAATATACTTGAAGGGATTTCATTCACTTTAGAAAATATCTCATCTCAAATCAATACCTTGATTAGGGAATATCTTTGCAATTTAACCATTTAGGGAAAATAACTTATAGGTGATGATAGGCGAATTTACACGCCTATAGTGCTATATTTTACCCATATTTTAGCCAAGTTTTGAGGACAAAATACATAATTCATGCACTTTTAGTCCTTTTTCCTGTAAGTGAGTTAAAGAACATGATTAGCAAGTTTTCAGATATAAATGATGCATAATTCAGCATTTTATGGATAAATTGACGCCAAAGAAAGCTTCATGAAAGGAGGAAAGCAAAGCTTGGACTCTAAGGACTAAAAGTGATGCATGGAAAACCTGTCCCGGGCAAAAACAGTAATTTTGAAGACGTTGGGGACTAGCAGTAATTTATTTGGATTAGGATAATGATACATTAACCTAGTAGGATTGGGTTAAGTAATTCATTAGCTTAGTAGGAATAGGATATGGGTATTATAAATACCCTAATTTGCTAGAGATTATAAGACATCTTTCAATCTTTCCATTATTCAATCTTCTACTTCTAAGACATTCTTCTATAATTCTACAACTCTTCTAATCCTTCCATTAATTCTACTTTTTATTCTTCTTCTGTTCATCTATTCAATTCTTAATTTCCGCAACAAGAGAAACGTTACTTGCAAAGAAAGTCACGCCTAAACGCCTACCACACTTTGCTACACGAAATCTTTATTGTGGTATAATAATAATGTCTATTGTGATTTCCTTCGCACTCATGGGTAACTAAAATTCTCTGTTGGGGTTATGGAAGCCATATGAGCTATTATCTATTGCTATGAGTTTGTGAATTCGTGACACGTATGCTGCTTATATCATTATTCTCTTCATCTTAATCTAAATTCTTTGTGGTTGCAAACGCATAGAATATGCCAGTATAGCATTAACTTGTTCGAAAGAAAAGTTATATGTCTGGAAAAGAGATAATGTCAAGGTAGTAGGGTCCCATCCCCTATTAAAAAGTTAGTGTCGTAACTGGATTAACCTCTTGGAGAATTCGTACCGTTAGATACGCTTTAAGCTCGAAAGATATAAAGTGAAATAGTCCTTGTTTAGGTCGAAAGACGCTTGGATTTACCATAGAATACAATTCTCTATAAGCACATGCATGTCTGAATTCCACATAACTCATAGCCAATAGAGACGTATAACTCATAAGGTGGACATACCCCCAACTTCTCCATTCTCATTGTTTTACATCTTACCAAACATTCTTTCTTTTTACTTTGCCATTTTCTGTTTTACTTTATTATTTTGTTCACATCAATTGCACATTACAATCCCCCCTTTTTACGAGACTTGCACTAAAAGTCTAGTAATCTTTGCTTACTTGTTGACCAAGCTATTCCCTGTGGGATCAATACCCAACCCAGTTGGGTTATATATTTGAAAGCGATCGCTTTATACTCCTATGAGAGCTGTAGATTGAGCGTTATCAAAAATTGGCGCCGTTTCCAGGGAATACGGTTGTCAACTAAGTTTGTGATAATTACTAGTCCCTTTGGTCAAAGATTCTCGTACTTTTACTTTTAGTTTTTGTTTTTGATTTCTGCAGTTTTTTTTTTCTCAGTGCATGCCCCATACTCGAAGTTCTGGTCAACCGTTATTACCTATCAATCCTGAACCAAAACGTATTGGCAGAATGGAGGCACAACATGAAATTGAAAGGATGGCTACTCAATAGGAACAGGCGAGACTAGCTGCTCTAGCAGCCGCTCAAGTGCATCAACAGAATATTGATAACCCTGGGCGAGCAATAAATCCTGACGACGAGGACCTAGGTGATGACGAGTTACTAAAACCTAGGCATGCTGCTGAGATCTCAATACCTGCCAACAGAAGAGATCATCAAGCTAGGTTTAGACCCGAACGCCGAGCTATGAAACCAGCTTTCGACGATGATGATGATGATCTTGATGAAGCCGGAGCCATAGGAGTCATTATTCCTCCACCATTGGCACCCGGAGCCAAGTTCAACATCACAAGCACCATAATTCAGTTATTGCAACTTAAGGGATTATTTGGTGGACTAGCAGGCGATGATCCGAATATGCACCTCATCAACTTTATTTCTACATGCAAGTCGTTTGACAATCCTGGTGTTGGTCAAAATGCAATTCGATTACGCTTATTTCCACTGTCTCTGTCTGGAGAGCCAACTCTATGGTTGAATGGGCTGACGCCTGACTCTATTACAAATTGGAGGCAATTGAGAGATGCTTTCCTAGAAAGATTCTTTCCACCATCCAAAAGAGCACAATTAAGAGATGAAATCAGCAACTTTCGGCAGTTTCCAACTGAAGCTCTTCATGAAACATGGGAGAGGTTCAAGACATAGCTAACGAGGTGCCCAAACCATCACATGACTAATGTTTACCTAATGGAGATACTATACAGAGCCTTGAATTCAATAACTAAACCAGTGGTGGATAATGCAGCTGGAGGATCTTTTATGGACCTCACCTTTGGTCAAGCAAGCAATATGCTAGATCGTATGACAAAGCAAAGTAGAGCTTGGCATACCAGGGATTCTGAGGTAGCAAGACCCACTTTATCTATTGGCATGACTGCAGACCAAAGGAGTAGAGAAGAAGAACGTGATCAAGATATGGTGCACATGAAAACACAAGTGGATCTTCTTACAAAGCATTTATTACCAGGGAAGACCGAAAAAGTCAAAGCTATTGCGTCGAAAGGAAGAGACGAATCTGATTCGGAAGAAGAGGCCAACTACTTAAACAATCAGGGGGGTTTCTGAGGGAATACCCAAGGAAACCAAGGTCGGAACTATTATGATAAATCTGGAAACAAGGACCAAGGTAGTTGGAAGAACAAGAATGAAAAGAGTGGTTTGTATGTTCCCCCAGGAAGACGTGACACCACCACATCTAGTTCTAGAAATATGGAAGAGATGATGGCTAAACTATTGAAAGGAGTGGAAGTAACGAGCGCTGGAGTAACGGAGGTAATAAATGATTTGTCCTCTATGAAGCAATTAGTTGATTCTCATTCCACTTCAATCAAGCAAATAGAGGGGCAATTGAGCCAACTTTTAGCAGCACTCAATCAAAGAAAGGCTGGCACTTTACCTAGATACACTACGCAAAACCCAAGGAATAATGGGTCATGCATGGCTGTTACTACCCGAAGTGGTAAGGTGCTGGAAACTTCATCAAAAGGAAAGCAAGTGGTTGACAAAGTAGCGGACATTGATGATAACGCAAAAGGAGAGGAATCCGCGGAAGCCACCCACGATGTCTATGACGTCACACCGAGCATGTTGCAGCCTGAAAAGGCTGAAAAATGGAAGCAAGAGGAGCAGAAAGCCGTGGAGTGAGCAATTCCCTATCCACCACCACCTTTTCTTCAAAGATTGAAGAAGGTGGCGGATGATACAAAGTTCAACAAATTCATGGCTATGCTAAAGCAGCTGACCATTAATGTTCCATTGGTAGAGGCACTTGAACAAATGCCTGGGTATGCGAAATATATGAAGGATCTGTTGACAAAGAAGCGCGCAGCAAGCTATGAGTTGAAAGATAATGTTCATCACTGCAGCGCGATCTCTACCCGATCACTAGTCCAGAAGAAGGCTGACCCTGGTGCTTTCACTATTCCTTGCACCGTTGGATCTTTGAATTTTGCCAAGGTATTATGCGATTTAGGAGACAGCATCAATTTGATGCCATTATCTATCTATAAAAAGTTGGGGTTGGGTGATCCTACTCCAACCAATATGAG
The DNA here is from genome assembly GCA_030864225.1 of Capsicum baccatum var. pendulum. Lineage (NCBI taxonomy): Eukaryota > Viridiplantae > Streptophyta > Magnoliopsida > Solanales > Solanaceae > Capsicum > Capsicum baccatum. The sequence goes on along the minus strand of CM061561.1, from coordinate 209,516,139 downwards.
GCTCGTAATGGCGGATAGGTCGGTAAAATGACCTGTTGGTATTCTATGTGATGTATTAGTAAAGGTTTCTTCATTTATCTTTCCGGCAGACTTTGTTATTTTGGATTGTCAGGCAGACTCAGAAGTTGCCATAATCTTGGGGCGCCCTTTCCTTGCTACTGGAAGTGTGCTCATTGATTTGAGAGCTAATGAGCTTTCGTTCCGAATAAATGACGAAGTAGTTCGCTTTGATGTTTGCAAATCAATGAAGCAACCCTATGGGATCGATACCCAACCCAATTGGGTTATATATTTGACAGCGACCGCTGTATACTCGTACGAGAGCTGTAGATTGAGAGTTATCAATAGGGAAGGGAAATAAGCATTTAATTTTGAAGTTCGAAAGGCTAGGGAGGTTCTCGTAACTGACATAAATCATACGAGCTATATGGAGTCCAATATTTTGTCCTCCTAAGGAAGAGACCCCATGTTGGGGAGGAGCATCATACTCTTGCCAAGGAGTATAACCTAGGTCTAGTGATCACTAAACGAAAATCAACCTTGAGCCCACATAATAAAATTAGCCTCAGGCCCACTCATAATCATAATATAATCAGCCTCAGGCTCACATCCTATGGTGGCATGTAGTTTTTGGGGTAACAAATCATAGTAGCTTACCCACTCGGTGCTAAATTACTCCTTTTTGATTATCTGTGCTCATCTCATAAAAATCCACTTTTAGAACAATTATATGGTTCACCACAAACCCAATAATCAAATCGATAATCTCATATAGTAAAGTGGATTTCAAAGCTTTCGGACCATTAGGTCAATTCAAATTTCAACCATCTCAAAATATTCAAATCATGGGTGCTTATAGCATGAGAGTTCATAATTTAATAAGTCTCAAATAGGGATTACTAACCCATAGTTCAATTTCAAATTAAAGCTTATCAAAAGCATAATATATAGTATATAGATTCATAAATGATGTGGAAATCTGGAAATTTCGGCAATTCATCTCAAAATCTCAATGTAGTCATATGCTTCAATATCTCAACACTTTAAATATAAGCTTCTCAAGGAGTAAAGTCATGGAGTTTATCCAGCTATAAAAACTAAAGAAAACATGTAGAAATCATGTCATTTAACTCTCAATTCATGAGAAATATCAACATAATGCATTCAATAAATATGGGTGAAAACCCCAATTCAAACTCATGTAAAATCCCTATAATTTCAGAAAAATCATAATGTAAATAAACATTTTGGGCACAAAGGTGAAAGGGTTACCCAAGTTCAAAACCCCACATATCTTGAATTTGAAGCTTTAGAAGAACTCTCACTTTTTGAACTCTACTCTTGCTCTAGAATGAGGGTTCTTGAGACCCTTCACTTGGGAACCTAGAATCATGACTCAATTTAGAAAATCCATGGTGAACTATTGAGATTTATGGAAGAGATTTTGAGTATTTAGGGTTCTTGTTGAGAGGATACTTGATAAAACCCATATAGGATGCTTCCAAATGGATTTGATTTAGTGTTTCCACAATTTTATAGGCTTGGAAAAAGTCCAAAATGCCCTTTTAAACAACTGTGCAAAACTGAATAAATTGAACTGGAACCCGATTTTGCTAGACTTCGCGATACGCCACTAATCGTGTTGGCTCTCTAGAAAGTGACAATTGGGAAATTGACAACCTCCGCGATGCGGAGCCATGCATTTCCCCATTGGTTGGGACCTAGGACTCCTCTGCGATGCGCTACTATCGCGAAGTCCCACTGGAAATTTACAATTTCTAAATACACCCTCTCCACGACGCGCTAGGCTCTCAAATGACGCAGTTTTCATGACAAAGGCTTAAATTGGCCATAACTTCTTACCGAGTGTCTGATTTGGGTAAATCTTATATTGATGGAAAACTTATCAGATCTCCCACATGATAAATATTCAAAGTTAGGGAAATTATACATGGTTAGCACAACACTCACTTAGAAATCCACTTTTCAATCTTTTAGGGCCGGAATCACGTCTCACTCGACATGCCCTAAGGCTTAAACTATAAGGAACTTTTCGGGACCTTACATATTTCAACTCAGAGTGATCAATTGATGACTTGGGTTGGGATGAATGCAATAACAACGCCATGCAATTTAAAGAATTGATTGGATTTGTAGTTGACCCTGTGAGCTCATTCATTCATCCCTAGTTCTACTTAAATCAATTACAATGTAATATGTTGCAACAAAAAACTGAGTTGTTAAAAATTTTCAAACAGATATTCATATTTGTTGCAACAAATGACATATCTGATTTAATTATCAAATAGACATTTTCATCTGTTGTGATAGATGACTAAGCTATTGAAAATTTTCAAACAACTATTTATATCTATTGTAACAGTTGACATATCTGATTTAATTAATTATTAAATAGATATTTTCATCTGTTTTCACATATGACTAAGTTGTTGGGATTTTTAAACAGATATTGATATCTGTTGTAATAGATGACTGAGCTGTTTGAATTTCTAAACAGATATTTATATATGTTGGAACAGATTACATATCTGTTTGAAAATCTTTATTTCTCTTTTAATTTTAAAGAAAGCTTCTAGTTCGAGTAGATAATGTATCAAGTAGTAGTACTTATTACTAAAGACAGTAAAAATGTTTCTTGGATATCTCAAAAGTGAGTTCATTGAGCAGTCTTGTCTTGTCTTTTCAATGTCACTAGTCTTAGTCTTCCTCGTGCCCCTCAAATTATCAATGAAATTAATGAATATTACTCCCTCCGTTTCAAAATAGTTGTCCCTTTTTAACTTGATACTCCCTTTAAGAAAGTATTTATTAGGGGTTTATTTAACCAAATTAGCCTTATTAATTATGCTTTGAAAATATAAATTTGAGTAAATATACTTTGTTTAATATTTTTAGAAAGGGGGCCAACTAAAACAAAATGGAGGGAGTAATTAATGAATATTAAAAATCCCCATTTCTACATACATAATACATCTCCAGAAATTATCCCATCTCTTCCTTCAGTTGTAGTTTATTTTATTCAACTCTTATATTTTTCTTTCTCTTCTTTAGGGTCACGTCCTTTTTTCTCTCTTTTCTCTTCTCTTCTCATAAAGATCCTTTTGGATCTAAACCGATCCATATCTTTCCTCGATTGAAATTATTGTTTTGATCTCCTTTTTGACATTAAGGTATGGTTCATTGTTGCTCTTTTATTCTTATCTTCTTCTTTGCATGCTATTTACATCTATTTTTTATTTAATTACTATTTAGCCATATCATATTTATTAAAAAAATTTGAATGAACTTTTAAGTGTTGAATAAACAAACTGAGAATTTTTATTACAATATGCAAAAAAATTCATCTGTTGGGAGAAGTTTAAAAGCCTTGTTGGCGGTATCATTTTTTTTGTACGTAATTTGTTTGTTTCTTTGGTGTTGATGTAGTTATTGATGTTGTTGGTGAGGTTGGAGTTATTGGAACTTGTGGTGTGGTGTTGTTAATAGTTCTAGAATAAAGGATGTTGCTTCTTTGTTGTTGATGATGTAGTTGGATCAAATGTTGTTGTTTCTTTGTTGTTGATATTTTTTATTTGCAATTTATGTTGTTGTTGATGTTGCAATTGATAAAGAAACTGTTGGACCAAATCAAACCTCCAGAAAATCTGGTTTGATGAATTCCATCTGACTCCACATCTGTTTTAACAGACTCCACATCTGATGCAACAGACTCCACATCTAAAGTAATAGATTCTACATCTGTTGCAACAGATGGATAATATTCTTTTTGTGACATCTATTTTTTCCTCTTCTTTGTAGATATAAGAAACTAATAGTTGATCAACCTTTTCCAAAGCATCACAAGAGGTTGCATTAAGATTGGTTCAGAGAAATAAGTTGCATGCAGATGGAACCACTTCATATGTGGAAGGTATGTATTACTGATAATGTTATCGTGGAAACACACATAGAGTGCACTGATTTTGTGAATGTTGGTTTTACTGATTAGTCATATATAATTCAAAAACGATGTCTACAATTTTATAGTTAAGTTTGGTAGGTCCAAACTGATAAGGCTGAGGGACCATAAATATAGTTATGATACCCTGTTAAGATTTAATGTTAGTTTTTGTTCATGTTTATTTGTCAAGTATTGTGAAGGGATCTAGTTTTGGTGTCATTGTAAGGAGATTCAATAGAAATTAGACTAACTTTAGGGTGCATTGGACCCTTAGATGGACTTCAAAGCTTAGCACTACATCGAACAAAAACAAAAACCAATATAGTTATTGCCCTAGCCCAAAGTTATATGGTTGGTTTGATCGCTCGGGGTGATGATTATACGCCAAAAGGTGCGGTAAGAGAATGCCTTCAAGGGAAACTAGGTGGTTTATGGAAGACTATATTATCTGAGACCTAATTGAAGAAGAGACATAGGGTAGAAAGTAACTTTTAGTGAATCTGGCTGATGGAATTGTCTTAAAAGATGCAAAATCTTAATCAAGTGCAAATATGAAAGTGTATCCGATAATGTAATTTCATCTGTTATCTCTCTGAACAAAAAATAATGCAGATGGATACTTTGCTAGGGTGCTGCATGGTCAGGATTATCACCTAGATAGAAAATAAAAGAAGACCAACAAAGCAGCCTCACGGGCATCAAGGGTTGAAATAATGTTCAACAAGTCTAGAAAACTTACGCCAACAACAACTGCAGTTAAAATAAGGAATCTAAGAGAAGGAGGCAATTTCTAAATTTTAAATTTCATCCCATGCCTTCTTGTTTGTGTTTTCGATTAGTTCCACTGCCATTGACCTAATCGAAACCAAAAACGAGATTGAAAGGCAAATTGAGTATCATTGCTTCCTTAGCAATATGGTTATAATTGATTGTGTTTTCTTACTTTAGCATGCTTTCAACATTCCTTAGAGAAGATCAGATGCTTGCTATAGTATGTGAATCTCAATAATTTTCAAGCTTGTCTCCAGCTTGCTAATTCTGTATTTAAGATGGTCGTTGCCGTCTTCGAAGTTGGTAAGGAGTTCCTCATCTCTTATGAGCTCAATCAGGAACACTACCTTCAAAGTTGTGGCTTTATAGAAGCCCTTCAGAACACTTTCTTCAGAAGCCCTAAAGGATACATGAAGGGCCGCTGTGTTTGTTTTACGTCAAAATGTGTAGATGCACGTTGAAGATATGGTCCCAACAGCTGAACAACACACTTGTATCGAGCATTGCTACATGCATCTTGCTTAACCAATTTAATAAATTAATAAGCAAGGAGTTACGTAGTGTTTGATCTAAAACGGCTCTACCAAGCCTATCAAATGTTATGTAACTCCAAGCTCGTTACCCTATCCAAGAAATATGACCGAGTTAGTTCACAAATCAAACAAGCTTAATCTCTCAGCCTTTCTGCTGATCACTCTACTCTAATATAGATGACAAGATATCTTCTATCCAAAAGTCTACACCGTCGCCAAACATACTTGACAGGGAGTAATTTTTCAAAAGGAATCAATAGATATCTTCTGAAGAATTGCTCCCTGGCAAGCATGTCTGGCAACGGTGTAGACTTTTGGATAGAAGATATCTTTTCATCTTTATTGGAGAAGAGTGATCAGCAGAAAGGACGAAAGATTGAGATTGTTTGATTTGTGCACTAACTCGGGAATATTATTTTGATAGGGTAATGATATCGGAGTTACGTAATGTTTGATAGGCTTGGTAGAGTCGGTTTAGATCACACGCTATGTAACTCCTTGCTTATTAATTTATCAAATTAGTTGATCAAGATGCATGGAGCAACACTCGATAAAAGTGTGTTGTTCAACTATTGGGACAACATCTTCACTGTGCATCAATATATTTTGACCTAAAATAAACACAACGACCCTCCATGTATCCTTTAAGGCTTCTAAAGAAACTGTTCTGAAGGGCTTATAGAATGCCACAACTTTGAAGGCAGTGTTCCTGATCGAGCTGACAAGAGATAAGGAACTCCTTACCAACTTTGAAGATGGCAACAACCAGCTTGAATACAGAATCAGCAAATTGGAGGCAAGCTTAAAAATTATCAGAATTCACATACTACAGCAAGCATCTAATCTTCTCCAAGGAATGTTTAAAGTATGCTAAGAAAATAAAACACAATCAATTAATCCATATTGCTAAGTAAGAATGATACTCCATTTGCCTTTCAATCTCGTTTGTGGTTGTTATCAGGTCAACGGCAGTGGACCCGATCGAAAACACAAAAAAAGGCATGGGATGAAATTTAAAATTCAGAAATTGCTGCCTTCGCTTAGATTTCATATTTTAACTGCAGTTGTTATTGGAGTAAGTTTTCTAGACTTGTTGTACATCATTTCAACCCTTGATTCCCGTGAGGCTGCTTTGTTGGTCTTTTCTTATTTTCTATCTAGGTGATAATCCCAACCACACATCTCCCTAGCAAAGTGTCCATTTATATTATTTTTCTTTCAGAGAGACAATAAAAGAAATTACATTACCAGATACACTTTCATATTTGTACTTGATTCAGATTTCACTTCTTTTAAGATAATTCCATCGGCCAGATTCGTTAGAAGTTACTTTATACCCTATGTCTCTTCTTCAATTAGCTCTCAGATGATATAGTATTCCATCAACCACCCATTTTCCCTTGAAATCATTCTCCTACCGCACCTTCTAGCGTATAATCATCACCTCGAGCAAGCAACCCAACCATATAAATTTTTGCCAGGGGAATTTCTATTGGTTTTCCATTCTTGTTTGATGTAGTACGAGGCTTTGAGGGCCATCTAAGGGTCCAATGCACACTTAAAGTTAAGTCCAATAGTTATTGTTTCTCTGCAGTGATGACAAATATTGATCCCTTCTCAAAACTTGACACGCATAAACATGAGCAACAACCCTCAGTAATTCGTAATAGGGTATCTGCACCATTTTCATGATGTCCTCAGCCTTATCAATTCCGAACCCATGAAACTTAATGGTACAATGCAGGATCTTATTTGAATGATCAATGTCTAATCGGTTAAAAACTGCATTCATAAAAACATTATACTTTGTCTGTGTTATCCCGGTGACCTTATTAGTAATACATACTTAACTCCCAGACATATAATAGTGGATCCATCTGTACACACCTTATTCTTCCTAGGCCATCTATGACTTAAATTGAATAAATAGATGACTAGCTAGTTGGAACAGATGACATATTTGTTTATATTGTCAAACAATTGGAGATATCTATTACGACAGATGATCAACTTGTTACAACATATAATGTATCTATTGGAGAAATCAAATAAATATATGCATCTGTTACAAAAGATTGCTGGTATGTTGTAATTTATCTAACAGAAAGAATATATTTTGCAACAGATTACCCATCTGTTAGATTTATTTTAAAGCAATTTTCTTTTCTTTCTGAGATACAATAATTTATAAATAGGTCCCTCCTTACAAATATGGTTGATCTATATTCGTACAAAAATATCCATATCGCGTCCTTGCATGAACATCAAAGGCAGTTTGATGAACTCCAGAGAGATTTGGCTGACTTCGGAGCAAGGCTATCGGATGAAAAATGTCTGATTGACAATAATAATAATAGTAGTAGTAATAATTAGGTAATATTTTTTATTTTAGTGCATGTATTTTCCTCCTTTTGTATATCGGATCTACCCAAGGGATTCAAAAATCTATGAACATTCATTTCATTTTATTCTAGACTTTGAATTTTTAATTCTTATTTAGTATTTAATAATCATTCTATTTATTCCTTGTTATCAACATGTCGATGGTTGGTGGTAGGGATTGAGAAATTTGTGTCAACAGAGGCTAATCTGCTATGATAGATCGATCATATGTTTCACCTGCCGGTTATTAATAAAAAATGGTTATTGTTGTTATTAAGAGGGTGAAAAATACATGACTTTTCGATTATTCAATATGAAAAATATTTCGTAAATAAATAATAAGAAAATAAATGATAAACACAATTTATAACCGTGAAAGAACGGTTATTTAATTTTTAATAACTGATCGTGAATTTTTACCATTTTTATTTTTGAATTTTATTTTTAAAAATATTTATTATATAGTAAAAAAAAGTCACAATATTGGATTAATTAACTTATATGATGATGATTGTTAAGAAAAAATCAACAAGGTGATCGGTCGTGGCTTTTTGTCTAAAATAAAAACACATGCATTCATTAGTGTTGCTGCATCAAATTTCTCATTTGTTGCAACTGATGTATCAGCTGTTAGGAGAAATCAAAAAATATATTAATATAGAATGTCTATTTGTTGCTACAGAAGTTATATCTATTGCAACTGATGGTTTATCAGATTCAACAGATATACAATTTGTTGCCGGAAAATAAAAATGGTTATTATTTTATTAAAATTTTTGAAAAGGTCTTTTTTTTTATTTATAAAATAAAAAATTAAGCAAATTTGGATTAATGTTATGATGATAGTTTTTTTTTAGAAAAAAGTAGATTATATGTTGCAACAAATATATTATCTAATGCAACAAGTTCACTATTGTTGCAACAGATGATATATATGTTGTCACAGATGATTTATCTGATACAACCGATATCGAATCTGTCATCACAACTCAATAAAAATGGTTCTTGGAAAGAACTAATTAATAATAAAAATCTGAAAAGTCATGACTTATCATAATATTTCTTAATTTAATTAAGTCATTACTTTTCACATTAATAAAAAATATAATTAATAAATAAAGGTGAATAGTTAGATTATACGTTGCAACAGATAAGTTATCTGATGTAACATATTTTGTATTTGTTGCAACATATGATATATCTGTTGTCACAGATGTGTTATCTGATGCAATAGATATAGATCAGTTGCCACAACTCAATAAAATCGGTTCTTGGAAAGAACTAATTAATAATAAAAATCTGAAAAGTCATGACTTATCACAATATTTATTTTCTTACTTTAATCAAAAATATAATTAATGAATGGAGGTGAATAGTCACGCCTTTTTGCCTCTCATTCAAATTCAATCCTCTATAAATAGGTCCCTTCTTACTCTATCGTTCATTCAACTACACTCTATTTATTATTGCATCTCATCTTTCATATTACACTTTAGAAGATTATGGATGACCCAGTGTTAGACGTTTCTTTTCTGCAAGACACCGTGAATGAACTTTGGAACCAAGTTTGTGACCTGCAATGGGAACTGGGAGGAGTTAGAGTAAGAATTCTTCGTGAGATACGCAGGCTGAAGAGGGCCTTGCTACTTCCGGTTGAAGATTAGCCGACTGGCAATAATGATGATGATGATGATGATAATAATAATAATAATAATAATAATAATAATAATAATCATTAGATTATTATTTCTCTTTTAGTGTATTTTATGTATTTTTATTTGTTTTTGTTTAATAAAAACTTATGTTTGATCTTTGATATTTTAATCCATATTTAATTTTTATTCTATCTATTATCTTCTCAACAAATATGTCGACGATTCAACGGAAAAAGGAATAATTTAGAATCGAGTAGCAATAGCAAGATTTATCTGTTAGGTTTGTGGCAGGGGCTGATATGTTGTTCAAAACAGATTACTCATGGTGCAACAGATAAGAAGTCTCATGCAATAGATAAATAGTCTATTTCAATAGATGACTAGTTTGTTGCTTGGCTCTGACGTTTTAATTCGTACTCCCTCCGTCTCAAATTACCTGTCCCAAATTGAAATGCCACATTGATTAAGAAAAATAATTAATAACATGTCTAGTTTACCATAACCCACTGATCAGTTAGTGGGACCGTAGAGGTGTTTGAACTAACCATTATTTGCTATTCAATCCAAATTTCATAAGAGAAGAAAGCTTTTAACATCGGTCGGCGTATAGTCCCCCTATTAAATAATGTTTCCATTTTAATTTGAAGAAAAAATGATTAATGCAGAGGGTAAAACATGGATTTCTTTTTAATCTTTTCTTGATTATTAAAAAAGACAAGTAAAATGAGAAATCGAATTAGGAAATTTGGGACGGGTAATTAGACGTAAGGAATAATTTTGAATCCAGTAGCAATAGCAAGAGTTGAAACATATTGATTATCTGTTGGGTTTATGGCAGGGGCTGATTTGTGTTGTTACAAATAGATTAATCATTCGTTGTAATAGATAATTAGTCTGGTGCAACAGATAAACATCCGATGCAATAGATAATACGTCTGATTCAACAGATAAATCTTCTGACACAATAGATAAATAGTCTGATGCAACAGATAAATCTTCTGATGTAACAGATTACTCATCTGATGCACCATATGATTGATCTATTTAAATTGTGGGCACTTATGCTGGATTCATGATCAGGGTTCTATCCATTGTTGGAAAAACAGAAGTGTATCCAGATGACAAATATAAATAAAAATCATATTTTTACTTACCAAAGTCACCTATGAAGTAATGCAAAAGTGCAAAGTGATGTAGTAAACAAAATTTGACCTAATAAATTGGTCAGATAGCAGCAGTAGCGTTGTACCAACAATAACAACAACAATAACAAATGGTCGACAAGAAGAAGATAAATATGATAATGAAGTAGAAGATGATGATAATGAAGCAGAAGATGATTAATAAAGCAGCAGAAATAATGAACAACAAAAATCGCTAAGAGAGAAAACAACAATGGATGAGAAGAGAGAGAGAAAGACATCTTTTTTCCCCTCTGTTTCCCGTTATTTTAGGTAAACATTGAGATCAAAATGTAAATTTAAAAACTTATAGGTTATTTTCAAACTTCCCCAACTTTCTTAATCCAGAATAAAGTTATTGTCACCTCCAACTAATAATTAAGACTTGTGTCACCTACACTTCATTTTAAAACTCTTTTGTCACCTGTGGCTCAAATCCCCTCGTATCTTCATCAACATTTTGTATTTTGTGTACATGAGTTATAGGGTTTAAGTTATATTCATTCGCACTTCTTTTGGTTTCAATTGAGCAATAAACTTTTATACCTAATGCTTTAAATTTGGAACAGGGTGCTCAATTGAAGAAAATGCAAATTTATTAAGGGAAAATTTGTGGAAACTAAATTACTATGTTGTCAGTGCTTAGAACGGGCAAAACTCATCTAGTACATATAGAAGGAAAAAAAAGATAGAGAAAATAAAAATGTCAAATCTGCTCTAATGTGATGCAGTACCCACAGAGATATACCGTCGGAGAGCATTTATTTATTTAACCAGAAAGGATACTTCAAAAGATGTTACACAGTAGAAAATGAAGCAAACTTCAAGTAGCTTGCAGTGTCATTTATAAGCCTGCCATTGGCAACTGTAATTCCCCGAGAACAGCTACTAGCTTCACCATTATATGAATAACTCTATTCAGTGGTTGCTTTACCTCGAAGAACAAGGTTATCTTGAACATCCATCCACCCTTTATATTTTTGCCCATTTTTCAAACTAATTGAAAAAGAATCAGAATCTCCTTCACTCCATTCATTTTCTATTCAGAAAGTATCAATTTTGTAGCATCCTTTTTTGATGGCTTAGTAGTCTTAGTGATTATAGTTAAGAGGATATTTCCTCTTCAGACTGGTATGAGAAATCTTGAAACCCGTTTCAGACTCTACACTAATTTCAATCTCTTCTTTCACTTTTTGCGTTACCTTCTTTTCATTTCCCTTCTCATAAAACTTTATCTTATTCTTTAACTTGAGTTCTCGTGAAAATGTAGTTGTCAAATTGCCTACTGATGACTTCACCCACCCATAATACTGGCTCTTCCTCTTCGTCTCAACCTCGCATGATCTATCTAGCCCCTCAAAGCTTGAAGGTTGCTCCAACTCCAAGTCTGGCGTTCCAGAATCAATAATTTTAGCTTGCACTTCACAATCACCTGTGCACTGTTTATCTACCCAAAGGTGCAAATTAGAATCCACAATCCAGAAAGGGAGACTATCTACCACCTTAACCACAGAAAATGGGATTTACCATCAAGTAAAACCCCCAAAAATTGTGTTAAGTCGATGTCATAAGAAGGATGATCAGAGGCCGGATTGAAACAACTGGATCCCAGTATAGGGTATTAATTCCACCTGTGTAAATTATAGGGGATGGAGCCACGGTTCCTAGCAAATTCTCGTCTATATTCAACAAAACTTCCCTTAATTGCCCTTATGTAAGAATCAGGGGGATGTAAGTACCAAAACTTATCGTACCCGTGAAATGATACGGAAATTTCCATGACAACTTTGTACGTGTTCTTGGGTATGATAACACTCTTCCCATGCAATTCCAAATTGCTTTGAATTCGGAACCAAAATCCTTTCACCTTCATAACCTGAAATAGGCATTATCAAATCTGCTAGTTTATCATACAACCCCAACGACCTCTTATGGGATTATCCAAAAACACATCATCTACCAGTCTCAATTTCCGATTCATTCTACTTGATAACGGAACACACATGTCATCAATATCATAGTATAAAAAAGTAACATTAACATGATAGACACCTGTATAAACATTGTCCACCAAATTTTCCAGCATAACAGAAAGAGAAATATTCCCCATGACGAGGAGGGACGAGTACCTGGTAACATCCTTAGTAACAGTCCAGAGAACGTCGTTTATAGTAGGCGCGGCTGTGCTAGTACGGAAGAAATTGGCATCGTCAAGCCAAACTGCAGTGATACGGTCATATTGTACTCCTTTGAAGATGCGTTGAACTGAAGATCCACATGGTTCCAAGAGCATTTCTCTGGAGGAGTGTAATTCACGGAGATAGTGGGAAGACCCATCATATTTCCAAAGTCATAAGTGAGGATGGAAAGAGTGTAGGAAGGAGTAAGATTAGTGAAAAGCAATGGGTGAGTGATTTCTAAGTATTTCTATTCAATAACACCACATTTGAGCCAGTGATAATCGTGTTCAAAGGAAGAGGAAAGTGGAACATTAATAAAGCTAGTGATGATGAAGAAGAGATTTACCATGATGAAGAAAAAGATCGATTAATTAATTGTGAAACTTAGACCCATATTTTATATACTATATGTCGGCACCAGATTTATCGAAAAAGATCATGTTTAGAAAAGACAGTCGATATTCGATAATGAAACTACAGCCATCCACCTAAACTCTTAGTTTTGTTTTAAATTTGGGCCTTTGATTTCATAAATCAATCATAACTGGCAAAACTCACTGACTCGGGCTTTTAGGCGGTAGGTGACAAAAGAGTTTTAAAATGAGGTGTAGGTGACACAAATCTCAATTATTAAGTGGAGGTGATAATTATTTTATTATAGATTGAGAAAGTTTGGTAAGTTTGAGAATAGCCCTGGAGTTTTAAAATTTACACTTTGCTCCAAATGTTTACCAAATATAACGAGAAACAGAGGGAAAAAAGGAGTCTTTCGCTCTCTTCTTATCCACTGTTATTTTCTCTCTCGTAGCAATTTTTGTTGTTAATTGTTGTTGCTGCTTTATTCATCATCTTCTTATTTTGTGGGTAAACAACAATTTCATTGTGTGATTGTTGCTTTTTATGTTAGATTTGTTTGGAACAACAATAAAATTTCTCATAAAATATTATCCTTGTTCCTGAATTTCCTCGGCGAGCTTAGTGAAACGGAGGTTCCAATGGATGCCTGGATATGATCACCAAACAAACAAATAATAATCCATAGTTGAGCGTATTATAAAGCAAATAAAACTATTGTAATAAAATATGCATCAGGTACGTATACCTTTACATCATGCAAAAGCAATTCTTATGATAATAGCTTATCGCAATTTTCATGTTCCGAAATATGCCACAGTAGAACTATGCTAACCTTCAAGTTCCAATGCATTTTAGTATTCGATATGTCATGAACAAAGTCAATCATAGTAGTTATTTTTATATATGTTGACAACTATATTTTTTTTTCTGAGAATGAATTTGAAATGTCAACGGTGTATGTATTTATAGTGTTGCTTTAGTTTTTAAATTAAATAATTGAGATAAATATAATCTTAAATTCAAATCCAAATTAAATTTTGATAAGCTCCAAGAGTTGAGATAAAACTAAAACTCTATAACCATGGAGGAAGTTATAATCAAATTAAATTCAAAATTATTGTGGCTAGAATGTGTTTTTAGTTGTTATAAAATAGAATCACTTGTAAACAAAATATCTTATCAAATGAAAGACCCCAAAATGTGTTTTTATTATTATTATTATTATTATTATTATTATTATTTTTATTACTATAATAAATTATTATTATTATCATTAATACAAAATATCGGACAGTTTGAAACATATCACTGACTATAACTATATTTGTCGTCTTACTCATAATGCTGGAGTTCCACATTCATGAAAACAATGGACCTATCAAATTATTTGTATTCTTGTATAGGTCCATAAGAAACAATCTCTCCTACGACATCTTTTCAAAGATAAAAAGTAGTATGAGATAATTGGTGAAACGTTCTGATTAAATAGTTTTTGAAAAGAATATTTATCAAATAATTTAGTCTCATTAATATTGACTTGGTTGATCAAATCTTCAAATGGGCGAAATTTGAAGATGGTCTGGTCAAACTGTGGTTCATACACTATTTAATTAAGAAACTAAAGTAGCACTATAAATACATACACCGATAGCATTTCAAATTCATTCTTAGAAAAAACACAGTTGCCAATATCTATAAAAAATATCTACTAAAATCGACTTTGTTCATGAGATATGGAATATTAAAATGCAATGGAACTTGAAGGTTTGCATAGTTCGATTGTGGCATGTTTCAAAATATGAAAAATTTTATAAGCTATTGTTGTTAGAAATGCTTTTGTAGGATGAAATGGTATACTTACTTCATGCATATTTTATTACAATAATTTTATTTGCATTATAATACGCTCGACAATGGATTATTATTTATTTGTAGGGTGATCGTATTCAGACATCCATTGGAGCCTCTGTTTTCACTAAGCTCACCAAGAAAATTCAGGTACAAGAATTATATCTTATGAGAAATTTTATTACTATACCAAACAAGTCTAAAATCAAAACCAATATTCGCACAATGAAATTGTTGTTTACCCACAGAACAAGCATACAGAAAACAAATGACCCACAGTTTGACCTGTCCATCTTCAAATTTCACCCATTTGAAGATTTGATCAATCAAGTCGATGTTGATGAGAATAAATTGTTTGATAAATATTCTTTTCAAAAACTTTTTAATCAGAATATTTCACTAACTATATCTTATTCTAATTTTTATCTTTGAAAAGATGTTGTAGGAGAGATCGTTGCTTATGGACCTATAGAAGACTATAATGAAGGTGATAAGTCCAGTGTATTCATGAATGTGGAACTCCAGAATTATGAGTAAGACAACTAGTACAATTAAAGTCAGTGATATGTTTCAAGCTTTCATTTTGTATTTATCATAATAATAGTAATAATATTATTATTATTAATAATCATAATAATAATAATAATAATAATAATAATAATAATAATAATAATAATAATAATAACAAGAATAAGAATAAGAATAATAATAATTAAAAATACATGTTTTGGGGTCTTCCATTTGATAAGATAATTTGTTTACACGTGATCCCATTTTATAACAGCTAAAAACACATTCTGGCCATAATAATTTTGAATTTAATTTGATTATAACTT
This sequence comes from Capsicum baccatum var. pendulum, assembly GCA_030864225.1. Classification (NCBI taxonomy): domain Eukaryota; kingdom Viridiplantae; phylum Streptophyta; class Magnoliopsida; order Solanales; family Solanaceae; genus Capsicum; species Capsicum baccatum. Next base: position 209,500,435 of record CM061561.1, on the reverse strand, counting down.
CCTCCATGGTTATAGAGTTTTAGATTAATCTCACCTCTTAGTGCTTATCATAATTTAATTTGAATTTGAATTTGAGAATTGTATTATTCCAACTCTTTATCTTTATCTCAACTATTTAATTAGAAAACTAAAGAAGCATTATAAATACATACACCGATAGGATTTAAATTCATTCTTAGAAAAGACATAGTTGCCAATATCTATAACGTCTACTAAAATCAGCACTGTTCATGATATGTCGAACACTAAAATGCAATGAAACTTGAAGGTTCGCATAGTTCGATTGTGGTATATTTCAGAACGTGAAAATCCCGATAAATTATTGTCGTTAGAAATACTTTTGAACCATGAAAATGTATACATACTTCATGCATATTTAATTACAATAATTTTATTTTCTTTATAATACGCTCAACCATAGATTATTATTTGTTTGTCACGTGATCATATTTAGGCATCTGTTGGAACCTCTGTTTTCACTAAGCTTACATAGGAAATTCAGGAAAAAGGATTATATTTTATGAGAAATTTTATTGTTGTACCAAACAAGTCTAAAATCAAAACCAACAATCACACAATGAAATTTTTATTTGTTGGGTTCGAAATCGAGAGGGCGTCATGAGAAAGCTTAAAATTTGTAAATCATAGAGATGATAAAGAATAAACATAATACTAAAAACATATTATTGAAATGGTTGGTCAAACAACCTACATTGAAAACTAATATTGAAAAAGAATAATATAAACTATATTGGGAGAAATCTCCCCCTAAACAAGACCACATTGTGGATACTATTGTATTATTATATGAGCTATTTATAGAAGTCTAAAACTTTTCCTTTTAGAAAGAGGTTTGTCAAATATGAATTTTTTTTCTAGTAACTATGGTGTTACTTTTATTTTTCTTATAAGAAAAGTAAAACTTAAATTTGGTAAGAAAAATCAGGGCAAAACCCCTAACAAATCTCCCCCTTTTGACTTGATTTTCTGGCTAATAATCTTGATATTCCTTTGTCATACAATCCTCATATATCACTACTGCTTACCATGAAAAAAAGTTGATATGACTTAAAAATTTAATCCCTATGCGTTAAAAATAAAAGCATTGATTGATGTTATTGGAGTCCTGTGTTATAAGTAAACGGAGTTGAAAGTAGAGCCTTATGCTTTAAAAGTGAGCACTGGTTAAAAATGGAGCTCATGCGTTAAAAGTATATGCATGAGTTGAAAGGATCCCAAGATTTAAAAGTAAGCAGGGTTGAAAGTTGGAGCCCATAAACATGGGTTAAAAATTGATTTTGATTTTAGAGGTGGATTAACAACAGGATTGTTGAAATTTTGTTTGAAACTTTTCTCCACATGTAGTTGGACAAAAATCTTCTTTATCAACAAAATAATTGTAAATTGAGGATAACCACCTTGAACTTATCTCAACCTCGATTCACCAAACTACTGGAACTTTGAGCCGTAGTCTCTGATACCACTTGTTGGGTTCGAAATCGAGAAGGCGTCATGCGAAAGCTTACAGTTTGCAAACCATAGAGATGATAAATTAGATAACAAAGAAAAGCATAATACTAAAAACATATTATTGATATGGTTGGTCAAATGACTTGCATTGAAAACTAATATTGAAAAAAATATAAAATCTATTGGAAGAAATCTCCCCCTAAACAAGACTACATTGTGGATGCTATTGTGTTATTGTATGAGAAGGGAGGGTCTTCTATTTATAGAGTTCTAAAACTTTTCCTCTTAGAAAGAGGTTTTTCAAATATGGAAAAATTTTATATTTTTCTTTTAGGAAAAATAAAAGTAATTATGTTGTTACTTTTATTTTCCTTATAAGAAAAGTAAAACTTAAATTTGCTAAGAAAATCAGGGCAAAATCCTAACATTGTTTACCCTAGAACAAGCCTACAGAAAATAGATCCACGATTTGGCCAGACCATCTTCAAATTTTGCCCATTTGAAGATTTGATGAACCAAGTCGATATTGATGAGACTAAATTTTTTGGTAAATATTCTTGTCAAAAACTATTTAATCAGAACGTTTTACCAACTATATCTCATGCTACTTTTTATCTTTGAAAAAATGTCGTAGGAGAGATCGTTGCTTATGAACTTGTACACAAGAATACAAACAAGGTGATATGTCCAGTGTCTTCATGAAAGTGGAACTCCAGAATAATAAGTAAGATGACAAGTATAATTATAGTCAGTGAGATATTTCAAACTTTCCAATTTTTTTGTACTACTACTACTACTAAAAAAAAAATTAATAATAATAATTAAAAAAATATTTTTTCGGGTTTTCCATTTGATAAGATATTTTGTTTACACGTGATCCTATTTTATAACAATTAAAAACACATTCTAGCCACAGTAATTTTGAATTTAATTTGATTATAACTTCCTACATGGTTATAGCGTTTTAGTTTTATCTCAACTATTATAGCTTATCATAATTTAATTTGAATTTGAATTTAAGATTGTATTTATCTCAATTTTATAATTCTAAAACTAAAAAACACTATAAATATACGCCGTTAGTATTTCGAATTCATTCTTAGAAAAAACACAATTTCCAAAATCTATAAAAAAGTGTCTACTAAGATCGACTTTGTTCATGAGATATCAAATTCTAAATTGTAATGGAACTTGAAGGTTCGCATAATTCGATTGTGGCATGTTTCGGAACAAGAAAATTGCGATAAGCTATTAGTTTTAGAATTGCTTTTGCAGGATGAAAAGGTGTATGTACTTCATGCATATTTTATTACAATAGTTTTATTTGCTTTATAATAATAATGATAATAATAATAATAATAATAATAATAATAGTAATAATAATAATAATAATAATAATAATAATAATAATAACAATAATGATAATAATAATTAAAAAAATACGTTTTAGGGTCTTCCATTTAATAAGATATTTTGTTTATACATGATCCTATTTTATAACAACTAAAAACACATTCTAACCATAATAATTTTGAATTTAATTTGATTATAGATTCCTCCATGGTTATAGAGTTTTAGTTTTATCTCAACTCTTAAAGCCTATCATAAATTAATTTGAATTTGAATTTAAGATTGTATTTATCTCAATTATGTAATTCAAAAACTAAAGCAACACTATAAATACATACATAGTTAGCATTTCAAATTCATTCTCAGGAAAAACACATTTGCTAATATCTATAAAAAAAATGTCTACTAAAATGGTCTTTGTTCATGAGATATCGAGTACTAAAATGCAATGGAAATTGAAGGTTCACATTGTTCAATTGTGACATATTTCCGAACATGGAAATTCCGATAAGCTATTATTGTTAGAAATGCTTTTGAAGGATGAAAAGATATACGTACTTCATACATATTTTATTACAATAATTTATTTTCTTTATAATACACTTAACCGTGGATTACTATTTATTTATAGGGTGATGGTATTCAAGCATTCATTGGAAACTCTATTTTCATTAAGTTCACCGAGGAAATTCAGGAACAAGGATAATATTTTATTAGAAATTTTATTGTTGTACCAAACAAGTCTAAAATCAAAACCAACAATCACACAATGAAATTGTTTACCCCCAGAATGAGCACACAGAAAATAGATGACCCACAATTTCACCAGACCATCTCTAAATTTTGCCCATTTGAAGATTTGATCAACCAAGTTGATGTTGATGAAAATTGTTCGGTAAATATTCTTTTTAGAAACTATTTAATCAGAACGTTTGACTAACAATATCTCATACTACTCTTTATCTTTGAAAAAATATCTTAGGAGAGATCATTGCGTATGGACCTGTATAAAAATACAAACAAGGTGATAAGTCCTGTGTCTTCATGGATGTGTAACTCCAGGATTATGAATATGACGACAACTATAATGATAGTCAGTGATAGGTTTCAAGCTGTTCAATTTTTTGTATTAATAATAATAATAATAGTAATAATAATAATAATAATAATAATAATAATAATAATAAACACGTTTTAGAGTCTTCCATTTGATAAGATATTTTGTTTAAAGATGATCCCATTTTTATAACAACTAAAAACACATTCTAGCCACAATAATTTTGAATTTAATTAGATTATAACTTTCTCCATGGTTATAGAAATTGAGTTTTTTCTCAACTCTTAGTTCTTATCATAATTAAATTTGAATTTGAATTTAAGATTGTATTATTCCAACTCTTTATCTTTATCTCAACTATTTAATTACAAAACTATAAATACATACACCAGTAACATTTCAAATTCATTCTTCGAAAAAACACAGTTGCCAATATCTATAAAAAAATGTCTACTAAAATCGACTTTGTTCATAAGATATCAAATACTAAAATGCAATGGAACTTGAAGGTTCGCATAGTTCGATTGTCTCATTTTTTAGAACATGGAAATCCCGATAAGTTATTATCATTAGAAATGCTTTTACAGGATGAAAATGTATACGTATTCATGCATATTTTATTACAATAATTTTATTTGCTTTATAATACGCTCAACTATGAATTATTATTTATTTGTAGGGTGATCATATTCAGGAATCTGTTGAAACCTTCCGTTTCAGTAAGTTCACCGGGGAAATTCAGGAACAAGGATTATATTTTATGAAAATTTTTATTGTTGTACCAAATAAGTCTAAAACCAAAACCAACGATCACATAATGAAATTGTTGTTTACCTACAGAACGAGCATACAAAAAATAGATGTCCCATGGTTTGACCAAAGCATCTTTAAATTTCTCCCATTTGAAGATTTGAACAATCAAGTCGATGTTTACAAGACTAAATTATTCGGTAAATATTCTTCTTAGAAACTATCTAATCAAAACTTTTCACTAACTATATCTCATAATATATTTTATCTTTGAAAAAATATCGTAGGACATTTCGCTGCTCATGGATATATACAAGAATAAAAAGCAAGGTGATAAGTCTAGTGTCTTCGTGAATGTGGAACTCTAGGATTGTGAGTAAGATGACAAGTATAATTATAGTCAGTAATATGTTTCAAGTTGTCCGTTTTTTATATTATTATTATTAATAATAATGATGATAACGATGATGATGATGATGATGATGATGATGATGATGATGATGATGATGATGATAATAATAATAATAATAATAATAATAATAATAATAATTAGGAAAAACATGTTTTGGGGCTTTTCATTTGATAAGATATTTTCTTTACATGTGATCCTATTTTATAACAACTAAAAACACATTCTAGCCACAATAAATTTGAATTTAATTTGATTATAACTTCGTCCATGGTTATAGATTTTTAGTTTAATCTCAAATCTTAGTGCTAATAATAATTTGATTTGACTTTGAATTTCTGATTGCATTATTCAACTCTTTATCTTTGTCTCAACTATTTAATTAAAAAACTAAAGCAGCGTTATAAATACATACATCGATAGCATTTCAAATTCATTCTCATATAAAACACAGTTGTCAGTATCTATAACGTCTACTAAAATCGACTTTGTTTATGAGATATCGAATACTAAAATGCAATGGAACTTGAAGGTTCTCACAGTTCGATTGTGGCATGTTTAAGAACATGGAAATCCCGACAAGCAATTTTCATTAGAAATGCTTTTGCAGGATGAAATTGTATACATACTTCATGCATATTTTATTATGATAATTTTATTTTCTTTATAATACGCTCAACTATGGATTATTATCTATTTGTAGGGTGATCGTATTCAGGAATTTGTTGGAACCTCTGTTTTCACTAAGCTCACCTAGAAAATTCAGGAAAAGGGATTATATTTTATGAGAAATTTTATTGTTGTACCAAACAAGTCTAAAATCAAAACCAACAATCACACAATGAAATTGTTGTTTACCACAAAACGAGCCTATAGAAAATAGATAACCCACTATTTGACCAGACTGTCTTCAAATTTTGCCCATTTAAACATTTGATGAACCAAGTCAATATTGACGAGACTAAATTGTCCGGTAAATATTTTTCAAAAACTATTGAATCAGAACGTTTTACCAACTTTATCTCATACTAATTTTTATCTTTGAAAAGATGTCAGGAGAGATCGTTGCTTATGGACGTGTACAAGAATACAAACAAGAAAATATGTCCAGTGTCTTCATGAATGTGGAACTCCAGAATATGAATAAGATGAAAAGTATAATTATAGTAAGTGATATGTTTCAAGTTGTCCGTTTTTCATATTATTAATGATAATAATAGTAATAGTAGTAGTAGTAGTAGTAGTAATAATAATAATAATAATAATAATAATAATAATAATAATAATAATTAAAAAAAGCACATTTTGGGGTCTTCTATTTGATAAGATATTTTGTTTACACGTGATCCTATTTTATTAGGGAAAACTACCCGAATTAGCCACTATTGAGCTTTTATTACCACTTAAAGCTGAAGTTTGCCATAATTACATTATGTAGCCAGATATGTGAATTAGTTTTAAGTTTCTGACATACGTAAGTTTTTAAAACAATAAATCAACGACACTTTTTTAACTTTACTCAATTCACCAACTCTCTCATTTTATCCCCAAATCACTCTCTCTTTACCCCTAAATTCTCAATTTTACATGCGATTTATTCTTGAATCCATATCTCTCTTACGATAACAATCAATAAATCCTCATAATCAATCAACTGACATTCATATTTTAGGTTAGTTTTAACCTACTTGTGTATGTATTTGATTAATTTATAATTTGAATAGCTAGTTTTTTTGTAGATCATTTATTTTGATTTAGCAACGGTGGATAATACTCCTATGAAGATGGTTACTAGAAGTATATCACGTAGTGACCCTGATGTACATATGGTTCCAACTTTGACTTACGAATTTATCAAATGGAAAAAGAAGATGCATTGCCTTCAGAAGAAGTTAGAGCTATTGGGCATAAAAAAAGTTACAGATGATGTTCCGAGTCTGAAAAATGATGATGATGAGTTGGTGAAATAGGTATTTTGTTTTTTAATTTTTTCATTTTGTTAAAGTTTGTGAAAATTTTGATACATCTAAACAGTCTATTTCATATAATTTGTTCTCTAACTGATACATGTATTTAGATAAGCATTTTACACACTATATGTGTATCAATTTTATGGTCCATATTATGCATATGAGTAATTTTATACTATATACAATTTTACTTGCATTGTGTATTTGATATATTTTTGTATGATTTACTTGGTATTGTATGTGTATATATGTAATTATCATTTACTCTGTACTGAATTATTGTTATTTGTACTGTATGTATTTTTTTGATACTATATACATGTATGTATGTATATGTATTTATCTATTAATGTGTAATGAATGATGATCATCTATACTGTATGCATATATTTATGTATGTGTATTTGTCCCATTAATGTGTACTGAATGATGGTTATCGATATTATATCCATATTTGGTACTGTATGCATGTCTTTATGTATGTGTATTTGTTCCATTAATGTGTACTGAATGAGGGTTATCTCTACTGTATTAATATTTGGTACTATATGCATGTATTTATGTATGTGTATTTGTCCCATTAATGTGTACTGAATGATGGTTATCTGTACTGTATGCATATTTGGTACTATATGCATGTATTTATGTATGTGTATTTGTCCCATTAATGTATATTGAATGATGATTATATGTACTGTATGCATATTTCTTGTATTCATATGCTACTATATTTGTATTTATGTTCATTCTGTGATATTCATATGCTAGTGTATTTGTATTTATATTCATTGTATGACATTCATATGCTACTGTATGTTTATATATGCAGAATGTGCGATATTATGTTACGGAAGTTCCTTTAGAATCGCCTCACATGTGTTGTTATTCCAACAATAACATCATAGCATATTCGAGGGAAAAACTTTTTGTATGTAGTTTTAGATGTTTAGCAAGACTTGTTTTGGGGTGTATATGTATATGCATGATTGTTCTATTCAAGAACAACTACTTAGGTGCTTTATGTCTTTGGAGTTGGAAGATAGTTCGTAAGATGCTCTGGTGATATATGTAAATAGATCGACACTTTAATTTATGCTTAGAAAATTTTGCAATCATAACAGAATTAAATTGTATTGCTAATGAAGATGATTTTGTGATTGAAAATAAAGAGCACAACCGTATTGTTTTCCAGTATTTTAGAGGTCAAAAAATCATAAAAGGATCATTTTTGATTAAATATTTTAAAAACCGAGAATGGGGTGAGGGTAATGATGATAAAGCTGTCAAGATTGTTGCACTGTATTCCATTTATACCTTTATTTTTTTAGACGAGAAGCATTGTATATCTATCCCTAAGATTCACTTTCATTTGGTTGAGAATGGTAAATACAAGAATTACCCATGGGGTAAAAAAGCTTTTAAGGACTTAGTGAAGTTTATTTCCAAAAAAATGGATGCACAACAATAGTACTATAGAATTCATAGCATGCCACTTGCTATGCAAGTTTGGATTTATGATTGTTGCTCTGTTGTTGATCCAAAAATTGTTGTGAAACATGCTAGTAGAATTCCCAGATTACTCAATTGGGAGACCACTAATAGACGTCCTCGTTTTGAGGCTTTCATTGAATGCATGTTAGCTTATGTTGACAATCCAGTAACCATGACATTATTACAATTAGAATTGAGTTACTTACAAGATTCAAAATAGTACACTAATGTATATTATTTTTAGGTCGTATACACAAATATAACACCTACCTCTAGATAAATGAAGATTTTACAATTGTCTTCTGTAGATACAGTAGAAGATACAACCTCAGATGATGTTTTTTCAGATGATGTTTTTCAAGATGCTCCACTAGCTACTGAAAAAAACAAAGCAAAGAAAAAAGTTGATGTTGAATATTCTCCACCACATAAGAAACAGAAATAAGTGATGTTAGTACCTTCATCTTCAAACATTTCTAGTAGATTATCCTCGAGGAATACAACAATCCCTCCTATTTATATTTCAAAAGCATCGAAGAAATCATTGTCTCCTGTTGCAAAACATCAGACAAAGAAAGTTGTGACTCAAAAGACTATTCCTCAAAGAACTCTTCCTAAGCAGCCGCCTATCCTACAAGAAAAAAATTGTTCTTAAGCATACATTAAAACCCAAACCATCCAATGTTCCTACTTTTGTACCTTTCAACAGCAAGTTGGATGAAGAATCCATTTTTGCTAAATAATTTGACATTTTTCAGGAATCGGTAAATTCAATTTTACTTTTCTTGAAATCTTTTGTATCTTTTTTTCATAAGTTTCTTCTTGATTTTTTTTGTGACAAGGTGAAGGCTGAGATTGGTGATCTGCACAAGTTGATAACTGATAACTTCAAGTGTGTCATGTAAGCTATCAAATCAATCAAGATTGCTGAAAAAGTAGTTTAAATAATATTTACTTTCATTATTCTATATATGTAGATATAGTGCATGCACTATAGTATAACAACTTTCATTTACAGGGTAGCTCCTAATGTTGAAGTTGCGGCTGATATATCTACTGTTCCTCAATCGTTACCCCAAGATATTAATGCTGCTCATTTTAGTATTCCAAATTATTTTGATACATCTACGGTTGAGATACAACGTGTATCAAATTAATAAATTTAATAAATGCATATACATGCAATGAATTAATTTTTTCAAGTACGTTTGCATTTATGTTTTCTTACAATATAGAAATATATGAAGAATATATTAGTCCATCATATTCATCTATCTTTTATAGGGTCACAATGTTGAAGCTGTGGAAGATGTACCTCTTATTTCTGAACCGTCATCTCAATATATTGGCATTGACCGTTCTATTACTCCAAATAAAGGTGATACTTGTAGCGTTGAGCTACAATAGGTAGCAATGTATAACTGTATTTTAAATTGTATAATTGTATGCGTATGATATGTATTAATATTTATGTATTTTTATATCTAAGGAAATGTGTGATGCTTATAATAGTCCATCATATTTTGTTGTTGAGCTGGATGATTACATACAATTTAATGAGGTGCCAAAAAAGGTACATTCATATTTGTGCATAACTTTTATAGGCAAACTGTGTTTGTATTTTTATTTGGCACGGTGTATTCTGTATTTTTAGATACTTGAAGAAAATCAATATCAAATACATACAAGTGATGAACAAGTGATTGAGGATGATGGTGTTGCTACATTGGGGCCGGAGACTGAATCACAGTATGAGATCCCTAATGAGCTCCTTCCAAGCTTAAACTTGGTGAAAAGTATCATCATACATCCAACTAGATGTATAAATGACACAACACCTGTACCAATGCAAAGGAACAGAAAACTTCATCGTTGGAAATTTTCTCCCTTTACAACAAAGTTTGGATCATCATCTGGTACTCTATTATATTTGTCTAATTGTATTTGTATTCATTATTTATCACATTATAAATACATCTTATATTTATGCATACAACTTTCAGGTATTTCTATGAGTGCATCATGTGATTCACTTATATTGAACAAAAAATATCCATTTACACCTTTTATCGGCTGTCTATATGATCTTTCTATTAAGAAAAAGTATTTGAAATAGATCAAAGAAGGCTTCCTTCCTATACATGAGCGAAAGTAGGTTACTTTTACTATGTTTCAACTGATTATCTTTTTATCACATTGAATCTGTTTTCACAGTACTTATGTTAGAAAGGACAATGAAGATTGTTTCAGGAAGCATAAATTAGACATGCCGGTTTCGTTGGAGTTTGGTGTAGACCTTGTCAGTGATAAGAATTGGTTCTACAAACTATCTTTTCTAGGCTAATTATTGAATGATGCGGTACATAGTACATTGAATTTATTTTATTGTGTATTTGATTTTATGTAATGACACACAATTTAATGTTTGCAGCAGATTAATGTCATATTCTATTACTTGCACAAGAAAAGGAAGTACAGTCCTCCATGTAACTTCACTTACACAACTGCTGGTTGTGTATTCAAAATTAAAGTAGCATAATTATGGGAGAAGTATGTGGACCCACAAAGTTGTACATCTTTTGTGCGCAAAGAATATGCTATATGTGAATACATGAATAAATATAGGTGGATGGCTGGTGTCCCATGGCATACAGTAGATCGTGTTCTAATTCCTTTGCATGCAAAAAAAATGACTCCACTGGGTACTTGTTGTAGTTTCATTCTTAGATCGATTTTTATATGTTTATGACTCGTACAGCTCTGCAATCCATAATGTGTATGTCAAAATAGAGGTGCAAAAGTTTGCAGAGGTTATACCTTCTTCCCTTTTGAACATCGACTTCTATAAGAGGAAAATAGACATTGATTGGCAGTGTCACCCCAAGTATAGAAATAGAGATGAATCTAATCCATTTGAGGTGAATTTTGTCAATAACATACCTTACCATAGATCTGGCAGCATGTACGTATATAATGCATCAATATTTTACTTTTAGTGCTTATGTTGGTAAATATAGTAACATACTTTTGTATTTATGTTTGTAGGAATTTTGGTATTTATGGTGCTGCTTATGTGGAGTTTCTTAGTCAAGAGGTTCCAAATCAGGAATTTGATATTGTGCTACTCCTCACCCGATATGCTACTTTGCTTTGGGATTTTGGTAAAAAAAAGTTGCACTTTGAGTGACAATGAGGCACCTGTAAAGATGCATAGACCCATCACTGATTGGGACAACATCAAGGATATTACTATATTGTAATGCTAGTTTATATTCTTGAATGATTTTTGGATTATGTAGGTTTGGATGAACACAACAGCAGTGTATGTGTTTTATGTGATACTGGTTTCCTCTTATTTGAATCGTACTCTATGTTTATGTTTTGAATACATTTTATTTTTTGTGGTTTTGGATAAACAAATCAGTGTATGTGGTTTATGTGATATCAATTTCATTGCATTTGAACCGTAGTGTATGTGGTTCTATTTCGATATAATACATTTTATTCGTATTTGCTTTTCTCTCAATCTTTTGCGTGTATTAAATAGTATCAAAGTAAAGGTACTGATATGTGTTTCGTACATAATTTACAATCTCAATTGACATGCTATCTCAACCATATAGGATTACATTTTTATGCACAAGTATTTAACAAATGAAAAATCATATGTATTTGATAGTGTCATTCTAATGCAAATACATTTATGTGTATTGCTGATTACCTAATATATGAAAAAACATAGAATATCCAACACAAACATCAACAACTATCACTATATTTATGAATACAATAGCTGTATTTAGCAAATTCATTATGATTATTAAATTTGTTCAAACAAGAATACAGTAACAATTAAAGAAGACTTAGATTGCAGCAACAACTAAAACTGATTTTTAATGCAGCAACAACTAAAGAAATTTTTAAACTGTGTTCCAAATTGATTGCATGAAAGAAATTTACCTAGCTATTTATTACAGCAGCCTTTAGCTAATCCCAACTTCAATATATCTCCTCACATGGTGCATTACCACATGAACGATTGTTATGACCACGGTATCCACATGTGCTGTCATTTTTTTTCTTTTTGTATAGCTCAGTGAATAACTTTTCCCATTTTTTATTTGGTTTTCCAATAGGTCTTTTAAACTTTGGTGGTAGTACCACTTCTTTTGCAACTTCTTTAGGTATCTGCCAGTCAGTCACATCCGAAAAAGGATACATAGGAATCTCATACATTTTCAACACATTTTCTGGCTTGTAATATTTTAAGCAATATGGAATTGATTTGAATTTCTTCTTGTTTAAAATAGCCAAAGCATGCGGGCATGGTATTTCATTATATTGAAACTGTCCACAACTGCATTTTTTATTTTTAAGGTAGATAATAAAGGTTTTTCTTTTGTCATATACTGCATATAGGTAGTCTGTTGACGGTGTTACCTGTAATGAATACATAAATACAACTCAAATCTAAATCTGGAATACTATAGATTAAATACATAGGTATTCTAACATATCGCCATACGTGCAGATAGGGTATCATTCATTATAAGAATCGCCTGAAATTTCATGCCACGTGTTATGGATATGAAGGAAGCATGTTTCCTATTAGTTCAATTCCATCGCTCAAACATCTTTATTACTTCTTCAAGAAAATTATAAATTGGCTTCTCTCTTACTATTACCAGTGCTGAATTAAAAGAATCTGCAATATTTGATGTCATTGTCCATCCTCTATGAATAAACGCATACACCCTTGACCACTAGTCATATCCTTCCAACTCTAAATATTCCTTAACTCTTACATCTACATTTTGTACTATTTCTATCAAGCTATTAAAATCAGCCTATCTGTTTGCTTTAGCCATGGTATAGTATACCTCGTTTAACTGGTTATGTGACTTCCTATATCTTTTGTGTACATTTTTCCATAAGTTTCATATGCATGCATAATGTGTTACATTAGGGTACACTCTGAAAATAACTTTTATGATACTCTTATTTCTATCAGAAACAATGCACATCTCTGGCCTCTGACCATAACCTTCCTTAAATTGCTCAAAAAGCCAAGTTCATGAAACTTCATTTTTTGAATCAACCACTCCGTATACTAATGGTAATATGTTACCTATACAAAAATATAAATACAAATACATGATAGATATCAAACTAATTTCTAAGTTTCCATTTAAATAATGTAGTATACTTACCTACACCATCTAAAGTACTAGAACAAACAAAAGTCCCTATGTATGTTGATTTGAGTTGGCTTCCATCAACTACAATGATAGGTATACAATGCTCAAATCCCTTGATAAAAGCATAAGAGATATAAACAGATACATAAATCAATATTTAGGCTTTTTCTTCATTCAAAAATGTGATCCAGGAAAAGTTTTTTCCATGATGTTTATGTATGCAGGTAACTTCTGGTAAGATCGAGCTAGTTTCCACATTATAGAATCTACTGCCTTCTCCTTAGCACACCAATCCACCATCCATATCACAACCAGTCCAATGTTTTCCTTTATATCATCTCTAATATCAGTTGGGTATATTTTCTCTTTAAATAAGCTATTTTTGGTTTAATAATTCCTCCTATCAATTTGCTAGTAGCATGATAGTCTTTGTAGACCTTTTCCTTCAGTGAACATGTATGTTTGCTCATAAAAGACCAAACTACAAACAATTTAGAATCATTCATGCTTGACAACTTGAAAAACCACTTGCATTCTCTAGATTTATATTTAAGCTAATAGCTACATATATAGTGAATGAACAAGCTATTACAAAACTATATACATCATACAGTAATAACATTTAGTGAAATCAAATATATAGAGAATAAACATACTTGATGGAATTAGACCTAGCTACTTTGGTAGCAAATTGGTGATCAATTGAATAGATATGCATTACAGCCAGAAGTTTATCCTTGTCTTTGTATACCTGGTCAACAACTACTTCTTTTTTATTAGTATAAAAAATCAAAATTTTAACTATTCTATTCATATCTATTGGCTTGCTATAATCTGTCATCATAATTTGAAGTGTATTAATTGAAGCTGATGTATCAAGTTCACAATCATTTGCAGACACAACTTTATTTTCAATAAGACTTTCTACTAATACGTCCTTGCTGATCTCATTATTAGAAAAATCAACACACAGAGGATACTTGGAAAACACGTTGTTTAATTTCTTCAATTGAATAAACACCTTGACTCCCATGTCGTTGTGTATCTCCATTAGTTTACTATCACCCTCAATACTATATTCAGTCTTGATAGTTTTCACTCTCAAGTCTATCATCAACTGTCTATAATTATCTCAACCAAGTCTCTATGAGAGGCATATTCATTTAAGACTATTCGTTCAGTCTTGTAATCATCATATTTATTATCTTCAGTCCACTTTCCTGAATGTAATCAAAGCTAGGTTTTCAAGTGTCCTACGGTGTATATAAAGCTGTGTCTAGTAGAGTCTTGTGGAATGGTACAAAGACATCTGTACTTTTCTTCGAGAGGCTGCAGGGCATTTAGGAAATATTTCCCTTCTTTTAAGTCTCATATCGTGCTATAGAAAGGTTCTCCAAGAAATGTATTTAGATTTTCAACTTGCTCTATTCATGCTATCTCTACCTTACTTTCAAGGTAACAGAAATAGTCAAGCTCAAGTTTCTACAGATAGAGTTTTCTCAGACAGTCCCCATAGATAGTTATGGGATTGTATGTAGACTCGAATGTATCCTCTCAGTTATTTTAAGTTCAAAAGTTTGAAGGACTTCATTCACGTTTAGAAAAAATCATGCACTAATCCAAAGTCAGATGTGCTTTCAGATTCCTTCTCAGAATCCTATGATAGTATATGATCTAGAGTTAGAAGCATGAACCCAGATGTTTAATATTAGTAGAGTTGAGATAGTGTTATCTAAATTTGGTGTATTATGTATTCATAGGGCTAGTTGTATTAAAGGTAAATCAGTAGGCTTGAAAAGGTGTATGCAAGAATTTATGTATGTTGATTCGAATTTATATGTTATTGTTGTTGGGTATGTTGGTATAATTATACTCTTTAATATTCTAAGTTAGAAAGTGTTTAAGCTATTTTATAGTGACTATTGGGGCTATCGAAATCTATGAGTCAAGTTTTAGAAGAAATTACTTGAAGTGGGTTTATACCTTTAGGTGTAGTCTTCTAGGGTGAGCTTATTATTGATGTGTATTATTATCCCAAACTCTAGAGTAAGGTGGTTGTAGTTTTGTTAGAGTTCATTATGTGTTTCACAGACTTAGAATGATGGCCTAAAGATAAATGGGAGATGATAGAACAAGTAACCAAGTCAGGCTCTTAGATTCTAGTAGTGAAGCCAGTAGGTGTAGAAAATTAGTAAGGGAGGATGATTCCCAACCGATTCTTACTTTAGTGTAGTATTTCAGTTATCACGACATCTACGTATTCCTTACATGTCAGCTCAACGATCATAACTAATATTCATGCATTTTCCAAAGAACTATGTACGCTTCCAGTTCTTGGTATGAGTAGTTCCAGTTCAGTCAGAGTATGAATTAGGTCCCATAAATTCATGAACTCTGAACTTATTTCATGTAGTTCATGACTTATGTACCCATGCTTTACATTATGCTCAGTTCCCATAACTTATGCTACACCCTTAATGATTAGCGATATTCAGTTTATGTCTTGTATGTCCTCAGTTTAGACGTCTCTAATGAATCCATAATGTTGATACTCTACTCCTCGGGCCTCTGTTAAGTGTAAAGATTATACTTTCATGCTCTAGGTCCTCAAGTTCTAACATTTTAGTGACCTTTCCTTATGTCCATATAGTGATGGTGAACAATTATTTAGATGGAAGAGACTAAAGATTTTGATATATGTCATGGTTAGTTGAAATTTTGGTGTGTGTGATTTTCTTAAGAATATCGCATGGACATTGTTAATGATAGAGGCTTGGAGGATATGATAAAGATGCTTTTATGAGTGTTTATTTAGGAGTGCATATATCATTATGAAGGTAGGCATAAATGTCATCTTGCTGCATTAGTAAATGTCCAGTAAGAGGTTAAATATAGTTATTGAAGTAGTAATAAGAATTATTCATGAGATGAGGAGTTGTAAAAATGAATGGTGTATTGAATTCAAGGTTCAGGCTAAGATTATAGTGATATGTGTGCACTTTTTGGATTCGAGTAGGCTTGATCATAGTGAGAGAAATTCAGTTTAGCTCAAACTCCAGTAGATAGAGTTACTAATGCCCATGTGAATATTTAAAGTAGCCTCAAATGAACTGCAGTTTTGAAGTGGAATGTATAGTTGTGTATAAGATTTCAGTAAGATTCATCCGTATGGCTAACAATACAGTTTAATAGTCAGATAAACAAGTTTATATGGTTTTCCATCTTTTCATCTATTCTTATTATCCGATGTTTCATGAGTTTAATTATTCCATAAGATAATTCAGTGATGTCCATGCAAGTTACAAATTCAGTTTAATCTATGCATCGCGTTTTAGATTCAGATATTCAGTCATGATTCTATTCATAAGTGTCCTGTGCATCATCCCAGTCTTTCCTTAGTATTTCAAGCAAGTCAGCGTCATTCAGATAATGAACGGTCCCAAGAGGGATGTTGTAATACCCCGAGTATTCATGTCCTAAACCTCTCATCTTTTCTTTATGAAATCAGATCCATCTTGAAGTAATAGTTACTCATAAGTTGACTCTCTTGTTTATATCTCAGCCTTATGACCATTCTCCTGTCAGTCCATGTATTCATCAAATTATTTCAGTTTATATATCATGCTCAGACCCAATTATACAATCATGTTCCAAGTTATGCATGTTTAGAATATGATCTCAGTTACCTTTGTATAGTACTTTCAGTCTAACCAGTCTTATTTAAGGAAGAATGCTCCTAAGGAGGAGATAATGTAACATCCCGCATTTTTGGGCTAGTCTTTGAACCGTTGTTCTTATGTGTATAAGTTATAATACAAGTGATTCTCATGTGAATATAAGTTACATGATGTTTATACTAGTGTGTGAAATGCTCACAAGGTTAAAAATGTTAATATTCAGTAAAGAACTCAGTCAGTTCTACAGAACCATGGCTATTAGTTACCAGTTACTCAGCCATCAAAATTCAGCACCCAATTTTAATATAATCTCAGATATATGATGTATATCTATATGTGCAGTATAGAATGTTCAGTATATTCAGTAGTTACAGTCTTGTGTGTACTCCCATCCATTTAATTCATGAAATTCATTCAGTCAATTATCAGCTCATGCATATGAACCCATGTTTATCAGCCTTACCTCATTTAGCATACCAGTACATTCCACGTACTGATCGCATAATTTATTTTGAACTATGATGTCTCATATCATAGGTTTGGATGCTCAGGTTCCTGACCGTACTTAGCAGCTCAGGCCATCAGCAACAATTATAGTGGTGAGTCCTCATAATTTAAGGGCAAAGTTTATCCATTTCAGTAGTTCAGTAGTTATTTCAGTTGGAGTTATTTAGGGGTTTGCCCCATCAACTCCATATTCAGACAGTTAGAGGCTTTCAGACTAGCATAGTCAGTTATTCAGTTTTCATATGTTTCTATCAGTTATGCTCGGTTATTATCATTTCAGTATTTTGAGAACCTTATGGCATTTTCAGATTTATTCCTCATATATATTTTAGTATTATATTCAGTGCTAACAGCAGGTACCAATCATGGGTTAGTTTGTGGTCCTTTGGGGTCGTAAGCACCGTGTTACGCCCAGGGTGTAGTCTCGGGGCATTACAAAAACCCACTTTCATAGCCTCATTTTACATAATTACCATTTATATCCATTGTATTCAATTTACACCCACTGTATTTAGTTTTACCGATAGTATGTATTCATATAAAATATGAATACAGTCTTATTTAGTCACACCAAAAATGGAATTCAGTAATTTTAAAAAGAAAAAAATCTCAATCACGCTTTTCCCATTGAACTGAGTATTTCTCGCCTAACTAAATAGGACTCTCTCAAAGATAAAAATTATATTCTCCATTTTTATCAACAAATAGAGTTAAATTCATACAAAAAATTCAAAATTCTCAAAAAATTGATTGATCCTTCTTCTTCAAAACGTATATAGGTATGTCATAGTGTATTTTTTCTCTATTTCTTTGAGTTTGAAACAAATACTGAAGAATTGAAAATCATCAAAATCCCCAAAATTTTGGTTGATCCTTTTTCTTCAGAATAAATTATGTATGTCGTAATTAGTTTTTTCACTATTTTGTACTTAGAGTTTGAAACAAATACTGAGAAATTCAAAATCATCAAAATTCCTAAAATTTTGATTGATCCTTCTTCGTCAGAACAAATATTGTATGTCGTAATATAGTTTTTTCACTATTCTATACTTCTAGTTTGAAACAAATACTGAAAAATTCAAAATCATCAACATTCCTAAAATTTTGATTGATCCTTCTTCTTTAGAACAATATTGTATGTTGTAATATTATTTTTCAATGTTCTGTACTTCGAGTTTGAAACAAATACTGAAGAATTCAAAATTGTCAAAATCCCTAAAATTTTGGTTGATCCTCCTTCAAAGTAAATACAAAATGTTGTAATGTAGTTTTATTCACCATTATACGAGCATGAAACAAATACAGAATAATTCAAAATCATCAAAATATCAAAAAAATTGATTGATCCTTAGAAATAAATATTATATGTCGTAATGTAATTCTTAATCCATTTCTCGACTTTGAAACTAATACACTAGATTAAATGATATGATTCAGTTAATTATAGTTTTATGTATAATTGTTTGTTCTGATTGCAGATTTTTCAATTGATCGATACTTTAATTTCAATGACTATATTCAATTATGAATTATTATCAATGTCTGAATTATCGAATTAAATATACTATTGTATTCACTTTGTCCTATTGTATTTCTGACCTTTAACAATTGCATCAACTCTTCTAAAAACAAAATAGCAAGCATAATGATCATGATTTGGCATTGTAACAACCCGAGACTACCCCCTAGTCATCACACGGTGCTTGGACCACAAGTGATCCCAAGCAAACCCATGAACTGGCATACTGTTGAACAACTAATTTATAATGCATAAGATAACTGAATTTACGGTGCGGAAGCATAATCATGGAATAATCTAAATAGTTACAATACTGATAAGGTTTACAATCTGATTAAAACTTAGAAAAAACTGAAATTACATAACTGACTATAAATGTTTTAATGTTTTAATGAGAGTGACCTTTCAAAGAGACTTTAAGCCTCTACTATACTAACTATAAATAGTTGGGACATGCCTCCAACTACCACTTATTAATACATATGAAAAATAAATAAATTGTACATGAACCAAAACTGTCTGAAGTCCCCAAAGTAGGAGAACTCATCACCTGCTGACTAGAATCTGCAACTGTCTAATCATGATGTGTGGGGTACAAATATTACCTACATTATGAAACCATGTATCCACACAGACATATATATGGATCAGTACTTCTGGAATGTACTGAGTAAGCGAGGGTGAATGCAATAAGTAAAACTGGCTTCACATGTAATCTTAAAACATGCATGACTAAGTGTAAGCAGACTCACCAAGAGACTGAAATAAACTGAAAGCTGAAAAAATCTTAGAACATAAGTAACAAACATGATCTGATAAGATGGTGAATCACTACACTTAGTTTCTTAAAACTCTATACTTTTGTAAAATAAGTTGAACTAACACTGGGATATGATAAAACATAGATACTGTATGAATATTGTGTCTGAAACTACGTGATGGAGACTAACATAAATTGAGGATCTGAATATACAATAACACTGAGCACGAAGCATAAACATACTAACTTATTTGATTAACTGAATGACTGATAGTTGAATACTAGTCATATAAGACTGAACTGTACTTAGTCCGAATAACTTGACTAAAATTGTAGAGTATTATGCATATGAGGTAAGGACTGATTGAGAAACATGATATAACTGAGAATGAATATGTGAAAACTATAATATCTAAGAATGTAAGGCTAAGTGTATATCTGTTATGGTACTGAGATAATCTATAATCTGAAAGACTGAAAACTATTAAACTGAATATCTGAAAGTCTATACACTTAGTCAAGCAAATATGAACTTAAGAGATGTTGATTACTGTACTGACACTATGGGAGGTATCATATAACTGACATGCCCTAAATCTGAGATGATCGAGGTACAACCTTTAACCTAGTTGGAATGGTGTCATTACTGTGCTATAGGTACTAACACTGGCTATGTGGATCCACTAAACTGGTGTCCCAAATGACTAAGGAGTAACCCTATACTGGTAGGAAACTCATGACGTATGGGTCAACCTTAAACTGGCAGGAAGACCTCTCAAACGTATGCTAGCTACGTCGTTCTGTAACTTAGGGAAACTACTAAGGGCCAAACCCTATGCTGGCAGGAATGCCCCTATCCCTGGGTTCGCTCGGTACGAAATCCTACTCCTAATTGAACTGACTCGAATTACTAGACTGTACTTAAGCTTGACTAAACTGACAATTTATTATATTAACTGACTGAATGATCTCGCTCATGGTATAACTAAATTCGTTCGGTAGATTCTGAAAAACTAGACAACACCTAAATTTTGGGTATTCATAACCCCCAAGACTCGATAACAAGAACAGCAATACCATTCTAAGGCTCTAAGGACATGATAAATAGTTATTATTTAAAGAAACCCATCACTTGGGCATTTCATCAAACACTTGCAATCATAGTTTAAGCTAAGCATGGAGATAGTTTTAGACATGTAGCAACAACATGAATTCAATATTAAAAATCATCAGTGAAGGCTTTAACCTGGGAAAATTCATCAAACACATAGGTACCATAAACTTGTGCATGAGAATGAGCAAGCATGCAAGAATATCATGGTTACACGAATCAATTCACAACTTTGGGATTTGATATGAAGAATATAACATTAACAATATGTATTGGCTCATTCCACTTAAAAACACATATACTCATAACTTGAAATCAAACACATGGGGATCATGAGTTAAACATGGGAGTAGTTAGACCATGAAAATAACATAACTTTCAATATTAGAAACATGGGTTAAGGGTTTAACATGTGAAAATCATCATTCAAACATGTCAAGGCAATTTCAACAAAAATTATTTGTAAACATGATACATAATCAAAATTTATGAGATTTCATGGATATAATTCGTATTAACATGTAAAGATCATAACTTTGAACTTGAAAATGAGATTTCAGGATCCATTGGTGAAAGGGAATCCATGGATGAACTCCCGCGTACCTTAATAGATGATTTGAAATTGAAAGCTTGACTTGAAAGCCTTGTGAATATTATTGAAAGTTTTTTTTTGAACTTCTTGAATTAGGAACCTTAATTTCTTGATTGTATTGAAGAAACTTTGATGAAGTTCTTGGTGATCTTGAGGGAGCTAAGGTTTTCTTGGAGAGAAAAAGATGAGAAATCATGTATCTAATGCTTTTGGGGGCTAAAATTAAGTGTTATGGACGGATTTGGGTGAGGGAAAGTGACCAAAGTACCCCTAGACCCTTTAGGAAATGAAGCAGCGCGTGAACCAGCTATGTATCCCGTCAACTATCACATTGGGGACAGCAACACATCGCATTGTTCATTTCATCGAGGAGACCGGTACGTCGTGCCATAATCACACCGGCTTACTGCCTCACACAGAAAATGTCATAACTTTTCACTCACATATGGGATTAAGGAGAAATTGGTATCATTGGAAAGCTAATTCAATTATCTACAATTTGGTGTGTCTTGATCTGTAAAATTCTATGTATATAAAAATTTATGCATGTTCAAAGTAGACCCTTGTAGAATCAAATACCAAACATTGGATGAATCAAAGAATCTTAGCTCAACTTGGCTCTAAATGATTTCTAAACTGTAACTATGAGATATATCATCTAATCAACATGCCCCGTTCTAAACTGATTGGGGTCCAACCTGCAACCCCAGTCGGAAGGATGTTAGTACCTTGCCACGGGTACTAACAATGGCTGTGAGTTACCCTCACTGGCAGGAAGACATTTTGTCAACTCTCACTAGTAGGAAAAATCATATGAGCTGTGTCAACCCTTATCTGGCAGGAAGATGTCTTAACCTATACTGGCTACGTAGTTCTGTAACTCAGGGATTATTACTAAGGGTCAAACCCTAACTGGCAGGAATGCCCCAATCTCTAGGTTCGCTCGGTGCTGAATCCAACTCTTACCTGAATCGACACTTAATTGATCACTAGATTATACTAGGTTTGACTGAACTGACACTGATCATGTTAACTAACTGAACTGAACTGAGTTCTATTATTGACTGAGTACTACTGTTCTTGACCTTTATTGGGACTATTCTATAACTATTGCAACTAAGTAAACAACTAGATTTTGGGTAATAAATACCCCCAGAACTCGATAGCATAATTGATAAAACATAACAAATCTTGAAAGCATATCAATAGTCAATTGTTCACAAATCATTTACTGAGACATTTTGTCAAACACTTGGAGGTCATGAATGAAAACACATGATAACATGTCATGATTAAACTATTCAATTCACATGGACATTTTATCAAACACTTGGGGAGCATAATTAATGCACATGATAATGAACAACACATAAGCATCATGAATACAAATTAAACTTGCAATTTCAAGGGTTTTAACATGGAAATTACATCAATCAAAATACATGCTATCTTATGTTCATGAAACTTATAATTAAATCTTGAATTGAAACCCATATAATAACAAAACATGAATACAACCCAATTTGCGCATGCAAATCATGAATATGAAAACTTGTAGTTTTAAAAAGGGTTCTTGAACTCCAAGGGTGGAAGAAAACCCAAGGATGAACACCTAACATACCATGATTGTTGAATTCATGAGAATTGTTGGGGATTTCTTGGAACTTGATCTTGAGTTTGATGAACTAGGGTTTATTTCTTGAGAGGATTTTATGAAAGAGTGAAGTTATTTTTCCTATTGAGGGACTAAATTTTGTGTTATGGGGGTTTAATGTGGGAGGAAAATGACTTAACTACCCCCACAAACCCATAACTTAATACAAAATCTGTTCCTAATGACGCAATGACCGACGCGTTGCGTCGCGTCGATGGTGACGATGTGATAGCCAATGTGACACGTCATGACCAAGTTCGCTTGCTGCTTTGGTCATCCAAACGTAACTTAAACGATGTCGAAAAAATCCAAAACTCTCCCAAGATAACCTATTGACATCCCTGATCATGAATCAACTTAAGAATCAAAATTCTAAGGCCGTAAGGATCGAAAATAAGATCATCAATTATGAAGGCTAAAAATGGTTTTAAGTCTTAACACTTTGCTGAAATTTTTTGAAGTCTGAGACCCCTTATTACAAGCTATATGGGACTAAATTGAACTAGAACTTTTACGGGGTCTTATAGTTTTATAGCAAAGTGCTGCTATTTTTGAAATATCCCCATTTTATAACAACTAAAAACATATTCTGGACACAATAATTTAGAATGTAATTTGATTATGACTTTCTCCATAGTTATAGAGTTTGAGTTTTATCTCAAATATTAATGCTTATCATAATTTAATTTTAATTTGAATTTATGATTGTATTATTCCAACTCTTTATCTTTATCTCAATTATGTAGTTCAAAAACTAAAGCAACACTATAAATACATGCACCGTTAGCATTTTAAATTCATTTTCAAAAAAAAAATACAGTTTCCAATATCTATAAAAAAATGTCTACTAAAATCGACTTTGTTCAAGAGATATCGAATATTAAATTAATTGGAACTTGAAGGTTTGCATAGTTCGATTGTGGCATGTTTCACATCATGGAAATCCCCATAAGTTATTATCATTTAAAATGCTTTTGCTGGATTAAAAGGTATATGTACTTCATGCATATTTTATTTTAATTATTTTATTTGCTTTATAATACGCTCAACTATGGATTATTATTTTTTGTGCGGTGATCGTATTCAGGCATACGTTGGAACCTCTGTTTTCACTAAGCACGCACAGGAAATTCAAGAATAAGAATTATATTTTATGAGAAATTTTATTGTTGTACCAAACAAATATAAAATCAAAACCAACAATCACACAATGAAATTATTGTTTACCTACAAAACGAGCAAACAAAAAACAGATGACCCACGGTTAGACCAGACCATCTTTATATTCTGCCCATTTGAAGATTCGAGCAACCAAGTAGATGTTGATGAGACTAAATTATTTGGTAAATATTCTTTTTCAAAATAATTTAATCAGAACGTTTCACCAACTATATCTCATACTACCTTTTTTCTTTGAAAAAATATCATAGGAGGGACCGTTGCTTATAGACCTATACAAGAATATAAACACGGTGATAAGTCCAGTGTCTTCATGAATGTGGAACTCCAAAATTATGATTAAGACGACAAGTATAATTATAGTCAGTGATATCTTTCAAGTTGTCCGAATTTTATATTATTAAATTATACATTTTCCTTGAAGGAATAAAATGATTGAAGCTACTTTCTAGGGAGAATTTGTTCTTCAAATTCGTCCACACTTGAAGGGATGCACTGATAAGCTTGTCATTATGGAGATGCAATTGATATAAGGACATAAGTTTAAAGGTTTTCTACTTATGATGTACGTTTGAAATTTTTGTATTGAATATATCTATCGTCATGTGTTAACAAATATTTTAGACACGTAATTTTGACCCTCCCCTAAATTTTACGTATTTTTAGCATAAAAGATATATATTTTGTCATCTTTTATTTTTAGTTTAGAAGGTTTTATTTTGAAAATTGTGAAAAATATTTATTTTTTAAAAATAGAGTTGCATTTTAGGATATATTTTATTTTTATTTTAAAAATAAAAATATTTTAAAAAATATGTTTTCTTTCAGCTTAGATTTTAATAAAAAATTTATAATTTTATTTTTATCTTAATTATCTTTTATTTTAGGCTAGTTATAAATTTTTCTTATATTATCTTAAGTATAAAAATTAATTAGTTAATATTTTATTTATTTACTCATTTTAAATTTTATTATTATTTATTTTATATATATTTTAATTTAATAAAAATCTTATCCTAATAAAACCACCCTTTCCCACATCTCCTCAACCTCTCCCATAGTCCCCTTTTTTTAGCAAACTCCTTGTAACGACCAATAATTTGATGAAATATGTGAATTATTTAATTTTGTGTTATTTGACTGTGTTACCCCTCTCCGTAGTTCCATTATGGTATTTTTGTGTTGTGGGGGAGATTTACATAGTTTTTAATGTGTTTTGGTACCATTTATGCGATATTGTGGTTTTTGATGACTTCGAGAGCCTTATTTTAGACTTATGGAGATATCTTTTGATTTGTGAGACAGATGACCGAACAGACTACGCTAGCAGCTCAGAATACCGATTTTAGGTTAGGTAGACCTTTTGTTCGGGACCCCGTGCACCTGAGCTCATTTTGACCTATTGATCAGAAAGTTGGAAAGTTGAAAATATGGGTGTGGGACCCACATTTGGTCGAAACAACCTCGTATAGAAAATATAACTTTTCTAGCAGATCCAAAATATCTTAGCATATTTGGTATGATTTTATGTCTTTTAAATCTCATTTCTACCCTCGATTCGAAAAATTGCGATTTCGAGTTTTCGGGGTCAACTTTATGAAAATGATATTTTTTCAAAAATCCGACATCGTCAACACGTCCGTAACATATTATTTAGTATGTTCCCATAGTTCATTTGTGTATATCGGACGTCGAACGAATCCCGGACACCCCATCGAAATTCGGGGTGAATTTGAGTGGAAAAATCTGGTGCAAAAATAAAAAAATCTGCACTATTTATAGCAGTTTTTGGGTCCATTTTTCTCATTTTTTATCTTGCCTCTTCAGAGTTAAACCCTAAAATAGTATGGGAGCTTAAAGTGAAGTTTGTGGGAGCTTGTCAAGCTAGATTAACACCTATTTTTTGATTTTATTACGGATTCAAGGTAAGAATTCACAATTTTCTTAGTAATTTCATG
Source organism: Capsicum baccatum var. pendulum (assembly GCA_030864225.1). Taxonomy (NCBI): domain Eukaryota; kingdom Viridiplantae; phylum Streptophyta; class Magnoliopsida; order Solanales; family Solanaceae; genus Capsicum; species Capsicum baccatum. Next base: position 209,473,783 of record CM061561.1, on the reverse strand, counting down.
ATAAATTTCTCAAAACCCCAAAAATCTTAGGCTTGATTTTAAACTCCAATTTCAGTCCTTTTCACTTGAATAATATTTTTATCTTATAATTATAAGTTTTCATCAATTTAACCTTTAAAACAACTCCGATTCTTGATTTTAACCCGTATTTCAAAGATTTTTACCCGTAAAAGCTCAAAAATGGTTTATCTTCAATTTGAACCTTATTTTTGACTCCATTTGACTTGAATTTTCAGCTGTAGATTCCTAAAAATATAGGAAACATATTTTTCAAGGAAAGTTCTGATTTTGCCCTTCTTTTCAGAAACTCATTTCGGGAGTCCGTTTTAACCCTGAATCAAAAGTAGTCAATATGGGTATCATTGTTTTTGTTTTGACGCGTAGATTTCATATTTAATTTTTTAGTAGAGTTCAAGATTTTTTGTGAAAAGTAAGGTCATGGGTTCGAAGTGGAGCAGACCGATTTCGGCTTTTGAGATAGGTTATGGCTTAACTCTTTCAGACTGGGCTTGGTAGTAAATGATGATACAAAATGCATGTTAAGGGTAGGAGCTATTCATGAGCAATGTATATCTATGTATTGTGATTGTGTGGGGGCCTATGTGTGATATAATTGTCGAAATTAAGATATTATGTGATATGTCTGATCGTATGGGGTCTTATATGATATTGGTAGTCTTGAATACATGTGAATAATTATATTGTGTTGTTAAAATAGTTATATGGTACCATTGGTGTATTTTTATTATATTCATACTTTATTGGCATATGAGACATGTGGAAATTCATGGATGAAAAGAAAATATTGAGTGGATATTGGCTCATGTTGTTGTGGAAATATATCATTGTGGTTGGTTGTGAAAATATATCCTGTGGTTGGTTATAGAAATATATCATATGATTGGTTGTGGAAATACAAATGGTGATTGGTTATGAGCATTATATCTTTATATCATACTCATTCATGAAACATTGGTACCACCGTAGTAACATCTGAGAAACACTGGCAACACCTGATAACACCTTTTCGAGGGATGTATCAAAAAGAATGGGTCTTGCATTGAGAGGCTTTCCTCTATAGGTGTATACGGGGATTGTATGATGATCCCGGAGGTTATGCAATGGCGTCGTGCATCATCATAATCATCATCATCATCATATACATTGCACTTAATTTATTATGTTTATATTGTGTTGTATTGTCATATTAACTTACCATTTATGTAATTGTCTTTTCTTTTACTTGTATTTGATGATCTTGTATATGCATATTCCCTCTTATTCTACTTATATGTGATATAGTGCATACTTGTGTTCTATTTTTTTTGTGATGTTGCAATATATGCGATAGATTAGAACTATTAGTGTAATAGGTATGGGCTACCGCTGTGGGACATTTTTTGATTGTAGGTGACGTGCCCTTATTGTATATTTTATATGCTTTATTTACTACTTTTCTTGATCGGCCTATGATACCTACTAAGTACAAGTGGACCGTACTCATGACTACTATGCCCTTTCGGTGCAGGTCTTAGCTCAAGTGCGTATCAGCTTGCTTGACTAGGGCTATTGTTGGGGCTTCCAAGGTAACGATTGGACATTCATGCGTTCGAAGTTCACCTCTATCTTTCTATAGTAGTTATATCTATATTAGTATTTGTAGACAGATATTATACCTTTGTGGTTATTTTTCTAATGTATCTGACTTCTGGATTGTATTAGTAGTCCTTATAGTATTAATACCTAGTTTTGGGCATGATTGGTATTTTGGATAAGTTCTTTCCATATTATTATGATTACTTATATGGTTTGTCTTCATTATAGAAGCCTTACCTTAGGATATTTCTATCTTTTTTTTTCTTTTTTGTATCGGTTTTGGTGATAGGCTTACTTGTCAAGGTACTACATGATAATTGCCTTTATGACCTTTATTTTTAGGTCGTGACAAATTGGTATCAGAGTAGTCAGGTTTCATTGGTTTCAATGATGTAAGAATAAGATGTCTAATAGAGTCTTACGGATCAGTACGTAGACATCAGTATCTGACTTTGAAAGGCTATAGGACATCTTTAGGAAACTGCACTTCTTTTATTCTTTATCGTGTGAAGTTCTTTCATACCTTGTATTCTGAGTTGTGTTTCACTCTTTCTAAGTAAATAGTGTGGCTCATACTGTATCTTATTAGTTGAGAGATGCAGAGAGAGATTGGCGAAGGTTGCTTGTTAGTTGTAGACCCCGTGATTCTCCTAAGATGACTTGGAATCAGTTTGTCGAGGCTTTTCTGGAGAGATTTGTGCATTTTAGTTTGAGAGATCATATGCAAAATGTGTTTGATCATTCAGAGCAGGGCTCCATGACAGTTGTTGAGTATAAGGCACACTTCCATGCCCTACCTAGATATTCCTATGATAGCATTTCCATCGAATCTGAGAAGGTTTAGAAGTTTGTGGAGGGTTTGGATGTTTTCCTTCAGGTGGATACACCTCAAATGGTTTTATTTTGAGCTTTTTTCTAGAGTATTATGTAACATGCTAAGATGACAGATGATATTCTTAGTGCATCTTAGGAAGGCACCAAGAAGGTGCGATATTTTAGTGTGTTCAGGAGTCAGACCTATCGAGGTAGAGATTTTAGAGGTTCTCATAGATACTATGGTAGGACAGTGTAGGTGACTTTACAGAGTCTAGGTGGTGGATCTTTTAGTTCAATAGTTTAAGGTGGCTGTTCGATCCTAGTTATTCCTTCTTCTATTGAGGTTGGTCATAGAGGTTGCTATATATGTGATGAGATTGGCCATATAACCAGGGAATGTCCCTATTGGGTGATTCAGGCTATTCCTGTTCCAGCTGTAAGAGGTAGGGGTTCTACCAGAGGTGTGAGATACCAGTGTTGTGCAATATTTGGTGGTCATGGTCAGTGTTGTGCTATACCAGCTAGACCTAAGGCACAGGCTTCTGATGCTATGATTATAGTATTGTTTCCATTTATTTTAGACCTGCATCTGTATTAATTGATCCTGGATCGACTTTATCCTATGTGTATGTGTATTTTACTTCGAGTTTAATTCTATTAGTGAGCCTTTTCCCATGCCTATTTGTGTATTTACTCCGATAGGTGATTCTTTAGTGGTGGATAGGTGCACTGATGTTGTGTTGTGAATTTTGCCAGGCGTAAAATTTTGGTAGACTTGCTTATGTTAGATATGGTTGACTTTGATGTTATTATGAGTATGGATTGGTTGTCTCCTTATCATGTTGTTTTAGATTGTTTTGACAAGACTGTTACTTTAGATTTGGTTGGTGTGCCAAGGATAGCTTAGAAAGGTGCACTTTATTTAGGTCCTAAAAGGATTATATCTTATGTTCAAGATTGTAAATTGGTTGAGAGGGGATATTTATCTCACTTTGATCATATTCATAACACCAATGTTATTTCACTCATTTTCTTAGATTCTATCCGTGTTGTCCATGAGTTTATGGATGTGTTCCCTACGGACTTGCCTGGTATACCTTTAGATCGAGATATTAATTTTATTATTGATATTAAGTTAGGCACCAAGCCTATTTCTATTTCTCCTTATAGGATGGCCCCAACAGAGTTGAAGGAACTGAAGGATCAATTGTAGGAGTTATTGGTTAAGGGATTCATCTGACCCAGTGCTTCACCTTAGGGTGCGCATGTTTTGTTTGTGAAGAAAAAGGGATGGATCTATGTGGATATGCATTGATTGTCAACAATTAAATAAGGTGACAGTTAAGAATAAGTATCCTCTTACTCGCATCAATGATTTGTTTGATCAACTTCAGGGTGCTGAAGTGTCTTTAAAGATTGATTTGAGGTCCGGTTATCTCCAGTTGAGGATTTGAGATTTGGATATTCTAAAGATAGCTTTTCAGACTCGATATGATCATTATGAGTTCTTGGTCATGTTCTTCGGGTTGACCAATGCCTCTGCCGCATTCATGGAGTTAATGAACCGGTTGTTTTGACCATATCTTGACTCCTTTGTTATCGGAATTATAGATGATATCTTGGTGTATCCCAAGAGTGAGGTTGAACATGAGGAGCATTTGCAGATTGTGCTTCAGAAATTGGGGATGAGAAGTTGTATGTGAAGTTCTCTAAGTGTGCGTTTTGGTTAGAATGTGTTTCTTTCTTGGGTCATATAGTGACAAAGGAAGGTATTATGGTTGATCCAGCCAAGGTTGTATCAGTTCGTGATTGGACTAGACCTACTTTGCCCATCCAGATTTGGAGTTTTATCGGCTAAGCAGGTTATTATCGGTATTTTGTTAAGGGTTTCTCTTTTATTGCAATTCTTTTGACTAAGTTGACTCAAAAAAGGGTTTCTATCTAGTGGTCTGATGCTTATAAGGCGAGCTTCAAAAAGCTCAAGGATTTATTGACTTCAGCTTCTATATTATCTTTGGCTAAGGAGGGGGTGGGCTTTATATCTTTTGTGATGCTTTTGGTATTGAATTGGGCGTTGTGTTGATGTAGGAATGAAAGGTGATTATGTATGCATCTCGTCAAGATTAAAGCCTCATGAGAGGAATTATCCTACCCATGATTTAGAGTTGTGCGCAGTTGTGTGTGCTATCAAGTTGTGGAGGCACTACTTGTATGGAGTCCGTTGTGAGATCTTCTCAAATCATCATAGCCTTCAGTACTTCTTTACATAGTGAGATCTTCATATGAGGCAATGTTGTTTGCTTAAGTTGCTTAAGGATTATGACTTGACTATTCTCTATCATCCGGGTAAGGCTAATGTGGTTGTGGATACCTTGAGCAGAAAGTCGACTAGCATGAGTAGCTTGGTGCATCTTTTGACCCAAGATATGCCCTTGGCCTTAGAGGTTCAGTCTTTAGATCACTTGATGGTTAGACTTGATATTTTGATACCTGGGCATGTTTTGTCATTTGTAAAGGCAAAATCTTCTTTGATGGAGCAGATTTGAGCTTATCATTTTGATGATGTTAGATGGCGGTTGATTCAAGATAAGGTGTTGAGTGGGGAGGCTAAGGAAACCTCACTTGATTCAGATGGAGTTTTGAGGATTAGGGGATGAGTTTGTGTGCCAAGAATGGGTGATTAGATTAGGTTGTTCTTGGAAAAGGCCCATTGTTCCAGATATTCTATCCATCCAGGTGTGACTAAGATGTATCATGATTTGAGGCATCACAACGGTTGGGGTTGTATGAGTTAAGATATAGCAGATTTTGTGGCTTATTGCCTATGTTGTTAGAATATGAAGGCCAAGCATATGAGGCCTGGTGGATTACTTCAGAGGTTACTAATTCCCAAGTGGAAGTGGGAACACATCACCATGGATTTTGTGACTGGTTTACCTCATACATCTCATGGTTTTGATAGTGTTTGGGTCATCATGGATTGATTGACCAAGTCAGCTCATTTTATTCTAGTTCAGGTATCATTCAGTGCTAAGAGGTTGGCTCATATCTATATTTGTGAGATTGTTCATTTGCATGGTATGTTGTGTCCATTATTTCAGATTGAGGTTCTGTGTTCACATCTTATTTTTGAAAGACTTTTCAGGATGAGTTGGGTACTCGAGTTGATCTTAGCACACGTTTTACCCCTAGACTGATGTGCAGTTATAATGGGCTATCCAAGTTTTGGAGGATATGCTCCGCGCATGCATGATGGATTTTGGTTGCCAGTGGGAGCAGTATTTGTCTTTACCAGAGTTTGCATATAATAATAACTACCATTCCAGTAGTGATATGGCTCCTTTTGAGGTGTTGTATAGTAGGTATTATCGCTCCCTAGTGGGTTGGTTTGATGTTTAAGAGATGAGACCTCGAGGTACAAACTTACTTCGTGAGTCTTTGGATAGAGTCTGGGTCATTCATGATAGACTTAGTCGGCTCAAGGTAGGCAGAAGTACAATGCTCATCGTAGACTTTCTACCTTGAGATTTGGTATTAGTGATCGTATTTTACTTAGAGTTTTACCCATGAAGGGTGTGATGAGATTTTGGAAGAGGAGTAAGCTTAGCCCCATGTATATTGGCCCATTTGAGATTCTTCGGACTGTTGGTGATATGGCTTAAGAGTTGGTTGTTCCCTCTGATCTATCAGCTGTTCATCTAGTTTTTCATATTTCTATGCTTCATCACTATATTCCTGATGAGTCTCATGTCATTTGATACGAGTCAATTCAGTTAGATGAGCAGTTATCTTTCGTTGCTGAGCTGGTCTCTATATTGGCTAGGGATACTAGACAGTTGCACTCTAGAGTTATCCGTGTGGTTAAGGTCCAGTGGCGACATCAACCTATAGATGAAGCTACTTGGGAGATCGAGTCTGATATGCGTAGATCTTATCGTCATCACTTTACTAATTCAAGTGTTTCTTTGCCCTTAGTTCGAGGATGAACTAGATTTTTATTGGTGGATGATGTAACGACCAAAAAATTTGATGAAATATGTGAAATATTTTTTTGAGTCATTTGACTGATTTACCCCTTCTTGTAGTTGTATTATGGTATTTCTGGGGTATGGGGGTGATTGACATGGTCTTCGATGCATTTTGGTACCATTTATGCTATATTGTGGTTTTTGATGGCTTCCAGAGCCTTATTTTAGACTTATGGGGATATTTTTTGATCCGTACAATGGATGGACAAACAAACTATGCTAGTAGATCAGGAATATCGATTTTAGGATAGGTAGATCTTTGGTTCGGGTCCCGGTGCACCTGAGCTCATTTTAACCTATTGAGTGGAAAGTTGAAAAATTGAAAATATGGGTGTGAGACCCACATTTAGTAGAAATGACTTCGGATAGAAAATCCAACTTCGTTAGCAGATCCGGAATGTCGATTTTAGGGTTTTAACGTGTTTGGTGTGATTTTATGGTTTTTAAATCTCATTTCGACCCTCAATTTTGAAAATTGCGATTTCAAATTTCGGGGGTCAACTTTATGAAAATGATGTTTTTTTTTTAAATCCGACTTCTCCACCGCATATGGAACGTCAAATTTAGTTTTTTTGCATAGTTCGTTTGCGTATATCAGACGTCGAATGAATCTCGCCCCCCCTCCCCCCGTAGAAATCCGAGGTGAATTTGAGGGAAAAATCTGATGCCAAAACCAAAAAATCTGCATTATTTATAGCAGTTTTTGAGTTCATTTTGCTCATTTTTCGTCTTGCCTCTTGAGAGTTAAACCCTAAAATAGTATGAGAGCTTAAAGTGAAGTTTGTGGGAGCTTGGGAAGCTAGATTAACACATATTTCTTGATTTTATTATGAGTTTAAGGTAAGAATCCACCATTTTCTTTGTAATTTCTTAATAAATTTCTCAAAACCCCAAAAATCTTAGGTTTGAAAACTCTAATTTCACTTGAATAATGTTTTTATCTTATAATTACTAGTTTATTCATCAATTTAACCTTTAAAACAACTTCAATTCTTGATTTTAACCCGAATTTCAAATATTTTACCTGGTAAAGCTCAAAAATATTTTTTCTTCAATTTGAACCTCGTTTTTGACTTGGGTTTTCAGCTGTAGATTCCTAAAAATATGGAAAATATATTTTTGAAGTAAAGTTCTGATTTTGCCTTTCTTTTCGAAATTTCATTTCGGGAGTCCTTTTTGAGCCCGGACTAAAAGTAGTCAATATGGGTGTCGTTGGTTTTATTTTAACATGTAGATTTTATATTTGATATTTTTAGTAGAGTTTGAGATAGCTCGTGAAAAGTAAGGTCTTGGGTTCGAAGTGGAGCAGACTGATTTTGGCTTTTGAGGTAGGTTATGACTTAACTCTTTCAGACTTGGTTGGGTAGTAAATGATGATATAAAATGCATGTTAAGGGTGGGAACTAATCATGAAAAATGGCTATCTAGATGTTATGACCGTGTGGGGGCCTATATGTGATAAAATTGTCAAAATTTAGATATTAAGTGATATTGTAATTGTGTGGGGTCCTAGGTGATATTGATAGCTTTGAAAACATGTGAATAATTGTATTGTGTTGTTAAAATACTTAATGTGGTACCATTGGTATATTGTGAGTAAATTCATACTTTATTGGCAAATAAGACATGTGAAAATTCATGCATGAAACAAAAATAATGAGTGGGTATTGACTTATGTGGCTGTGGAAATATATCATTATGGTTGGTTGTGGAAATATATCATGTGGTTGATTATGAAAATAATCATGGTGATTGGTTGTGAATATTACATCTTCATATCATACTCATTCATGAAACATTGGTAACACTATGGCAACATCTGAGAAATCTTGGCAACACTTGGTAGCACCTTTCGAGGGATGTGCAGAAAGAAGATATGATATATGTGGATTGTATATAGATTGACGAACCCCCCACGGGTCCTGCATTGGGAGGCTTGCCTTCGTAGGTGTATACGGGGGTAATGCGACGATCCCAGAGGTTATGCGAAGACTTCGTGTATCATCATCATCATAATCATCATCATCATAATCATCATCATCATCATCATCATCATCATTATCACCATATACATTGCACTTACTTTATTGTGTTTATATTGTGCTGTATTGCCATATTAACTTGCCATTCATGTAATTGTCTTATGTTCTTTTACTTGTATTTGATGATCTTGTATATGCATGTTCCCTCTTGTTGTACTTATATGTGATATAATGCATACTTGTGTTCTATCTTGTTCTGATATTGTAATATATGTGATATATTAGAACTGTTAGTGCAACCGGTGTGGGCTACCGTTGTGGGACATTTTCTGATTGCAGGTGACGTGCCCTTATGTATATTTTGTATGCTTTATTTACTACTTTGCTTAGTTGGCTTATGGTACCTACTGAATACAAGTGGATCGTACTCATGCCTACTGCGCTCTCTTGGTGCAGGTCCTAGCTCGAGTGCGGCTCAGCTTGCTTGACTCGAGCGATTGTTGGAGCTTCGAAGGTAGCGGTTGGACATTCATGCGTCTGAAGTTCACCTCTATCTTTCTATAGTAGCTATGTCTTTATTAGTATTTGTAGACAGATATTATACCTTTATGGTTATTTTTCTAACGTATCCATCCAACTTCTGGATTGTATTAGTAGTTCTTACACTATTGACATCTGATTTTGGGCATGATTGGTATTTTAGATAAGTTTTTTTCGCATTATTATGATTACTTATATGGTTTGGCTTCGTTCTAGGAGCCTTACCTTGGGATATTTCTGTCTTTTTCTCTTTTTGTATCAGTTTGGGGGATAGACTTACTTGTCAAGATACGCTGCGACAAGTGCCATCATGACCTTTATTTTTGGGTCTTGACACTCCCTCAACTCCTTCAACTTCACCAACACTACACATTAATAATTATATACCAGCACACACACATGAGAAAAGATGGACAAAAACAATAACATAAGAGAAAGAAAGAAAAACAGAGGGGAAGAAAGAAAAACAGAGGGGACACACGGACGGATACACAAACCAAAAAACTTAGCTGAAAAAAAAAGTGAAGCGGACAGAAACTAAGGAGTAGGAGGAACGGATAAGGAGGATTAGCAAACGAAAGGGAGAGAGTGAAAGAGTGAGGAGAAGGAATGAGAAAAAGAAAACAACACTGGAAAGAAAAAACAGTGAGAAAGAAGATGAGACTGGACAAAAACAAAAGGAAATATACACATGGACAAAACACAGAAAAAAAAAGAAGAAAGAAAAAAAATAGAGAAAAGTTGAAAAAAAGAGAGGAACCTTTGACAGAAACAAAAAGCAAATAACATAAACGGTTAGACAAGAAGTTGAAATTTGAGGTTTGATTCGTAATTTTGATTTCACAGCTTCTTTTTTCTTTTTTTGGAAATTATTTCCACAAGAGGTAACACTCTATCTTTTTTTGTATAATGTAACATCACGATTATGCGAAATTTGATTCCAACATTATGAAGTGGAGTCATTCATATTTTACATTTGTTGTTGTAATATTGTAGTATATTCAACTCTTTGTTATGATTAAATATGGAGTGAGATTTGATATAATATATGGTTATTGCATGCATGTCTAAAGCCTACACTTAACTTCCCTTCCATTGTCTCCAATTTACATATATTCTAAAATTACATATATTGGTTAAATATGTTTAATTATGTCTTGCTGTATATTATTACTATTATTATTATTATTATTATTATTATAAATATTATTATTGTTATTATTATTATTTTGACTAATTTATTTTGGGCGAGTTAAAAGTTTGGTGCATTAATTGTTCATTACAGTAGACACACACACACACACACACATATATATATATATATATATATATATATATATATATATATATATATGTTGTTTTTCCGTTTGGAATTATTTTAGAATCTTAAGTGTGTATTATGATTGTGATATTCCATTACTGGTTAATGTACAATTCATTAGTGTAAAAAAATATATTTTTTATTGAATTAAAATTCCATGTTAAGGATTTCAGACGTTTTTGGGACCAAATTTATTTCAAAATTCGCTGTCAAAAAACCAAAAAAAGAATTACACGTTAAGAACGTGTTTGATTGTTTTTAACACAGAGATTTTTTTAAGCTCAATTAAGTAATAATCATGGTAAGTAATAAATTTGATTGGATGCTGAATTAAAAAATAGGCACCCATCTAAATTTAGCTATCATTACTTGGGTTTAGAATTTGTCTATTTTAATTAAATGATTTGTTATTAATAAAAGAAAGTTACATTTCTTGTCATTTTAATTGTTTGTCCCATAATCCCATGTGGTTAATATTAAAATTATATTAATGATTTTTGATTGAGCCTTTAAATTATATATTTTTGGTGTTCTCTTGAGTTATGTATAATCACAAGATAACAACATTTGATTCTTAAGCTAGAGAACATCTTGTGGTTTCGATTATTTTAAGTTTCAAATTAAGTGTATGAGGGATCGAGATGTGATGATGATTTATTCTAAACCCAATCGCATAAAAAGAAAAGAAAAGGGAGGAAAAATCCATTCATGAGGGAGCGAGGTGAGTTGCGTACTAATTCAAAACTCGTTACGAATTTTAAAAGAAAAGAGAGCAAAAATGAGAATAAAATGGATAAGATAAATTTGTCTCGAGTTTACGAGAGATGAAACAAATGCCTTTAACGCTAGACGAGCTTTAAGCATGTTTATAATATTTTTCTCAATTAAGAATGTGGCGTACGCACCTTTCTGAGACGTTTAAAAATAATTCAAGGATGCAATAATGCACCTTGGCAAAGATCGTCATAAAATCAAATTTTCACTAAGTTAATACAAAAGGTATTGACAAATATTAGATATTAAAAATGAGCGAATTAAGGCCTTAATACAATTTATCTAAAATAATTTAAGTTAAGTATAAGTTGATAAAAGCAACCGTGCTAGAACCACGGGACTCGAGGGGTGCCTCAGACCTTCCCCTCAGTCATCAGAATTTCTTACCCGATCTTCTATTTTCGCAAACCAATAAAGAGTCATTTCATTTTGATTAGGGATTCAATAAGGTGATTTGGAACACCATAACTCAATTTCAAGTGGCGACAATATAAATAAAATACTCCCTGTTCAAAATGGTCACTTAAATTGGAAAAATCCTTCTCCTTCAGAGAAAAGGGGTGTGACATCTCTGGCGACTCCACTGGAGAATAACCAAAATTTGAGCTTTTAATTTTGACTTTTACTTGCTTTAATTATTTAGATATTATATTGCTGGCCTAATGTGCTACTTATCACTCATTTATTTCTTTGATATTATTGAATTGTATTATAAACTCTCTTCTCTTGCACTCCCCTTTGAGTCTTTGAAAATAGGATAGAAGGAATGCAGAGTATGAATCCTACTTTCTTCTTGAGATAGCCAAAGTGTTAAGGCACCTGGTGAAGGATTATTAGTCACACATATTAGGCGGGGTTTGAATCAACATCGAAGGAGGAGTTGTTCTGCTACCGATCAAGTTGTCCCAACCTAACTGAGTGTCTGCTTGGGTAAGCCAGTCTAGACACCTATCTCGATTAGGTTAAACTTAGTAGAACTAAAACTCAGAATCTGGTTATCCCTATTAGGTTCCTCTTTATTTGTATCATGTGCATTTGACTTAGTGGGACTCGAAAAAGGGCCGGTTCTGTTTAGGACAGGTGTCACTCTTTATAATTACCAACATGTGCATCCTATGTGCTCTTTGACATTTATTTGGAAGGCCTATTTGATTGTTGACCGTCTTTAGGCAACATAGTGAAATATAAGAGAATGTCCTTTCCTCCAAATTTAATTATCTTTTTATAAAATAATAATAATAATAATTATATTTTTTTTGAAAATAAAAATTTAGTCGAGGGTCTGATTCTCACTATTTAGCGGGAGACGTAAGAAACCCTTTCCGGGTACGATCTTGTCTTTTGAAAATTTATTTATAGATTTATTGGGGAAAATTTTGAAAATATAATTATTTTTCTTATTCTCAAGTTTCTTCATATCTCCAGTTTAACAAACTACGCATACCTGATTCTCCTCTTAGTGGGATACGTAGGTAGCCCTACATGGGTTCGGCGATCTTTAAAAAAAAAGTTTGTCTTTTCTTCAAAAAAAAAAGATTTTTGATCCTTATATAAAAAGAAATTAATTTATTTTCAAAATCAAATGGGTATCGCGATGGACCAGCGACACGTTCGCTGCTTGACCCAAGCTGTGGGTTGTGCCGCATTGGCTACTTGGCCTGAGAAGGGGCCGCACCGCGTTGGCTTCTTGACCAGACCAAGGGTCATGGAGTGTTGGGGTAGTGTCGTACAACTTTTTCTCCTCGTAATTAAAGGGTATTTGGGTCATTTTTCTTCACCCAATTCGACCATAACACAAATTTGGGGACCCCAAGGAGCATTATTTGCCCTTTTCTTATAAATTCTCTCAAGAAAACCCCTCTTTCCCCAAGAACAAACCCTAACTCTTTTACATAAAATTAAGGATTCCAAGCTTCAAGTTCAAGAAAAACCTCAAGAGTCTTCACGAATTCATCTAGTGAGGTATGTGTGATGTTAATTCATGGGTTTCTTTTACCCAAGGAGTCCAACAATCCCCTTTTGATTTTAAATTTTGAGTTTTTCATGTTTAAGTTGAAGTATCTCCATGAATATCTTGTAAATTCAATTACAAGTTATGTTTATAAGTGTTTTTCAAGTGGGATGAGCCATTACATGTTTTAAATGTTGTAATCTTCATGTTAAATCCCTAAGTTATGATTTTAGTCTTGTAATTATGTTATTCTCACATGCTTTACTCATTTCCATGCTTAAGTTCATGACTTTCATGTGTTTGATGAATTTCCTAAGTGTTGGGTTTTGAACAATGATCTCCTACTATGGTTTTAAAATATTTATATGATATTATGGTTAATTACATTCAGTGCTGGTGGGTTAGAAGACTCGATACCTATGTGATTTATGAATTCATCTTTCCAAGTACTCAGATAGTTAATCCATGAATCTTATTAGTATACTTAGACATATATAATCATGATGAGCACTATCAGCTATGTAATTGCATTCAGTTGAGCTTAGTTTTGTTCAGTACAAGTATCAGTTCAGTTGAGAGTAGGATTTAGCACTGAGCAAACCTAGGGATAGGGGTTCACCCGCCATTTAGGACTGGGTCCTTAGCAGTTATCCCTAAGTTCCAGAACTACGTAGACAGGGTAGGATAATGAGGTATCACCCGTCAGTTTAGGAATGACACTCTCTTATGGGTCATCCGTTAGTTTAGGACTAACTCCCTAGTGCTTGGAGATATCAGATAAGTGGATCCACACAGCTAGTGTTAGTACCTGTGGCATGGTAATGACACCCTTCTAATTAGGGTTACAGGTTTGACCCTAATTATCTTAGACTGGGGTATGTTGGTTATATGATACCTCCTACAGTCTCAGTACCGTACTTCAGAGTAGTCCCAAGTAAGGTTTGCTTGACCAAGTGTACAGACCTTCAGTTAATCAGTTATACAATTTATAGTCTTTTAGATTTCAGACTTATTTCAGATTACAGATTTATGCTTGGTCTTGCATTCTCAGATGTTACAGTTTTTATGCATTAATGTTCAGTTATCTCATGCTATCCAGTTAGTCATTATTTCATATGAGCAGTACCCCATGTAAATCAGCCTAACCTCATCTCATATACCAGTATATTTAAAGTACTGATCACATACTCTTCTTTGCGCTTTAATGTGTTATATCAACGGTTTGGATGCATAGTTTCTCGACCCAATTAGACAATTCAGCATAATCCAGCAGCCATAGTAGTGAGTCCTCATCTATTGAGGACATATTATGTTTATTCAGTTAATTCAGTATTTTACTATGATCAATCAGTCGGAGTTAGTTGGGGGTATGTCCCATCAACTCCTCAGTTAGTTTAGAGGATTTCAGACATTCATACAGAATAGTTAGATAGCTAGTTAGTTACTTTCAATTCTTATCAGTTGTTTCAGATATTCAATATTTCATATTTCAGTATTCAACTATATATTATGTAAAGCTCTGAGAATACACCCTAGACGTCACATAGTGCTAAGGACTACTGACTGCACCCAATCACACACGCAAGTGTATGTGGTCTTATCAAGCAGTAAAGTGGCCTTCAACAAGCCAAGTAACGATCCCACGGAGACTTGATTCAACAACAATTCTATTTTAGTTCACAATTTTGATTTAGTTGATGCAAGCATAACCGAGAAGAGAGTTTGTAATTTATAACTCGAGAAAAGTAAACAATGTGTAAAGTAAAGATCTTGAAACAATCAATAGGAGAAAATACAGGGTTAAAGAATTTTCTAACAATCATACTATGTTATTGAACTTATTTTGTTAACTTGCTTATCTTAGTTGTTGATTCGTAGGGATAGTTGCATGATTATGGTTTCCCAACCTCTAATCTTTTACCTAAGTGAAACCTTACAACTACATCGTTGAGTAGAGATATAATGGTCTACTTAAGCTCTTGAAGCTGTCATCCTAAGTTTGAATCAAGTAAGGCATCTAAGTACATCCCTGTCCTAGATACTAATTTGAATTCCTTATTTCATAAAGAAATACAAAACATACTTTGTTTATTCCCATGTTTTATTTCCCTATAGCCTCTCCCGAGATCAAAAGGTAGACAATTGATGTATTCTAAGGGCATCTTTAAAATAGTTATAACAAGAATAAACAAACAACCAATAATGATAAGCAAATCAAACAAACTTAATTCAAAACAATAGTACTTATGTTCTTGGCTTTAACACGAAAAAGAGGATTTTTAGCCACTCATAGTCATAATTAACATCTAAATAATTTTATGAATGATTAAAACCATAAATAAAGCTAAATTAAAGAAATAAAAACCTAAAATGAAGTTGTGGTAGCAGCTAATGTTCTTCCAATCGATCTAGGGGTTCCAAGATGTTCAAAAAGTTTTTTTAAAATGTTATATTTTTAGTACACAAGTCATAAAGCGACTTGGATTGGGTTCCCACGTTATTGTTATTCATCAAGGTAATCAAAATTTGAGTTGTCACCGCTGAGCGGTATTGTGCTCACCATTATTACACCGCTGAGCAGTGTAATCACGTTGAACTGCTGTTTCTTGACAATTGTGATTTGACCTATCACCGCTGAGCGATGGGTTACCATTTTGGTCACCTTTTGAATATATTGGTGGGTAGCACGTTCCAAGGTGATGCTTCATGTACCCTCTGTAACACCCCGAAAATGGGTCCCGGAGCATCACACGGTGCTTGAGGCTATGAGTAGCCCCAAGCTAACCCTTTGAGCCATTTCTATTCAGTTCAACACAAATCAACGGGGTTTCTATAAATAACCCTCCAATATCAACAGAGTAATCATCATCCAAGAATACAAGAATTTCAGAAAGATAACAAAATATGACTTATTAGTCAGCTCCCAACATCTATACTAGTCTGACAAACCTCTAAGAAAATCAATAAAACCAGCGAGCCATTAAGACATGTCCTAACTGACTCATACTCTGTTATCAAATGTACACAATTCTATAAAACCAACATCCCACATCACGTCCTCGGAACATGAGGACTCACCACAATAGAGGATGTACAACAACATTCCCGAAGAATCACTATCGGACCTAGAACTGAGCACCCAAACCTACATTCCGAGAAAATGCAACCCACATCTGAAGATGTGGGTCAGTACCATGGAAAGGAACTGAGTATATGGGGGTGTATGCAGTTGAATAAACATCATCATCATAAATATCTATAAGAAATATACAAGATGTATGAAAGACTCACATAGTCCCGAAGAAAATCATCATAATATTGAGAGGATGAAATGAGTATAATAACACATGTGAGTCATCATATAATTTGTCAATCACTTTCAGTTCATCAAGAATATCAATTCTCATAATGTAAATATAATTTAAATCTTTTGAAAGAATAAGTTTCAGAATTCCACTTTCAAATCACTTCACCATTCACCATAGACACAAGGAAACACACACACACTGGGAGATCCTATAACCGACATAAACCATGTGAGCTACATAGAGTCCAACATACAACCCATGTTGGGGAGATCCATCCTATCCTTGCCATCGGAGTAGTACTATAGATATCAAATCCACATAAACTAGTGATCACTATATAAATCAGCCTCAGGCTCACTCTTATTGGAGCACGTAGTTCTAGGGAAGTAAGATCGCTTTATACCTCCCACTCGGTGCTAAAGATTTCTCCCGGACTTAGCTTAGATCATTTCAAAGACAATCCACAACAAAATAATTTTAGTAATATATAAATATACATCGGGAGCCATCATGCTTCCCATCTATCAAAATCAACCACGTTGTGGATTTCTTTCACACTCGAGTTCAAAACAACTTCATTAAGACCAAAAGGTCAAATCATTCAAAATATCTCCAATATTCAACATCAACATTATTGAAATACACTTTCTAAAAAAAACACAATTTCCAATGGAGATTCACGACCCAAATATCAAAATCATGATAAATATCGTTCAACATTCATACTTTATATCACCACACATGTAAATTCATCTTTCAAAATCATAAACATCAAGATTTCATAATAATCATCATAAGATATGGGTTCATGCTTCAAATTCATAAAAATCAAATAAAAATCATGCCTTTGTAAAAAAAATTACTTGTGGGCACCAGAACGAAAGAGAGTTCTTCTTGAAAACCCCCACATACCTTGAATGATGAACTTTAGATCGATACACATTTTTGAGATGTTAATCGTGCCTTTGAATGATGGTTCTTGGAGTTCTTGAACTAGGAACTTGAAATCTTGAATAAATTTGCAGAATTAATGGTGAAATTTTGAGGTCCTTGAAGTTGGATGTAGGAGCTTAAGGTTTCTTATTGAGGGAATTTGATGAAATATAACATATAATGCTTCTAATAGGCTTTAATGTAGGGTTTGGACGGATTTTGGGTGAGGGAAAATTACCAAAACGCCCCTAAAAATCAAATAATTCTCAAATCTGTCCTTTGGTGGACTTTTTTGATAGTCTGAAGTAGATCAACCATAACGTTTTACTACGATATATGCAAATTGGATGAAACCAATTTCATTAGAAACAGGACTCTGATATATTTCCGATGATATATAGTATCTCACCCAGATCATTGTGTATGAGGAGTTATGATCGTTTGAAATTGACCCAAAAATTTACTTTTGATAGGCTGAAGTAGATCGACCATAACTTTTTGCTCCGATAAACAAATTGGATGAAACCAATTTCATTAGAAAGAGGACTCGCAGAGCTTTCTGTTGATATATAGTAGATCACCAGATTATTATGTACAAGGAGTTATGATCATTTAAAGTTGAAGCAAAAATACTCTAGGCCTCAGTACTTTTTCCTGCACGTTTTATTGTTCAGTACTATTCACGGTTCGATCAGAATGTTCATACCTCGTCACTCGGGTATCTGTTTTGGACTATCCACATATCATTGGAAAGCTTATTCGATACTCTAGGAATGGTGGGTCATAATCTAAGACATTCCACACGAAAAATTTATAATTCATTCTAGAAGATAGAACCCAACACGTTTACGCACAAAATTTCAACGAAAATTTCCTTGGGTATTACATCATCCCCCCTTGGAAACATTCATCCTCGAATGACGCTAGACATGCCAATATTAGATAGGGAATAGAGCATACCAATGAAACCATTCATTAGACTCATCACCATATCGTTTCTAACTCTGAATGCAACATAGAATGCATAACTTCAAGAAACTATAGCTAAACACATAATAAATGACAGCTGAACTACTGCAACTTTTATCAAAAGTGCATGATTTAGGAAAGAACAGTGCCTTCGGCTTGATCGGAGTTCGCGAAAAATAGGTGGGGGCACTTGGATCGCATATCCGCCTCAGCTTCCCAAGTTGCACCCTCAACAGATTGGTTTCATCACAGCACCTTGACCAAGGGAACTTCTTTGTTCCTTAGTCTTCTGACACTGAAATCAAGAATCTCAATAGGAATCTCATCAAAAGTAAGATTTTCTTGAATATCAGTACTCACAGAGGAATCCACTGTCAGTCAGACCAAACTAGCATCTAAGTATTGCCTTTCCTTCACTTCAGTAACAAAGGAGGATTCGGAACTACTCCGAACCCCTATACTACCTTCAGTAGAGTCAAACAACCTAACCCTCAATCTAGCCAAACGATGTACATCACGAGCCAACTCTTTCTTACCTTATACCACATGCGAAACACTACTCATGGACACTCTACTTAGGGCATCATCCACAACATTGGCCTTGCCCGGATGGTACATCACATTCATATCATAGTCCTTTAACAATTCTAACCATCGTCTCTGCCTAAGAGTCAATTTTCTCCGGGTAAATAGATACTGCAGACTCTTATTATCAGTGAAAACATCAACATGAACACCATACAAATAGTCTCCAAATTTTCAAAGCAAACACAACAGCAGCCAACTCAAGGTCATGGGTGAGGTAATTTTTCTCATGGGGTTTCAACTGTCTAGAAGCATAAGCTATCACCTTACCCTTCTGTATCAATATGCAACCCAACCCAACTATCGAAGCATCACAGTACACCATAAAACCATCAACACCATCAAGCAAAGTCAACACAAGGGCTGAATTGAGTCGAGTCTTCAACTCCTGAAAACTCTTCTCACAAGAACTTCACTTTATTTTGGGTCAACCGAGTCATAGGAGATGCTATAGAGGAGAAACCCTCAACAAAACGGAGGTAATAGCTAGCTAAACCCAAGAAACTTTGGATATCAGTCGGAGAAATAGGTCTAGGCTAATTTTTAATAGCTTCGGTCTTTTGGGGATCAACTCTAATACCCTCGATAGAAATGATATGACCCAGAAAAGCAACTGACCTTAGCTAAAACTCACACTTACTAAACTTGGCAAACAACTTGTGATCTCTAAGGGTTTGCAAGATAGTTCGGAGATGATCACAATGTTCATCCTCACTATGGGAGTACACCAGTATATCATCGATGAACACTATGACAAACATATCCAGATATGGTCTAAACACTCGATTCATGAGGTCCATGAAAGCTGCTGGGGAATTAATTAACCTGAAAGACATAACAAGAAACTTAAAATGACCATAACGAGTTTGGAAAGAGGTTTTTGGGATGTCACACTCCCTAACATTGAGTTGATGATAGCCAGAACGAAGGTCTATCATTGAGAAATAGCTTGCACCTTGCAATTGGTCAAACAAATCATCTATTCTAGGAAGGGGGTACTTATTTTTGATGGTGACTTTATTCTGTTGGCAGTAATCAATGCACATATGCAAAGATCCATCTTTCTTTCTCATAAACAACACAGGAGCTCCCCATAAAGAAACACTGGGCCTCATGAAACCCTTATCTAGTAGATCTTTGAGTTACTCTTTCAACTCCTTAAGTTCTGTAGGGTCCATACGGTAAGGAGGAATAAAAATGGGCTGAGTATCGGGAAGAAGATCAATCCTAAACTCTATCTCTCTATTAGGAGGTATCCCTGGAAGATCATCTGGAAAGACATCAAAAAACTCATTGACGACGTTAATAGACTGGAGAGTTGGAGTCTCAGACTTAGTGTCTTTTGCTCTAACCAAATGGTAAATACACCTCTTGGAAATAAACTTTCTAGCTTTGAGGTAAGAGATAAAATGATTCTTGGGTGACACAAAATTCCCAGACCACTCAAACACGGATGCAACTGGAAACTGAAACTTGACCATTCGGGTCCGACAATCAATAGAGTCATAAGAAGAATACAGCCAGTCCATACCCAGAATCACATCAAAATCTACCATGTCTAACTCAATCAGATCAGCCAACAAGACTCTATAAAGAACGGTAACAGGACACTTTTTATACACATTCTGGGTAACAATCGAATCACCCACTGGGGTAGAAACTAGGATAGGCTCAGGAATAATCTCAGGACTCATTTAAAAATTCACAGTAGTCAAAGGTGTAACATATGAGAAACTGGATCCAGGATCCAACAAAGATACACATCAAATTGAAAAATACAAAGCATACCAATAACAACATCGGGAGAGTCCTCCTGTTACTAGCGGGACTATAAAGCATAGAATTTATTCTGGTGCTGCCCGCTAGCATTGCTAGTAGAGGCACCCTAAGCTAGGGCTGGGCGTGTCGCTGGAACTGGAGCACTAACAGTCTGAGTCTGGGTCTGAGGGCAATAGTCACGACGCCCTTGTCCATCCTATGGAGAATCTCTAACTCTGTGACCCATGTCACCACATCGGAAAAAACCTCTGTTCTCACCCCAACACTCACCCAAATGAGCCCTACTACACTTAGGACACAAGGGTTGATTTTGCTTACTGCCAGCACTATACTGGGACCTGGATGCATATGACCAGCTACCTTGCACCTGCCTACCTCTAGGAACAGGAGCACTAGCAGATGACGGTGCTGGCATAGACGAACGATCCTAATACTGAGGGCAACTCCCTCCCTGCGATCTAGAATGACCCTGTTCGTGCTACTCAGACCTAGCTCTCTTATTCCCTCTCATTCTATCTCTCTCCTTAATCTAGTCTACTGTAATCTGTTGGGCATGAGTCGCCAGCCTAGATATATTCATCTCACTATTCAGCATAGCAGACCTACACTCCTTAACCACATAAGTAGACACTTCAGTCACAAACTTACTCATACTAGCTCGATTATCAGCCACTAAGTCAGGAGCATACTTGGCCAACTGATTGAACTCTAGACAGTCCTCCCTAACAGTCATAGATCCTTGTCGCAGGTTCATAAACTCTTCCACCTTCGCCTTCCTTATCTCCAAATTGAAAAATTATCTAGGAATGCATCCTGGAACTCTTGCCACGTCGTAGGGACAACTCCCTCACCTCTACCATTCCACAAAGAAATAAGTCAGTCATAAGCGAGGTCTTTCAACCTATACGCAGCCAACTCTACGCTAAGTTCCTCAGATATATGCATCACCTGAGTAATCTTTCGCTCCTCCTCTAAAAATAACCGTGGATCCTCATCAGACTTGCACCCATAGAATTTCGACAGATTCATCTGCATGAAGTCACGAATACTGGAAGTAGCTGAATCACCTCCCTGCTACTGTGGAGTTGGGGTTGGGTTGGCCTGAACATTTGCATTAACAGCTTGGGCCAGCGCCTGAAAGGCTGCCAAAAATTCAGTATGACACACGTTTTCATTCAATGGGTCAGTAGGTTGAGGTTGCTGACCATCATTCTTTCTTCTCGCTCGACGTGGAGGCATATTTCTGAAAGAGAAGAGAATGAATCAATAGCAGAGAGAGACACTTTAAGCACGATATACATCTGAAAGAAAGAATCACACTTTTTTCCTAAAATGTCTTATAGCCTGTTGCTCATAGATGTGGTACGCTACACAGCAATGATCAGGACTATACTTAAAGCAGCTTGTCAGACTCCCTAGGACACCTTAAAACCTTAGGCTCTGATACCAAGTTTGTAACGCCCCAAAAATGGGTCCCAAAGCATCACACGGTGCTTGAGGCTACGAGTAGCCCCAAGATAACCCTTTGAGCCATTTCTATTCAGTTCAACACAAATCAACGAGGTTTCCATAAATTACCCTCAAATATCAATAGAGTAATCATCATTCACGAATAAAAGAATTTCAGAAAGATAACAAAATATGACTTATTAGTCAACTCCCAACATCTATACTAGTCTGACAAGCCTCTAAGAAAATCAATAAAACCAGCGAGCCATTAAGACATTCCCTAACTGACTCATACTCTGTTATCAAATGTAAACAATTCTGTGAAACCAACATCAGACATCACGTCCTCGGAACATTAGGACTCACCACAACCGAGGATGTAGAATAGCAAGGCTGAAGAATTATTGTCGGACCTGGAACTGAGCACCTGAACGTACATTCCAAGAAAATGCAGCCCACATCCAAAGATGTAGGTAGTACCAAAGAAAGGACCGAGTATATGGGGGTGTATGCAGTTGTATAAATATCATCATCATAAATATTTATAAGAAATGTGCAGGATGTCTAAAAGACTCACATAGCCTAAAGAAAATCATCATAATCATGAGAGGATGAAATAAGTATAATAACACATGTGAGTCATCATATAATTTGTCAATCACTTTCAGTTCAACAAGATTATCAATTATCATAATGTTAATATCATTGAAATTTTTCGAAAGAATAAGTTTCAGAGTTCCACTTTCAAATCACTTCACCATTCACCGTAGACACAAGGAAACACACACACTGGGAGATCCTATAACCGACATAAACCATTTGAGCTACATAGAGTCCAACATACAACCCAAGTTGGGGAGATCCATCCTATCCTTGCCATCGGAGTAGGACTATCGATATCAAATCCACACAAAGTAGTGATCACTAAATAAATTAGCCTCAGGCTCACTCCTACGGGCTACGTAGTTCTAGGGAAGTAAGATCGCTTTATACCTCCCAGTCGGTGCTAAAGATTTCTACCAGACTTAGCTCAGATCATTTCAAATACAATCCACAACAAAACAATTTCAATAATATATAAATATACATCGGGAGCCATCATGCTTCCCATCTATCAAAATCAACCCCGTTGTTGATTTCTTGCACACTCGAGTTCAAAACGACTCCATTAAGACAAAAAGGTCAAATCATTCAAGATATCTCAAATATTCAACATCAACGTGCTATTAACACACACTTTCTTAAAAAAACACAATTTTCAATGGGGATTCACGACCCAAATATCAAAATAATGATAAATATCGTTCAAGATTCATGCTTTATATCACCACACATGTAAATTCATCTTTCAAAATTATAAACATCAAGATTTCATAATAATCATCATAAGATATGGGTTCATGCTTCAAATTTATAAAAATCAGATAAAAATCATGCCTTTGTAAAGAAAATTTCTTTTGGGCACAAGAACGAAAGAGAGCTCTTGTTGAGAACCCCCACATACCTTGAATGATGAACATTAGATCGATACTAATTTTTGAGATGTTAATCGTGCCTTTGAATGATGGTTCTTGGAGGTATTGAACTAGGAACTTGGAATCTTGAATAAATTTGCAGAATTAATGGTGACCTTTAAAGGTTCTTGAAGTTGGATGTGGGAGCTTAGGGTTTTCTTTTTGAGGGAATTTGATGAAATATAACATATAATGCTTCTAATAGGCTTTAATATAGGACTTGAACGGATTTTGGGTGGGGGGGATGAACAAAACGCCCCTAAAAATCAAATAATTCTTGAATCTGTCCTTTGGTGGACTATTTTTATAGTCTGAAGTAGATCAACCATAACGTCTTACTTTGATATCCAAATTGGATGAAACCAATTTCATTAGAAATAGGACTCTCATATCTTTCTAATGATATATAGTATCTTTCCCAGATCATTGTGTACGAGGAGTTATGATCATTTGAAATTGACCCAAAAATTTGCTTTTGATAGGCTGAAGTAGATCGAGCATAACGTTTTGCTCCGATAGACAAATTAGATAAAACCAATTTCATTAGAAAGAGGAGTTGTAGAGATTTCCGTTGATATATAGTATATCACCTAGATCATTATGTACAAAGAGTTATGATCATTTAAAGTTGGAGTAAAAATACTCTAGGCCTCAGTACTTTTTCCTGCACGTTTTACTGTTCTCTGCTATTCACGGTTCGATCGGAATGTTCATAACTCGTCGCTGGGGTGTCCCTTTTGGATGATCCAAATATAGTTGGAAAGCTCATTCGATATTCTACGCAATGATGGGTCATAATCTAAGACATTCCATACGGAACATTTATAATTCATTCTAGAAGATAGAACCCAACACGTTTACGCACAAAATTTCAACAAAAAATTTCTCGAGGTATTACATTATCCCCCCTTGGAAACATTCGTCCTCGAATAATGCTAGACATGACAACATTAGATAGGGAATAGAGCATACCGATGAAACCATACGTTAGACTCATCAGCACATTGTTTCTCACTCTGAATGCAACATAGAATGCATAAATTCAAGAAACTACAGCTGAACACATAATAAATGACAGCTGAACTGCTGCAAATTTTATCAAAAGTGCATGATTTAGGAAAGAACGGTACCTTCGTCTTGATAGGAGTTCGCGGAAAATAGGTGCGGGTACTTGGATCGCATATCCGCCTCAGCTTCCCAAGTTGCACCCTCAATAGATTGGTTTTGCCACAACACCTTGACCATGGAAACTTCTTTGTTCCTTAGTCTTCGGACACTGAAATTAAGAATCTCAACAGGAATCTCATCAAAAGAAAGATTTTCTTGAATGTCAGCTCTCACAGAGGAATCCACTACCACAACATCGCTAATATGCTTTCTAAGCATGGAGACATGGAATATTGGATGAACAGAGGACAACTCGGAAGGCAACTCGACCTCACAAGCTACCTTAGCAACACGGCTAAGAATTTTGTAAGGACCAACATAATGGGGACTAAGTTTTCCCTTCTTTCCAAATCTCTTCACCCCCCACATGGGTGAAATTTTTAGATACACTAGGTCACCAACTTCAAACTCAAGGTCTCTCCTTCTAAAATCCGCATATGACTTCTGACGACTCTGCACAGTTTTCAACCTTTCCCTAATCAACTTAACTTTTTCCATAGCATCAAATACCGAATCAGGACCACTCACATCCACTTCACCCACCTCGAACCAACCTACGGGTGATCTACACTTCCTCCCATATGATGTTACAAATGGAGCCATGCCAATACTATAGTGGAAACTATTATTGTAATAAAACTCTATCAACGATAAGTGATCATCCCAACTTCCCTTAAAGTCAAGTACACAAGCTCTCAAGATATCCTCTAAGGTTTGGATGTTCCGCTCATCCTGACTATCGGTCTATGGATGAAAAGCAGAACTCAAAAGAACTTGGGTACCAAGACCCTTCTGAAAAGCTATCTAAAATTGCGAAGTGAACTGAGTACCCCTATCTGAAATGATAGACAAGGGAACTCCATGTAGTCTGACTAGCTCTCGGATATATAATCTAGGAAAATCCTCAGTTGTTTATGAAGGATGAACAGGAAAGAAATGAGCAGACTTAGTCAATCTATCAACCATAACCCAAATGGAATCATGATGGCATCGAGAAGGAGGTAAACCAATCACGAAGTTCATATTTATCTCTTCCCACTTCTAGGTGGGAATACCAAACTCTTGCATCATACCACCAGGTTTTTGGTGTTCAACCTTAACCTGTTGGCATGTTGCACACTTAGCTACAAACACTGCTACATGTTTCTTCATGCCATTCCACCAATAGATTTCCCGTAAGTCTCATTACATCTTGGTGGCACCGGGATGAATAGAATATCGCACCCCATCATAGAGGATCAACATTCTGGACACACAATCTACCCTGCAATCTCAACACACCATCTCCCCCTTGTGAGAAAACGTCTACTTTTTGGTCCTTGACTGACTCCTTCAGTCTGACCAAACTAGCATCTAAGTATTGCCTTTCCTTCACTTCTGAAACCAAGGAGGATTCGAAACTACTCTGAACCCCTATACTACTATCAGCAGAGTCAAACAACTTAACCCCCAATCTATCCAAACGATGTACATGATGAGCCAACTCTTTCTTACCTTCTACCACATGTGAAACACTACCTATGGACACTCTACTTAGGGTATCCTCCATAATATTGGCCTTGCCCGGATGGTACAACACACTTATATCATAGTCCTTTAACAATTCTAACCATCGTCTCTGCCTAATATTCAATTCTCTCTAGGAAAAAACATACTGCATACTCTTATGATCAGTGAAAACATCAACATGGACACCATACAAATAATGTCTCCAGATTTTAAAAGTAAACACAACAACAACCAACTCAAGGTCATGGGTGGCATAATTTTTCTCATGGGGTTTCAACTGTCTAGAAGCATAAGCTCTCACCTTACCCTTCTACATCAATACATAACCCACCCAACTCTCGAAGCATCATAGTACACCACAAAACCATCAACACCATCTGGGAAAGTCAAAATAGGGGCTAAAGTGAGTCGAGTCTTCAACTCCTAAAACCTCATCTCACAAGATTCAGACCACAAGAAATTTACTTTCTTTTGGGTCAACCGAGTCATAGGAGACGCTATAGAGGAGAAACCCTTAACAAATGGCAGTAATAGCCAGCTAAACCCAAGAAACTTTGGATATCAGTCAGAGAAATAGGTCTAGGCCAATTTCTAACAGCTTCAATCTTTTGGGGATCAACTCTAATACCCTCGGAACAAATGATATGACCCAGAAAAGCAACTAACCTTAGCCAAAAGTCACACTTACAGAACTTGGCAAATAACTTGTGATCTCTATGGGTTTGCAAGACAGTTAGGAGATGATAAGAATGTTTATCCTCACTACAGGAGTACACCAGTATATCATCGATGAACACTATGACAAACATATCCAGATACGGTCTGAACACTCGATTCATGAGGTCCATGAAAGCTGCTGGGGCATTAGTTAACCCGAAAGACATAACAAAAAACTCAAAATGGCCATAATGAGTTCGAAAAGCGGTTTTTGGGATGTCACACTCCCTAACTTTGAGTTGATGATAGCTGGAATGAAGGTCTATCTTTGAGAAATAACTTGCACCTTGCAATTGGTCAAAAAAATCATCTATTCTCGGAAGGGGTTACTTATTTTTTTTAGTGACTTTATTCAGTTTGTGGTAATCAATGCACATACGCAAAGAGCCATCGTTCTTTCTCACAAACAACACAGGAGCACCCCAAGAAGAAATACTGGGCCGTATGAAACCCTTATCTAGTAGATCTTTGTGTTGCTCTTTCAACTCCTTAAGTTCTGCAGGGGCCATACGGTAAGGAGGAATAGAAATGGGCTGAGTATCGGGAAGAAGAACAATCCTGAACTCTATTTCTCTATCAAGAGGAATCCCTGGGAGATCATCTAGAAGGATATCAGAAAACTCATTGATGACATTAATAAACTAGAGAGTTGGAGTCTCAGACTTAGTGTCTTTGACTCTAACCAAATGGTAAATACACCCCTTAGAAATAAGCTTTCTAGCTTTGAGGTAAGAGATAAAATGACCTTTGGGTGACAAAGTATTCCTAGACCACTCAAATACGGAGGCACCCGGAAAGTAAAACTTAACTATTTGGGTATGACAATCAATAGAGGCATAAGAAGAATACAACCAGTCGATACCTAGAATCATATCAAAATCTACTGTCTAACTCAATCAGATCAACCAACAAGACTCCATGAAGAATGATAACAGGACACTTTTTATATATTTTTTGGGCAATAATCGAATCACCCACTGGGGTAGAAACTAGGATAGGCTCAGGAATAATCTCAGGACTCATTTAAAAATTCACAGCAATAAAAGGTGTAAAATATGAGAAACTGGATCCAGGATCCAACAAAGCATACACATCAAATTGAAATATACGAAGCATACCAGTAACAACATCGGGAGAGTCCTCCTATTCCTGGTGGGACTGTAAAGCATAAAATCTATTCTGGCGCTGCCCGCCAGCATTCCTAGAAGAGGCGCCCTGAGCTGGGGCTGGGCGAGTAGGTGGAACTAGAGCACTAGCAGTTTGAGTCTGGGTCTGAGGGAGATAGTCACGACGCCCTTGTCCATCCTGTGGACTTTCTCTAACTTTGTGACCCATTTTACCACACCAGAAACAACCCCTCTTCTCACCCTAACACTCACCCAAATGAGCCCTACCACACTTAGGACACAGGGGACGATTTGGCTTACTGCCAGCACTGTACTGGGACTTGGATGCATATGACCTGCTACCTTGCTCCTGCCTATCTCTAGGCATGGGAGCACTAGCAGATGACGGTGCTGGTATAGATGACCTATCCTGATACTAAGGGTGACTCCCTTCCTACGATCTAGTCTGACCATGTCCGTGCTGCTCGGACCTAGCTCTCTTATTCCCTTTCATTCTATCTCTCTCCTTAATCTTGTCTGCCTCAATCTATTGGGCATGAGTCATTAGCCTAGAAAGATTTATCTCACTATTCAGCATAGCAGACCTACACTCCTTAACCACATAACTAAACACTCCAGTCACTAACTTACTCATACTAGCCCGATTATCAGCCACTAAGTCAGGAGCATACTTGGCCAACTGATTGAACTTTAGACAGTACTCTGTAATAGTCATAAAGCCCTGTCGTAGGTTCATAAACTCTTCCACCTTCGCCTTCCTCATCTCCAAAGGAAAAAACTTATCTAGGAATGTATCTTAGAACTCTTGCCAAGTCGTAAGGACAACTCCCTCACCTCTACCTTTCCTCCAAGCAACAACCCAATCATAAGCGAGGTCTTTAAACCTATACGCAGCCAACTCCAGACTATGTTCCTCAAATATATGCATCACCCGAGTAATCTTACGCACTTCCTCTAAAAACAACCGTAGATCCTTATCAGACTTGGACCCATAGAATTCCAGTGGATTTATCCGTATGAAGTCACGAATCCTGGCAGCAACTGAATCATCTCCCTACTGCTGTATAGCTGGGGCAAGATTGGCCTGAACGTTTGCAGTAACATCTTGGGCCAGCGCCTAAAAGGCTGCCCAAAATTTAGCATGAGACACGTTTTCATTCAATGGGTCAGCGAGTTGAGGTTGCTGACCATCATTATTTCTTCTCACTCGATGAGGAGGCATATTTATGAAAGAAGAGATAATGAATCAATAGCAGAGAGAGACACTTTAAGCACGATATACATCTGAAAGAAAGAATCACACTTTTTCCTAAAACGTCTTATAGCCTGTTGCTCATAGATGTGGTGCGCTACACACCAATGATCAGGACTATACTTAAAGCAGCTTGTCAGAATCCCTAGGACACCTTAAAACCTTAGGCTCTGATA
Organism: Capsicum baccatum var. pendulum; assembly: GCA_030864225.1. Lineage (NCBI taxonomy): Eukaryota > Viridiplantae > Streptophyta > Magnoliopsida > Solanales > Solanaceae > Capsicum > Capsicum baccatum. Next base: position 209,444,290 of record CM061561.1, on the reverse strand, counting down.
CCAAGTTTGTAACGCCCCAAATATGGGCCCCAGAGCATGACACAGTGCTTGAGGCTATGAGTAGCCCCAAGCTAACCCTTTGAGCCATTTTTATGCAGTTCAACACAAATTAACGGGGTTTCCATAAATAACTCTCAAATATCAACAGAGCAATCATCATCTAAGAATAAAAGAATTTTAGAAAGATAACAAAATAAAACTTATTAGTTAACTCCCAACATCTATACTAGTCTGACAAGCCTCTAAGAAAATCAATAAAACCAGGGAGCCATTGAGAGATGCCCCAACTGACTCATACTCTGTTATCAAATGTAAATAATTCTGTGAAACCAACATCAGACATCAAATCATCGGAACATGAGGAATTACCACAACAGAGAATGTAAAATAGTGTACCCGAAGAATCACTGTCGGACCTGGAACTGAGCACCTGAACCTATATTCCAACAAAATGCAGCCCACATCCGAAGATGTGGGTCAGTACCATGGAAAGAAACCGAGTATATAGGGGTGTATGCAGTTGTATAAACATCATCATCATAAATATTTATTGAAAATATGCAGGATGTATGAAAGACTCATATAGCCCGAAGAAAATCATCATAATCATGAGAGGATGAAATAAGTATAATAACACATGTGAGTCATCATATAATTTGTCAATCACTTTCAGTTCAACAAGATTATCAATTATCATAATGTTAATATCATTTAAATCTTTCGAAAGAATAAGTTTCAGAGTTCCACTTTCAAATCACTTCACCATTCACCGTAGACACAAGGAAACACACACACACTGGGAGATCCTATAACCGAGATAAACCATTTGAGCTACATAGAGTCCAACATACAACCCATGTTGGGGAGAGCCATCCAATCCTTGCCATCGGAGTAGGACTATCGATATCAAATCCACACAAAGTAGTGATCACTATATAAATTAGCCTCAGGATCACTCCTACGGGGGCACGTAGTTCTAAGGAAGTAAGGTCGCTTTATACCTTCCACTCGGTGCTAAAGATTTTCCCCAGACTTAGCTCAGATCATTTCAAAGACAATCCACAACAAAACAATTTCAGTAATATATAAATATACATCGGGAGCCATCATGCTTCCCATCTATCAAAATCAACCACGTTGTGGATTTCTTTCACACTCGAGTTCAAAATAACTCTATTAAGACCAAAAGGTCAAATCATTCAAGATATCTCAAATATTCAACATCAACGTGCTTATAACACACACTTTCTTAAAAAAACACAATTTCCAATGGGGATTCCCAACCCAAATATCAAAATCATGATAAATATCGTTCAGGATTCATTCTTTATATCACCACACATGTAAATTCATCTTTCAAAATCATAAACATCAATATTTCATAATAATCATCATAAGATATGGGTTCATGCTTCAAATTTATAAAAATCAAATAAAAATCATGCCTTTGTAAAGAAAATTACTTTTGGGCACAAGAACGAAAGAGAGTTCTTGTTGAAAAAACCCACGTACCTTAAATGATGAACTTTAGATCGATACTCATTTTTGAGATGTTAATCGTGCCTTTGAATGATGGTTCTTGGAGTTCTTGAACTAGGAACTTGGAATCTTGAATAAATTTGCAGAATTAATGGTGAACTTTTGAGGTTCTTGAAGTTGGATGTGGGAGCTTAGGGTTTTATTTTTGAGGAAATTTGATCAAATATAACATATAATGCTTCTAATAGGCTTTAATATAGGGTTTGGACGGGTTTTGGGTGAGGGGGAATGACCAAAACGCCCCAAAAAATCAAATAATTCTCAAATCTGTCCTTTGGTTGACTATTTTGATAGTCTGAAGTAGATCATTCATAACGTTTTACTCCTATATCCAAATTGGATGAAACCAATTTCATTAGAAAGAAGAATCTCATATCTTTCCATTGATATATAGTATCTCACCCAAATCATTGTTTATGAGGAGTTATGAACATTTAAAATTGATCCAAAAATTGACTTTTGATAGGCTGAAGTAGATCGACCATAACTTTTTGCTCCGATAGACAAATTGGATGAAACCAATTTCATTAGAAAGAGGACTCATAGAGCTTTCTGTTGATATATAGTAGATCACTCAGATTATTATGTACAAGGAGTTATGATCATTTAAAGTTGGAGCAAAAATACTCTAGGCCTCAGTACTTTTTCCTGCACGTTTTACTGTTCACTACTATCCACGGTTCGATCGGAATGTTCATAACTCATCGCTCGGGTGTCTATTTTGGACTATCAACATATCATTGAAAAGCTTATTCGATACTCTAGGAATGGTGGGTCATAATCTAAGACATTCTGCACGAAAAAGTTATAATTAATTCTAGAAGATAGAACCCAACACGTTTACGCACAAAATTTCAACGAAAAATTTCCCGGGGTATTACACCCTCACTCGCCCTATACTTTTCAGGTGTCCAAATTGAGTCCAAGTTGTGTATTGTGCTTCCAGGATCCATTCCAAGCCTTTTTGAGCTGTTTCCACTTTATTTGAAGCATGCATATCCTTCATATATCATCATAATCCATTAACAAAGAATAATATATCATTAAAAACAACAATTTAGATCTCAAAACAACACAACATCCAAGACGGTGAATCAAAAACACGGGCTAAGCATAGGCTAAATTCAATTTGATCTTTAACTCATTGTTTTGACCCTTGGCTTGATCCAATTGAACCTTGAACATTATTACCATGTTGTTTCACATATAGATACATAATAACAACCTTGGGAACTCATTAAAACATATTAGAACCCCACACAAGAGACTAGACAAACACCTAGCTCAAGCTAGTTATGCTAGTTTTCTCGGTTGACTTCTAATCGATCAATTTGAATCAAAACTCATGTGAAACCACCATTACAAATTATAAACATATACTTGGACACATAAATGCTCATTTATATCATTATTACCACATATATCATAAGAATCATCCTCAAAACAAGGCTAAAATTCTAGAATAGTACGCTAGAATGAATAAATACAACTAAAATCACCATTCCACATTTAAATCCATGATCGTCCTCAAACAAATCTTAGCTATAAACACCATGAGATGGAAAAAATCCACACTTCTACAATATGTAATAAATTCAAGCTAGCACTACAATGACTCCATGGGATGCAAGTTTACAACACTAAGCATGTTTTATACAATTGAAAGCTCAAGAATCCTACTTCAAAACATCCTAGCCTCAATAATGGATTCCACAAGTGGCAAACTCATGCATCTTGGTCAATTAAAGACATCATACAATTCACCCATATTCAGCAAACATGTTCCCCTCACCATAAAAAAGTACCCATAATCACTTACAAAAGTGCAATTAGAACAAGATGGGTGTAAGAATCAAGTTATGCTCACCCTCACAAGGAATTCACAAGTTACACACAATGAACCATAGGCTTGCCCTTGGTGTAGTGCTCCACTAATATTAGAATGATGAACATAGGATCAATTAGGTCTTTTTCGGGTTGTAATGTAGGTTAAGGGACGGGTAGGAACTATTTAGGAATAGTGACTAACCTCTCTAAGCGCTTTAATACACTTCATTATACATTTAAAACCAATCTTAAACAACCAAATTACACTTTTTCATCCTCTCATATATATTTTTTTCCTATCTCTTTTAAGCATTTTCCCAAACATTTGGTTGACGTATAGTTTACTACTAAATAAATTAATTTTTATCTTTTTTCACAACCGTGGCAATATTTCTAGCATATATTACATCACACCCATCCACCACATAGATAATATAAACACTAATAACTATTATCTTGGGGCATCAATTTCACTTTTTTCTTCTTCAATTTCTCAAACTCCTTACTAAATCAATTTTTCATTAAAGCACTTAGGAGCTTTTTGGGATCAAATTATAGTCTATTAAAGAAGGGGTTAGGCTACTGTTATGTCTACCAAAGAAAAGGCTAAATAATCAATGGTGGTTAACTAGGATAATGCACAAGGGTAGGATAAATAGAAGGTATAAAACAAGGCTATCAAAGAATTACCTATATCATCTCCTAAATCCACATTCTTTATTTCGCTTCACACACACACTGAGAAAGTTCTAGACATCACATGCAACAAGGACGATACAAGAATATCACACTCACATGGAACATTCTCAAATCATATAGGATCATCATAGACTCCCATCCAAACAATAGCATGAATTCAAAATTAAGCCAACAAGTACAAGAGTCATAAACAAGGGCCTAAGAGTCTCAAAAATAGTAATTCATTAAATCAACATGTGTTTACAAACAAAATCACTTGCATCATGTAATAAAAAAAGCACCAATCAAATATCCTACACAAATTTGTTTTTAAATTGAGTCAAAATTTACAAATTTCCCCACCCCACACTTAAAAATCTACTTTGTCCCCAAAGTGAATTTTAAAGTAAGAGATAGAAATACTCCCTGAGGCCTCTAGGCCTAGCTAGTAGCATCTTCACACATAAAGGAGATCCATGGGACCCCACACTCAGTATTTTCCATGCTCCTTAGCTTAAGTTTATGGTACTCAGACTTCCCATTAACCTGTGACTCAACCAAAAATAAAAACTACGTGAAATAAAAACTAAAAACTGAAAAGAAAACATACCTAATTAACTTGGGTTTCCTACCAAGCAGCGCCTGATTTAGTGTCGCGGCACGACCCATATCAACTCAACCATATTCCTTCACCCTTTACTCCCCCTTGGGAGTCATCTTTTCATTTGTTTCTGACCTTTTGAGTTTGAACTCTTAAGGTCACTGATATGCCCAAATTACAACTCTCGTTAGAAAGTGTAAGCGGTCGCTGTCAAATATAGAACCCAACCAGGTTGGGTGTCGAATCCCACAGGGAATACTATGGTCACTAAGTATTGCGATTATTATTAGACTGTTGATCGAAGGTTCCAAGATAAGGGGCTTTTGGTTTAAGTGAACAATAATATTATTAATGTAACGAATGAGAAGATATATGTAATAATATTTGATCACAGAGAATGATAACTTAGGGTTATGTCCGCCTTGTAGCTTCTACCTCTCTATTAACTATGAGTAAAATGGATTTTATGCATGCATGCACTTATAGAGAGACGTATTCTAATTCTAAATCCACGTGTTTTTCAACCATCAAGGATTTATTCACCTTAGTTCTTTCGAATCCAAAGTGTACAACAAATTTTCCGAACTCTCCAAGAAGTTAATCCTGCTAGGGCATTAACGTGCAAAATAGAAGTTGGAAACCCTATTTTCTCATCACACTCTCTTTCACAAATAATAACTTTTCTATCGAACAAGTTATTGTTATAATGGCGCATTCCCTATGTTTGCAACCATGAGAATTCAATTATAATGAAGAGAGTAATGATATAAGTGGATTACACATCATAAATTCACAAACCCATAGCAATAGAGAGTATACTACAAGGTTTCCATAACCCTAACAAATAAGCTTAGCTACTCATGAATAAAACAGAAATCAAACTAGAAATATTCATCATACCGAAACTTAGAATGATCTTGGTAATGAAGATGACTAGCGAGAGTAAGAGGAAAGCACGTTTTCCTCTCTCCGTCGCTCAACTAAGCCGTTTTCTCTATTTTCCAAAATATTACAGAATCTGAATAATGAATAATCCCTAAAAATTTCAGCAATAATGCTTTTTAATAACATCCTTCTCTAATAAATTTCTACTGCAATCCTTAACTATTTAAAAATACTGAGTTTTCTCGGGAAAAAGTTCCCATGCATCACATTCAGTCAAAAAGCTGCCTTTCCTTTTATGTGAAGTTTTCCTTTGCTGTCCACAGGTCCTCAAAGTGTTGAAATCTTTCTCATTAGTACCTGAAAAGTATGCTAATCACATAGGTCAGCTCACTTAATTGAAAATAGACTAAAAGTGCAAGAATTATGTATTTTATCCTCAAAACTTAGCTAAAACATAGGTAAGTTATGGTGCTTAGACGTATAAATACGCCCAACATCACCACCCCACACTTAAAGCTTTGTTTGTCCTCGAACAAAATAGTACATCCATGCGAATACCTAACTAAACTTTACAAGATCAACACAAAATTTTCAACAAGACATACACGGCAATTATTAACAAAGAGTAGATTTCTTGATCATTACTAGAAACAACAAACCCTCCAACATAGACTCATTAATTTGATTAATTCGTATACACAATTTAAGACAAAAGAAATCATATAGGACTACCCAACAATCATCAACCATGTGCGCTCACACAAAATGTTACCCATAATCACTCATAGTTTTGCATTTTTCAGAAATATGGGTATAAGAACTTGCTTGCTCTCACTCTCACAAAGAATTCTTAGATTAAAACTGATGACCATATGCTTGCCCTTAGCGTAATGCTCTACTAATATCAGACTGCTAAAGTTTGGATCAAATAGGTCTTTAAAGGTTGTAATGTAGACAAAAGGGACAGGTAGGACTATTTTGGCCTAAAATGGTGACTACGTTCCCTAAGCGCTTTAATACACTACCTTATGTCATTTACACCAACTTTTAACAACCACTCTACCTTCCTTTCATCTACCAACCCCTTTCACCTATTTTGTTACTCAATCAGAAGCATAATAATGGGAATATACAACTCTTTTTTTATTTTTTATTTTATTTATTTTTCTCTTCATTTATTATTATTTTTCTTTTTTTTTACTAAGCACCCCTATGATAGCCACCCTCGATCACAATAATTTCATGTACCAATAACTAAACTTTGGGGTATCACTTTCACTATTTTCCTTTTATTTTGCCACATTCTTTACCCAACTTGATTCTATAATTTAAAGTGCTTAGGAGATTTTGGATCAAATTATGGTCTTTAAAAAAAAATGGATTAGGCTACATATGAGGTTGCCAAAGAAAATAGCTAAAGGCTCAAAGGGTGTTCACTAGGACAATGTACACAGGTAGGTAAAAAGAAGGTAAACAAAATCAGGGCTGTCAAAGAACTGCCTAAATCATCTCCTAAATTCACAATCTTTATTTCGCTTCACACATACACTAGGCAAGTTCTAGCATCAGTCACAACAAAGAATATACAATAATCTTACACACACATGGAACATGGTCAAATTAATTAAGAGCATTATAGATTCTTGACCCAACAAATAAATGAATTAAACCACAAGCAATTATCACAGAATGAGTCATAACATAGAGCCTAAATGTTTCAATAGTAGTGATTCAGCACAAACTCCTATTATAATGCTATGCCGTCTATAAGAACAATTTCATGCAAAAATCTGACTAATTACAACTAACTAGCTACGACTAAATCAAAATAACTATAGAATAAATGCAAGCAAGCAGTACGCAATACAGGAGACAAGGCAATTCGTAACATATACCCACACCCCATACTTAGACAGAACACACTACCCTCAGTGTAAATAAATAAGCAAAAACCTGGTTAGCCAGACTCCTCCTCTACATCCGGGGTCATACCCTCTTCATTAGAATCATCATCAGAGTCTTCATCATCAGAGTTATCCTCCACATTAGAGTCTAGCAGTCAGTGATCATCGTCTGTCGGCACATCATCATCTAGAGGTTCCTCAAAATTTACCCCCACTCCACACATAGCCCGAGCATGCTCATTAAGTGGGTAGTCACTGTCCAACTACCGAAGCTCTACATCAGTCGGTACATGACCCCCATTCATCATAGTGAACCTAGTCATGCCATACAGATGGTAACTTATGGTATGCTGGCTCCTCCTCAATGTGCTCTTTCCTTAAGATTACAGTCAACAAATTTCCAAAACGGAAATGGGACCTTTTGTGCACCCGCGCTTTTTGCATCGACATTCGTATAACTGCACCAATGTTGATGGGAACATTTGTCATTAGAGAATATACCAAGAAGACTCGATCACACATGATATTCGTGTATTGTGTCCCAGGAATCAAGCAGGATTTGACTATTCTTAACCATATGCGAGCTTCTCTATTCAAACAAGTATATGGGTAAGTGTTGTGACGACCACTATCTTTGTGACGAGTCCACTGGGTCATGGACCTTGATCCATACAACGTATGTCTGATGGCTCTGTAGGGAGGTCTGTTGTAGAGCTCCTTGAGTGGTGATTGATCCACACTTAGAGTACCCAGGAAAGAGTTGAAGAAATCAGCGTTCAATTGCAAGACTTGCCCCCGAATCTTTACTTCATTTCTCATAGTGCTTGGGGACCAGTTGGCATAAAACTCTCGAGTCAAATCAAGATTACATTCGCCCATATCTCGGAAGATAAAGTCAAGATTTAGGGCCATAATCTTTGCTAAAATGCGAGGGCAATTCTTTGCTAAACTTTCCTTCTGCATCAAATCCACATGTACATATTTCTTCACTTTATTGTTTCTATGTCATTTATTCTCTTCCTCCTCCAGAACCCATTTGATCCCAAAAGTGCGTCGAGGCACTTGATGAGATGAGGAATCAGCCTGGTCCTTCCTTGACCTTTTGTGACCTTTTTGACAGGTGGATGCTTTCTCTTTTCCTTGTCGTCCTTTCGGGGCCATGTTACCTGAGATCATAATAGGGTCTTGTTAGTCGCATTTCGTAAAATTCACTATAACTCAAAAAGAACATAGTGATGGCGCCACCCCACACTTAATTTATTTGCACAAACTAATTGAGTGAGTGATGTCGATTACTCAGACTTCATCGACATACATTTAGATGGTATGTTCCAAAAATATTATTAGCGCAGTCACAATTTCAACCCTTCACTTTACATAACAATTTCTCATTTTGATATAGAGAAGCAACACAAAATGGTCGTGTAATCTTGACTATCATTTCCAACTTTATTTCATTGGAGCAATGCAATTTTTTAGCAAGACTACCACATAGAAATCTTATCATGCTATGGCATAGAAACAATCACACAATCTTATGCTTTTGGTTAACCATGACCCTTACATCGATGAACGAGTTACTCACATAGTCAAGCTTACAACTCCCAAAATTATACAACACCAATCAATGCATGCCGGAGTAAAATCAAGAATACCCACAAGAATCCTTTCACTCAATGAGATGTATATTTCAAAAATCATAACAAACCAACAATATTCTTATCACCAAGCACTACTACAAAATCTAATTAACCATTATAAGCGTAGCACTGAAACAACTATGGAACATGAAAGAACAACTTACTTGGTGATAACTTTGTGATGAATCGGGAAGGAGAGCTTGCAGGATTAGATGAGAAAAGAGAAGATCTTGGAGAGGGAAAGGGTGGTTGGGCGGCGCTTAGGTTTAAGAAACAATTGAGTGGTGTTCAAAGGTAGAGGATCTATTTAAAGGATGAGCCATGGGTTGGATTGGTCCATTCATAAACGGGTTAGTAGGCAAAAATTATGTTGATAGGAGACGCCTATAGCATTGCCTAAGCATAAGTAGGAGGCGGTTATAGCATTACCTAAGCATAAGTCGGCGGCGCCTAACCTATTGCCATGTTGGCATAGGCAGCGCCTAGCCTATCGCCTATGTGAGGCAGTGAGCATAGGCAATGGCATAGGCGGCGCCTAGCCTATTGCCTATGTTGGCATAGGCGGCGCCTAGCGTATTGCCTATGTTAGGCAGTGAGCATAGGAAATGTCATAGGCGGCGCATAACCTATTGCCTATGTTTGCATAGGCGGCGCCTAGCCTATTGCCTATGTTGGAATAAGCGGCGCCTAGCCTATTGCCTATGTTGGCATAGGCAATTGGAAAAATGGCGCACTCTTGGTCGAAAAAGGGCCATATCTCTGGGTCACAAAATGAAGTCGTACCGCAAAACTTTTTCTTTGGGTCGAACCTACATAACTCAAGGCGCGACTCTAATGCCAATCATACTTGACCATTACACATTTGACCACTCCCACTTACCTGTATTGTTCCATCATTCCTAGACTTACCACCACTGACATGGCTCACTTTCAAATCAAAATTGGGTCTAATCTCCTCCTTTGCACTGTATGCACCTACACTTTATCCAAAAACAACAGAAATGATTAGAAGGATGGGTTGCCTCCCACCAAGTACCTTAGTTTTTGTCGTGGATCGACTCTTATTTTTGAATTTTTATTTACCAAAAACAAATTCCTAGTAAAACAAAAATGATTAAAAATGATAGGTTGCCTCCCATGTGGCGCTTGATTTATTGTCGCGGCACGACATAGTTATCTTGATTACTCAAACTTCATCAAGATGTATGGTGGCTATACATTTTATCGAGTCGGTTGGACCGATATATAAATTCACTCTTTGGCCATTCACCTTAAAGACACTACCATCATCGTTTTCTAACTCCACTACTCCAGATGAGTAAACTTGGCTGATTCTGAATGGACCAGACCATTTAGACTTCAACTTACCTGGAAACAGCTTCAGTCTGGAGTTGAAAAGAAGTACCAAATCACCTTTCTGAAAGTTTCATTGGATAATCCTCTGATCATGGTACTTTTTCATCCTTTCCTTGTAAAGATCTGTTCTTTCATAATCATTTAGATCAAATTCATCCATCTTGTTCAGCTGTCCCAATCTCATATTTATAGCATCATCCCAGTTCAGGTTAAGCTGCTTCAGTGCCCACATTGTTTTATGTTCTAGCTCAATTGGCAAGTGACAAGCCTTCCTATAAACTAGTTGGTATGGTGACATGCCAATTGGTGTCTTAAACGCGGTCCTATATGCCCATAAGGCATCGTCCAGCTTTCTAGACCAATCTTTCCTACTGGCATTCATGGTCTTAGCAAGGATCAGCTTGATTTCCCGATTTAAAACCTCCACCTGCCCACTAGTTTATGGGTGGTAAGGTGTAGCTACCTTATGTTTCTTAACCCCATACTTTGCCAATACGGCTCTGAACAGCTTGTTGCAGAAATGTGATCCTCCATCGCTTATGATGGTACGAGGTACCCCAAAACAAGAGAAGATATTTCTCTTTAAGAATGCCACAACACTCTTACCTTCATTATCAACTAGCGCGACTACTTCGACCCATTTGGATACATAATCCACAGTAACTAGGATATATTTCATCCCAAATGAGCTCACAAATGGGCCTATGAAATCAATACCCTAAACATCGAATAACTCTACTTCAAGCATTTTGGACATGGGCATCTCATGGTGCTTTGAAATAGAACCTTGTCGCTGACACTGATCACATCTTCTTACAAAATCATAGGCATCCTTGAATAATGAAGGCCAATAGTAGACACTTTGCAGTACTTTCTTGACTGTCCGATCACCTGCATGGTGACCTCCAACTTGGGAAGCATGACTTGCTTCCAGTATGCTAGGCACCTCTACATCTGGGATGCACCGCCTAATAATACCATCAGCACATTGTCAAAAAAGACATGGCTCATCCCAGAAGTAATGTTTCATATCATGCATGAACTTTTTTTTTATGAAAGGAGAGATGCTCAGGAATCACTTCATTTACCACGTAGTTGGCATAATCTGCATACCACGGTAAGTTTTCCACCATAGTTTCTAGAATCTCTTCGTCGGGGAATGCATCATTAATATCAAGGTTAGTCTGCACTATGTGCTCACTCTCAAGTCTAGATAGATGATCATCTACTTGGTTTTCACAACCTTTTCTATCCTTTGACTCAACATCGAATTCTTGATGCAGTAACACCCACCTAATTAGCCTTGGCTTAGCATCCTTCTTTGCCATCAGATATCTTAGAGCCACATGATCTGTATGAACCACTACCTTGGTTCCCAAAAAGTAAGCACGAAGACTTTTTGAAATCATAAACAACCGCTAGAAGCTCTTGTTCAGTCACGGTATAGTTCTTCTGTGCTCCATTCAAGGCCTTACTACCGTAGTAGACTGGATGAAATAGCTTTTCTCTTTTCTGACCAAGTACAGCCCCTAAGGCTACACCACTTGCATCAACACAACTTCAAAAGGTAGAGACCAATCAGGTGCTACAATAATAGGGGCTTCTACTAGCTTCCCCTTGAGGCATTCAAATGCCTTCAAGCAATCTGCACCAAAGTGAAACTTTGCTTCCTTCTCCAAAAGTTTGCATAATGGGTTTGCAATCTTGGACAAGTCTTCAATAAACCTCTGATAAAAGCTAGCATGACCAAGAAATTGGAGGTGGTAGTCTCTCGATAACTTCAATCTTGGAACGATCAACTTTAATTCCCTTTTTAGAGACTTTATGCCCGAGAACAACGTCTTCCTTAACCATAAAATGACACTTCTCCCAATTTAGCACCAGATTGAATTCAACACATCTCTACAAAGCCATAGTCAGATTTTCCAAGCATGATTCAAATGACTCACCTACAACCGAAAAGTCATCCATAAACACCTCCAAGGTGTCTTCGACCATATCAGAGAAAATGGACATCATACACCGCTGAAAAAAGTGCCAGGTGCATTACATAACCCAAGTGGCATTTGTTTGAATGAAAAAGTACCATATGGGCATGTAAAAGTGGTCTTCTCCTGATCTTTAGGAGCAATGCAAATCTGATTATATCCGGAATAACCATCCAAGAAACAGAACCATCCCTTTACTGCTAATCGATCAAGCATTTGATCCATGAATGGCATTAGGAAGTGGTCCTTTAACGTCCACGAGTTTAGCTTCCGGTAGTCCATACACACCCTCCACCCAGTGACAGGCCTGAGTGGAATTAGCTTATTTTTTTCGTTCGCTACTACTGTCATGCCCCCTTTCTTGGGCACACATTGTACAGGACTCACCCATTTACTGTCTGAGATTGGATACACCACCCCTGCATCTAACCACTTTATGATTTCTTTCTTTACCACCTCTTGCATAGGTGGGTTTAGATGATGCTGATGCTCAATAGTGGGTACACAATCTTCCTTGAGCTGAATCTTGTGCATACATATGCCAGGAGGGATACCAATTATATTAGCAATAGTCCAACCAATATCTCTCTTGTACCTCTTCAGAACAGAGATGAGAGCCTCTATTTGTTGTTCACCTAAATCAGCAGCAATAATAACCGGTAGTGTAATTCCACTACCCAAGAATGCATACCTTAGATGACTGGGTAGCTCTTTTAATTCTAGCATCGGTGGCTCTTCAATGGATGGCTTCGCCGGTGGTGAAGGTTGATGTTTAAGGTCAAGGTCCAGCTTCTTGGGGATATATGAATACGACCCCATTCCTGTCAAAGAATAGATAGTTCCTTCATGCTCTTCAACATCCTCACACTCAAATTTCAAAAGCACAGCAGCCAATGGCTCAATAGTAAGCTACTTCTCTAAAGATAATTCCTTCTCATCCTTATAATAAACATCAGCTATAGAGAACACATTCATATCTTTGGGCTGCTTCGTTTATTTGCATACATCAAAACGTATCACTTCGTTATTCATCCAAAATAAAAGCTCATTTGCTCACAAATCAATAAGCACACTTCCTGTTGTGAGGAAAGGTCGACCCAAGATTATGGGCACCTTAAAATCCACCTCACAATCTAAAATAACAAAGTCTGCAAGAAAAATGAAGGTAGAAACCTTCACTAATACATCATACAAGATACCAACAGGTCATTTTACCGACCTATCTGCCATTACAAGCCGCATATTGGTTGGTGTAGGATCGCCCAACCCCAATTGTCTATAGATGGATAGAGGCATCAAATTAATGCTAGCCCTTAGATCACATAAAGCCTTAGAAAAATCTAAAGATCCAACCGTACAAGGAATAGTGAAAGCACCCAGATCTGCCTTCTTCTGTACTAGAGACCTCGTGGCAATTGGACTGCAATAATGAAAATTATCTGCCAGTTCATAGATCGCTGCCCTTTTCTTTGTTAAAAGGTCCTTCATGAATTTGGTGTACCCTGGCATTTGCTCCAGTGCCTCCACCAAAGGCACATTAATAGTCATCTGCTTCAGCATAGTCATGGATTTACTGAACCTGGTGTCATCAGTTTTCTTCTTTAGTCTCTGAGGAAAAGGTGGTGGTGGATTTGGAAGAGTTTTCTCCACCACTTCCTTTTTATTATGTTTCCTATTATCAATATTTTCAGACTGCTGATATCTAGGTGCAGTATTCTGAGCGTTCTCCTCCCTAAGCTTCAACTTCTATAGAATCATCACAATCTGCTTCAATAAAATTCTCCTCTATACTATCAACCACGGGCATACCCTTGGATGGATTTTCCAACACTTTACCACTCCTGTTTGTAATAGCCAAACATGATCCATCATTCCTTAGATTTTGGACAGTGTCACTCGGTAAAGTGCCAGCTTTTCTCTGATTGAATGCCGCTGATAGTTGACTCATTTGTTGTTCCAACTATTTTATTAAAGTGGAATACGAGTCAACCAATTGATTTATTGAGGACAAATCATTTTTTACCTCAGTTACTCCCGTGTTGGTTGCCTCCACTCCTTTCAACAGCTTAGCCATCATGTCCTCCATGGATATCTTCCCAGAGCTAGATGTAGCAGCATCACGATTTCCAGGAGGGACATACAAATCGCTCTTGTCATTTTTGTTCTTCCAATTCCCTTGGTCTCGGTCCTTGTATCCGGATTTTTCATAATAGTTTCGACCTTGGTTTCCTTGGACATTGCCTCGAAAACCCCCTGATTATTCAAGTAATTAGCTTTCTTCTCAGAATCAGAGTCATCTCTTCCCTGTGATACAACTGCTTTGACTTTTTCTATCTTCCCTGATAATAATTGCTTGGTAAGAAGGTTCATCAGCGTTTCCATGTGAGCCATATCCTGGTCACGTTCCTCTTCTCTTCACCTCTGTTCTGCCGTCATGTCAATAGATACAGTAGAGCTTACTACCTCAGAATCCCTGGTATGCCAAGCTCTACCTTTGTTTGTCATACGATCTAGCATATCACAAGCCTCAATAAACGTAAGGTCCATGAATGACCCACCCACAACATTATCAACAAATGGCTTAGTCACCGAGTTCAAAGCCCTGTATAATATTTCCATCAAGTGGACATTGGTCATCTGATGATTTGGGCACCGTATAAGCTTCTTCTTGAACCTCCCCATGTCTCGTGGAGAACTTCAGTTGGAAGCTTTCTGAAATTACTTATCTCATCTATTAATTATGCTCTCTTGGATGGAGAAAAGAACCTTTCTAGGAAAGATTCTTTTAGTTGCCTCCAATTGGTAATAGAGTCAGGAGTTAGCCCGTTTAACCATAGCATTGCCTCTTCAGATAGAGACAATGGAAATAAGCACAGCCGGATTGCATTTTGTCCAATTCCTGCATTGTCAAACGATTTACATGTTGAGATAAAATTAATCAAATGCATATTCGAATCGTCGCCTGCAAGTCCACCAAATAACCCTTTGAGTTGCAATAGCTGGATCATGGTGCTAGTGATATTGAACTTGGCTCCGGGTGCTAAGGGCGGGAGAATAATCCCCTGTGGCACCAGCCCCATCCAAGTCATCATCATCATCATCAAAAGCAACCTGCACAGCTCGGCGTTCAGGTCTCATTCTAGCTTGACGATCTCTGTTGACATTCTTGTTCACTGGTGCAGCCACATCATCTGCACGCCTCAGATTTAATAACTCATCATCATCGAGGTCCTCATAGTCAAGATTTGGAACTCGACCTGGGTTATCACCATTTTATTGATTTACTTGCATAACTGCCAATGCAGATAATCTAGCCTACTCCTGTTGAGTGGCCATCCTTTCAATGTCTCGTTGTGCATACATTCTGCCAATGAGTTGTGGTTCAGGATTTATAGGTAATAATGGCTGACCAGATCTTCGTGTATTTGGCATGCACTCCACCAAACCTGAACAAAACAAAAACAACAAACAAAAAGTAAAATTTGAGAATCTTTGACTAAAGGGTCTATCAACTATCACAAACTTAGTTGACAACCGTATTCCCTGGCAATGGCGCCAAAATTTGATGCGCCCAAATTACAACTCTCGTTAGAAAGTGTAAGCGGTCGCTGTCAAATATAGAACCCAACTGGGTTAGGTGTCGAATCCCATAGGGAATACTATGGTTACTACGTATTGCGATTATTATTAGACTGTTGATCGAAGGTTCCAAGATAAGGGGGGTTTCGGTTTAAGTGCACAGTAATTTTATTAATGTAACGAATGAGAAGATATGTGTAATAATATTTGATCACAGAGAATGATAAGTTAGGGTTATGTCCGCCTTGTAGCTTCTACCTCTCTATTAACTATGAGTAAAATGGATTTTATGCATGCATGCACTTATAGAGAGACATATTCTATTTCTAAATCCAAGTGTTTTTCAACCATCAAGGATTTATTCACCTTAGTTCTTTTGAATCCAAAGTGTACAACAAATTGTACGAACTCTCCAAGAAGTTAATCCTGCTAAGGCATTATCGTGCAAAATAGAGGTTGGAAACCCTATTTTCTCGTCACACTCTCTTTTCCAAACAATAACTTTTCTATCGAACAAGTTATTGTTATAATGGCGCATTCCCTATGTTTGCAACCACGAGAATTCAATTGTAATGAAGAGAGTATTGATATAAGTGGATTACACATCATAAATTCACAATCCCATAGCAATAGAGAGTATACTACAAGGTTTCCATAACCCTAACAAATAAGCTTAGCTACTCATGAATAAAATAGAAATCAAACTAGAAATATTCATCATACTGAAACTTAGAATGATCTTGGTAATGAAGATGACTAGCGAGAATAAGAGGAAAGCAATTTTTCCTCTCTCCGTTGCTCAAGTAAGCCGTTTTCTCTGTTTTCCAAAATATTACAGAATCTGAATAATGAATAATCCCTAAAAATTTAGCAATAAAGTTTTTTAATAACATCCTTCTCTAATAAATTTCTACTGCAATCCTTAACTATTTAAAAATACTGAGTTTGCCCGGGAAAAAGTTCCCATGCATCACATTCAATCCAAAAGCTGCCTTCCGTTTTATGTGAAGTTTTCCTTTGCTGTCCACAGGTCCTCAAAGTTCTGAAATCTTCCTCATTAGTACCTGAAAAGCATGCTAATCACATAGGTCAGCTCACTTAATTGAAAATTTACTAAAAGTGCAATAATTATGTATTTTATCCTCAAAACTTAGCTAAAACATGGGTAAGTTATGGTGCTTAGAGGTATAAATACGCCCAACATCAGTCACCATCTCTCTTAACTTCAATATTCATCATATTGGGAAATAGTGGTTTCATCTTGTGCCGCTCAATCAGGTATTTCAAAAAGGTCTTTTTGTATTAACCACCCCACACTTTCCCCTTCAATTACATTGATCACATATAAATCTTTATATTGGGAATTTATGATGGGTTCTTTGTAAACATCAAATATCACCTCTTCATCATCTACCCTTATTTTGAGCGTTCCTTCTCTAACATAAATTAAAGCCCCTTCAGTTGCTAAGAATGGACAAGATGATTGGTACTTGTTCGTCTACCATAAAATCAAGAACCAAAAAGTCAGAAGGTATAATGAATTTACAAACCTTTATGAGGACATCCTCTATTACTCCTTCTGGATACGTGATGGATCTGTCTGCGAGCTTTAAAACCACGATGGTCGATCTAGGCTCTCCCAAGCTCAAGGTTTTAAATAGTTATAGGGGCATCACATTTATGCTTTCCCCTAAGTCACTCAGTGCGGGAACCAATTTACTCTCAATTTGAATAGGGATAGAAAACTTCCCCAGATCTCTCAATTTCTTGGGGATTTTCTGAGTTATCACAGTGCTACACTTTTGAGTTAGTGTTATTCCTCCCACATCCCACAATTTTACCTTATTAGCCACCACATCCCATAAGTACTTTGCATACTTGGGCATACTCTGCAAATCATCTAAAAGAGGTAAATTAATGTGAAACTCACTGAATATATCAAAGAAATTCTTGAACATAACATCCTCCTTCGCTTTTATGTTCCTTTGAGGGAAGGGCAGTGGCAATATTTTCTTCACTTCTTCTGCAACAACTTTTTCTATCAAGTACTACGACTTTCTTAAATTTTCAGCAACTCTGTTATTTACTTGTTGGGTTACAACATCAGCCTTTACCTCCTTTGATGCCTTGGGAGGTTCTCCTTGAAACTCTTTACCACTTCTCAAAGTGATTGCCATGACTTTCTTAGGGTTCTCTATGTCTATTGGCAAACCATATTATGGCTTAGTATTTATTGCTTGTTATAATTAGCCCACTTGCAACGCTAAACTTCTTATGTCCGTTTCCTAATTTTTCATGTCTGCAGTCAATTGTGTCTAATTTTCTTGAATCTGCTTCAACATCTCTTCCATGTATCTAGTTGATTGATTTGGTTGGGCCTGAGGCTGTGGGGCATTCCATGGCTGGTTTGATGGCTAATTCTACCACTTCATGTTGTACGCATTACTATAGTTTGGCCTTTGAGCATTGCCTACATACATCATAGATTCTAAATTTAAAGCACACATGGCAACCGCATGACCACTATCCCCGCATTCCTCACACCATCCACTAGTTTGCTAAATTGCATTAACTGCTGCAGTAGGCTGTGGAGTACAAACATTCATATTATTGAACTGAGTATCAATCAAATTTTGGAGTGTAGAAACCTGGGTTGATAACGCAGTGTATAGGTCCACCTCTAACAATCTTGCAACTTTTTTATTGGCACTCCTAGCATCTGAATGTCATTCAGGATTTCCTTATGCTATTCGGTTCAACAATGAGTACAACTCATCATAAGCCAACTCCAACGCTTGAACACCTATGGATGAATCTAGCAAAATCTTTGCATTATGATCAAACTCTTCTACCAAAGTGTTAGAAAGTACCTCATTGGACTATTGATGATATCCTGAAGAAGAGCCTTGAAGAGTTCCCAAGAATGATAGATATTTTTATCTGGCCTCTGCTTGAAGCTCACTATCTTACTGCAAAGTTCTGTAGTCTTACCAGATGGAAAGAATCTGATGAGGAACTTTCTGGATAAGCCATCCCATGAAGTGATTGAATTGGTTGGCTCCGCATTCAACCATCTTTTTTCTTCCCCCAGTAGTGAATAGGGAAATAGTGTCAACCTCACATAATCTGTATTCACCCCAGTTGGAATGAATGTGTTTGTAAGCTCTATGAAATTCTGTAAGTGGACTTGTGGATCCTCATGTGAAAACCCTGTGAACTATTCACTACTGATAAGAAGCAACACCATACAATGTTTCAAGTCAAAATTCCCCCAGCTTTCGGTATTTGAATTGGGGAAGTCAAGGTCGTTAGAAGTGGGACTGCCACTTCCCTAACTATCCTCTATGCTACTTGTTGTTCAACCATTGGAATAGGAACTACTTGGTCTTTTTGGATTTTTTGAATTTGGGGGATAAAGATTGCATCTCTCCTGTGTTAATGGAACAGTTGTTCAGATTCTGGGCTTGGTTCAACCAAATACCAAACCCTTGCCAGCTTATTATCCTCCAACCTATTTTCTGTAAAAATAAAACCAAGACCAAGAGTAAAACCACCAAATAAATTTAAAAGTAAAAATAAAATAAACAATTACCAAAATACACATCCACGACAATGACATAAAAAATGTGACAGCGCCCAAGCGCACATGCAAGTGTACGTGGTCTTATCAAGCAGTAAAGTGGCCTTTAACAGGCCAAATATCGATTCCACATAGACTTGATCCAACAACAATTATATTTTAGTTCACAATTTCAATTTAGTTGATGCAAGCATAACCAAAAAGAGAGTTTGTAATTTAGAACTCAAGAAAAGTAAACAATGTGTAAAGTAAAGATCTTGAAACAATCAATAGGAGAATCTTGGGTTAAAGTACTTTCGAACAATCATACTATGTTATTGAATTTCATTTGTTAACTTGATTATCTTAGTTGTTGATTCATAGGGTTAGTTGCATGATTATGGTTTTCCAACCTCTAATCCTTTACCTAAGCTGAACCTTACAACTATATTATTGAGCGGGGATGTAATGGTCTACTTAAGTTCTTTAAGCTATCATCCTATATTTAAATCAACTAAGGCATCTAAGTACATCCTTGTCCTAGATACTAATTTGAATTCCTTATTTCATAAAGAAATACAAACCATACTTTGTTTATTCCCATGTTCTATCTCCCTATTCCCTCTCCCGAGATCAAAAGTTAGAAAATTAATGTATTCTAAGGGTCATAAATCCTTAAAATAGTTATAACAAGAATAAGCAAACAACCAATAATGATAAGCAAATCAGACAAACTTAATTCAAAACAATAGTACTTATATTCTTGGATTTAACCCCGAAAAAAGAGTTTTTAGCCACTCATAGTCATAATCAACATCCAAATAATTGTATGAATGATTAAAAACATAAAAAAACTAAATTAAGAAAATAAAAATCTAAAAAGAAGTTGTGGTAGCCTCTAATATTGTTCCAAAGGATCTAGGGGTTCCAAGATGTTCAAAATGTGTTTTTAAGATGTTATATTTATAGTACACAAGTCATAAACCATATTGGATTGGGTTCCTATTTTGTTCTTGTTCATAAAGTCAATCCCAATTTGAGAGCACACCACTGAGCAATATTGTGCTCACCGCTATTACACCGTTGCATGGTGTAATTGCGTTGAGCTACTATTTCTGGACAATTGCGATTTAACGTATCACATCTGAGTGGTGGGTCACTATTTAGGGTCCCTTATGAATATTATGGTGTGTATCAGGCACCAAGGTAACGCTCCATCCGCCTACACTCGCCCCGTACATTTCAGGTGTGCAAATTGAGTCCAAGTTGTGTATTGTGCTTCCGTGATCCATTCCAAGTCTTTTTGAGTTTTTCCACTTAATTTGAAGCTCATAAATCCTTAATATATCATAAAAATCCATTAAAAAAATCATCCTATATCATTAAACACATCAATTTAGAGCTCAAAACAACGCAACATCAAAGATGGTGAATAAAAAACAGGCTTAATTCAATTTGATCTTTAACTCATTGTTTTGACCCTTGGCTTGATCCAATTGACCCTTGAACATTATTATCAGGTTGTTTCACATATATATATATAATGACAACCTTGGTAACTAATTAAAACACATTAGAACCCCACACAAGAGACTAGACAAACACCTAACTTAAGCTAGTTACGCTAGTTTTCTTGGTCGACTTCTAAAAGATCAATTTTTATCAAAACTCATGTGAAACCACCATTAAAAATTGTAAAAACATACTTGGACACATAAATTCTCATTTATATCATTATCAACACATATAGCATAAGAATCATCCTCAAAATAAGGCTAAAAAGGCTAAAATAGTATGCCAGAATGTAAATACACCCAACATCAACTACAGTAGTCCCAAGCTAACCTTTTAAGCCTTCTAGAAACTTTGGAACTTATAATAAAGATAAAATTATCATATGAAATCTCAAAATAACTGAATTTAATGTCTTAACAGAAAGTCTTAAACTTCAAAATCTTAAAACCAACAGTTTGAATCAAAAATAGAAAACAGTTAGACAAGCCTCTATTTATAACTAGAGAGCCACAGGGACAAGCCCCAAATGACCCAACTCAAACTGAAATCAAATAACTAGAGTACTTTATTAATAACAAATCTGGTAAAATTGACCATCAAACTATGAGGACTCACTAAGAGCTGAGATATAGGTGGTGATGCTCGAAGTCAATCATGCATTTGGAATTGAGCACCAGGTCCTACATTATAAGACAAGGTAGCACATAGACATATATGTGGATCAGTATTTCTGGAATATACTAAGTATGTGGGGATGAATGCATAAGTAAAATAGTAACTCAATATTCGTATAAACTTTTAAACGATGCATGCCAAGTGTAAATGACTCACCTTAAGCTTGAATAACTGAAGATGAAAGTAATAAATTACGAATAATAAAGAATACTATATAAATTTTGTGAGCCATAACAATTAGTTCTAAAAGTTGTACTTTTACTCTTTCTTTTGGGAGGTTCTTCTAAATGAAATAAACCATGTGAGCTATCATGGAGTCCAATGTCTCACACCTACGTTTGTAGAGCTATTATAACTTTACCATCAGATAGAACCTAAACTAGAGTGATCACTATACTCAATCCATATTGGGATTTGAACCCATGGTGGCACGTATTTCTGTGGCATGTGACTTTGGCGTCACACCCAACTCAGTGTAAAATATTACTCCCATATTACTTATATGCTCGCTATTTAGAAGATCCATCTTAAAATAACATAAGGATTTATAATGAAAACTAGTTATGCTTCTCTTTGCTTTAAGCTAATCAAAATGAATAAATGTGGATTTCGAATTTTAGCTGAGGATAAAAAGATCAATTCTTATTTAAATATTGAAGTAAGATTATAAAAGAATACTTAAAAACATAATATTCTTGAAGTCCCTATACTAAAACTTATGACTTAAAATCAATGCTTTAAACTCATGTCAATTCATAATAAAACTTCATGCTCAATAACAATCTTGAAATACTTCAACAATAACAAGTCAAGATAGTGCAATCTGATTTATAACATAAATTATATAAGTTAAAAGAAAATTGAATTAGCTTTCCAACGATACCAATTTTGTCTAAATTCGATACTTGAGTGAAAAGTTATGGTACTTTTAGTGAAAGATAGTAGCACAACGCGGTAAGGCCACATCACGGTGATGGCCAAAATCACGTTTGTCCTTTTCCAGTTTGTCACCGTGATAAGAACCACATCGCACCAAGTGGAATTTTTGCGTTTTTCATTTTACAGTGAGGCACCACGATGGTGCCTCATCAAGCCAAGGTTCTTGTTTGGAAATGTTTTTTTTCTTGTTGTGTAATACGATAGAATTGTGTCGCGCCGTAGGTTAAAGTGGGGACTATCAGTTTTCAGGTTGCTCGATGTGATGCACTGCATCGTGCCAGAGCCAAAAATCCAGATTTCTAGCTTTTGTGATTTAAATTCCAAGGACTGTTTGGTCTTTTCTGAAGGCCCTAAACTCATCCAAAACACAAAATTAAAACCCAAAAGGGGTATTATTTGTGCCATTACTCACAAATACTCTTCAAGAAATTAATTATCTTCCAAGAACAAACTCTAGCTTTCAAGATTCACGATCAAAAACTCAAGAATTCACCATCAATTCTCACAAATTCATAAATCTAGGTATGTTTGGTGTTTATCCTTGGGTACCTTCCACTCTTGGTGTTCAAGAATCTTTTTTGAGAATTTAAATTATGAATTACATTCTTGAATTGAATTGTGTTCATGTATGTGTTGATTTTATGCGTTTTAAACTAAGAAGATTATGAATTTCAAGTAAATAAACTAGCATGTGTGTTGATTTATGTACTCCCCATGATTTGAGAGTTGAATGTTGTAGTCATGATATCCTCATGTTATTCTTACTCATGTACAAGAACCATGCTCCCCAAGTGTTTGACAAAATGTCTGTGAATAAATTATCAAGATATCCTAATTGTAATGCTTTTAAACTTTTGATATAGTTCTATTATTAATGCTATCGAGTCTTGGGGGTATTGTATACCCAAAATTAGATGCTTACTTAGTCTCCGGTCATAATAGAATGATTCCATAGTATCCTAAACAGTAGCATTCAATCAGTTAATAGAACTAATATGAGTTCAGTCAAGCTTAGAACAACGTAGTGATTGGTGTTGGTTCAGTAAAAAGTAGGATTCAGCATCGAGAAATTTTGGTTAAGATTAGTAGCTTTGCTTGTCCATATTGTTTTTGATGTAGGATTAGAGTTGATCCTAAAAAGACCAAAGCGGTGAGAAACTGGCCCAAACCTATTTCTCTATCAGATATCAAGAGTTTCTTATGTTTGACTAGCTATTACCAACAATTTGTTAAAGAATTTTTATCTATTGCATCCCCTATATCCCAATTGACTTAGAAGAAAGTTAATTTTTAGTTGTTAGATTCTTATGAGAAGAGTTTTCAAGAGTTGAAGACTTGACCCATGACATCCCTAATTTTGAAGTTACCAGATAGTTCAGATGGGTTTCTTATGTACTGTGATGCTTACAGAGTTTGTTTGGGGTGGGTTTTAATGCAGATGAGTAAGGTTGTGGCCTATGCCTCTATACAAATTTAGCCCCATGAAAAGAATTACCCTTCCTATGATCTTGAGCGAGAAGCTGTTGTGTTTGTCTTAAAGATTTGGTGGAAATATTTGTATAGGGTGCATGTTGACGTGTTCACAGATCACAAAAGCCTGCTGTAGTATTCTCTTAGAGGGATTTGAATCTGAATCGGAGGAGATAGTTAGAATTACTGAAAGACTATGACATGAGTGTTCTGTATCACCCGAGAAAGGCAATTGTAGTGGCAGATTCCCTAAGTAGATTGTTTATGGGTAGTGGCTGTCACGTTGAGGATGGTAAGAAGAAGTTCACTAGTTTAGTAGATTAGGTGTTCCTTTGGTTCATTCAGCTAAGGGTAGTGTATGGGTGCAGAGTAGTTCAGAATATTCTTTAGTTGTCGAGGTAACAGAAAAGCAGGACAGAGATCCCAGTTTAGTTAAATTGAAAGAGTTAGTGAGATATCACAAAGAAAAGGTTTTCTACCAAGGGAGAGATGGCATGTTGGATTGCCAGGGTAGACTTTCTGTGACGTGTGTTGATAAGTTGAGATTGCAAATTCCTACAGAAGCGCATGGTGTGCATTACTCTATTAATCCAGGGGCCACGAAGATGTACCACGATCTGTGAGAAATCTATTGGTGGAGTAGGATGAAGAGGGGTATTGCAGAGTTTGTGGCTAAGTGCTCTACTTGTTAGTAGGTGAAGATTGAGCATCAGAAGCCTAGTGGGTATATGCCAGAGTTCAGTATTTCCACTTGGAAGTGGGAGAAAGTGAACATGGATTTTGTGATAGGTTTTCCTCGTACTCGTCATCAGCATGATTCAATTTTGGTCATTGTGGCCAACATGACCAAATCCACCTAATTTTTACCTGTCCAAACTTCCTTTTCAGCCAAGGACTATGCCAAGGTCTATATTAGAGATTTGAATAGGTTTCATGGTGTCCCGTTGTCCATTATTTCAGATAGAGGTACGCAGTTCACCTCTTTCTTTTGGAAAGCTTTTCAGAAGGGTCTTGATACCCAAGTTTACCTCAGTATAACCTTTCCCCCTCAGATAGATATCAGCTAAAAAGGACCATTCAGACCCTTGAGGATATGTTGAGAGAGTGTGTATTTGACTTTAAGGGAAGTTGGGATGACCACTTGCCTTTGATTGAGTTCATGTATAATAACAACTATCATTTAAACATTCAGATGGCTCTGTTTGAGGCTCTGTATAGAGGGAGATATAGATCTTCAATTGGTTGGTTTGACTATGTGAGGCCGCAGTTGTGGGGCTTGACTTGGTGTTTAATGCCTTAGAGAAAGTACAGTTTATCAGGGAGAGGCTTAAGGCAACCCAGAGATGACAGAAGTCTTATGTAGATATGAGAAGGAAAGGCCTTGAGTTTGAGGTTGGCGATTTTGTTTATTTGAAGATATTTACCATGAAGAGAGTAAAGAGGTTTGGTAAGAAGGGGAAGCTTAGTCCCCGATATGTTTGACCTTATAGAATTTTGAGCCATTTCAAAAAGGTGGATTATGAGCTTGAGTTGCCTGTAGACTTAGCATCAGTGCACCCAGTGTTTCATGTCTCTTTGTCAAAGAAGTGCATCGGTGATCCAGCTATATTTTTTCCCTAAGAAAGCGTAGATGTTCAAAATAGCCTTTTTCACGAATAGGTCCCAGTGAAAATCCTTGATCATTAGATTCGTAGGCTAAAGAACAAAGAAGTTCCCCTTGTCAAAGTTCTTTGGAGGAATCAGTCCGTTGAGGGATCCATTTGGGAAGCAGAAGAAGATATGCTGATCAAGTACCCTCATCTTTTCTTTGCAAACTCAGATTCAGCGTAAGGTAACAATCTTCTTAGAATTTATCTTTTCCATGCTCATTTTCAGCTGCAAATCATTCTCATGTCAGTCATACATTCATAGAACTAGTTCATTCATGTGTTACGCTTCATAATCAGTCATGTAATCACGTTTTCATCACGCATATCCAGCTTGTAATCCAAGTTACTAAGTGTTTTCAGCTTAACAAGTCTCATTCGAGATGAATGTTACTAAGGGGGAGATATTGTAATACCTCAAAAATCCAAACCCATGTTAGAGTCATGTTCCAAGATCATGCAAAGAATCTTATAGTCCCTTGGTAATTTTACGAATGAGTTTGATGAGTATTAAGGCTTAAATAACTCCCAACTATTAGACGAATCAAAATAATCTTTACCGATTGAATTTTTGATAAAAATGTTACTTCAGTAAACTTCAAAAAAGAATATCGTTTTCTCTATTGCAAATTTTCTAGTTCAAGACCCACCAAACAGTAGGAAATTAAATTAGCTTTCCAACGATACCAATTTCACCTAAATTTGATACTCGGGTGAGAAGTTATAACACTTTTAGTAAAAAATAGTAGCCAAATGCAATAAGGCCATGTGGCGGTGATGGCCAAAATCACGTTATTCCTTTTCTAGTATGTCACCGCGATAAGCACTGCATCGCACCAAGGGGAATTTACGCATTTGTCATTTTCCAGTGAGGCGCCGGATCGCGCCAAAGTTCCAGTTCAGAATTGTCCTTTTTGCTGGTGTTGCAACGTGATAGCACCGCGTCGTGTCGTAGGGTAAAATGGGGATTTTCAATTTTCCAGTGTCCTGACTTGATTGCACCGCGTTTCTCCGGAGCCAAAAATTGGGATTTCCAGATTTTGTGATTTAAATTCCAAGGACTGTTTGGTCTTTTCCCAAGGCCCTAAACACATCCAAAATATGAAATTAAAATCCTAAAAGGGAATTATGTACCTCATTACTCACAAATCCTCCCCAAAAAATTAATTATCTTCCAAGGAAAAACCCTAGCTTTCAAGATTACAGATTAAAAACTAGAGAATTCACCATCAATTCTCACAAATTCATAAATCAAGGTATGTTTGGTGTTCATCCTTTGGTTTATTCCACCCTTGGAGTTCAAGAAAACTTTTTAAAAATTTAAATTATGAATTACATTCTTGAATTGAATTGTGTTCATGTATGTGTTGATTTTATGGGTTTTAAACTAAAAGGATTATGAATTTCAAGTAAATAAACTAGCATGTTGTTGATTTAGGGACTCCCCATGTCATAACCTATGAATTGTGAGTTGAATGTTGTAGTCATGAAATCCCCATGTTATTCTTACTCATGTAAAAGAACCATGCTCCCCAAGCATTTGACAAAATGTCTATATGAATAAATTGTGCATGATATCCTAATTGTAATGCTTTTAAACTTGTGACATGGTTCCATTATTTATGATATTGAGTCCGGGGGTATTGTATACCCGAAATTAACTGCTCACTTAGTTTCCATTCATAATAGAATAATTTCATAGTATCCTGAACAGTAGCATTCAGTCAGTTAACAGAATCAACATGAGTTTAGTCAAGCTTAGAACAACCTAGTGATTAGTGTCGATTCAGTTGAGAGTAGGATTCAGCATCGACCGAACCTAGGGATAGGGGAATTTCTACTAGTATAAGGTTTGACCCTTAGTAGAAGTCCCTGAGTTACAGAACTACGTAGCTAGCGTAGGATAAATCGTCTTCTTGGTAGACTAGGGTTGACGTAACCATATACATCTCATGAATCTTCTTGCCAGATTAGGTTTGACCTAGCCGGTGTTAGTAACCCATGGCATGGTTGATGATAGGCGAATTTACACGCCAATATCAATATATTTTGCCCATATTTTAGCCTAGTTTTGAGAACAAATTATATATTTCATGCACTTTTAGTCCTTTTTCCTATAAGTGAGCTAACGAACATGATTAGCAAAGTTTCAGGTATAAATTATGCGGAATTCAGCATTTTATGGCTTAATTGACGCAAAAGAAAGCTCACGAAGGAAGAAAAGGGAGTTTACACACCTAAGGACCAAAAACGCTGCATGAAAAATCTGTCCCGGGCTAAAACAGCATTTCTGAAGACTTTGGGGACTTGCAGTAACTTAGTTGGATTTGGACAATGATGCATTAACCTAGTACAATTGGGTTATGTATTTCATTAGTTTATTTGGATTATGATAATGTTACATTAACCTAGTACAATTGGGTTAAGTATTCCATTAGCCTAGTAGGATTTGGTTAGATATTTATTTACCTAGTAGGATTAGGATATGAGTATTATAAATACCCTATCATACTAGAGATTTTTAACAATCTTCTATTCAACAATTAATCTTCTTCCATCCCTCTCTTCTTCCACCACAACAATTCTACAACTCTTCTAATCTTTCCATTAATCTTATTTTCTTCTATTCATAAAACCCGCAATAAGAGAACTGTTACTTTGCCTAGGAATTCACGCCTAAACGCCTACCACTTGTGCTACATGAAATTAATCAATTTTGTGGTATAACAAAAATGTCAATCGTGATCTCCTTCGCATTCGTGGGTAAATAAACTTCTCTGTTGGGGTTATGGAGGCCAACTGAGATACTATCTATTGCTGTGAGTTTGTGAGTTCGTGACACGTATACTGCTTATATCATTATTCTCTTCATCTTAATCTACATTCTTTGTGGTTGTAAACGCAAGAATACGCCAGTATAACATTTAACTTGTTCGAAAGAAAGGTTATTTGTCTGGAAAAGAGATAGTGTAAAGGTAGTAGGACACCCTTTCCTATTAAAAAGCTAGTGCCGTAACTGGACTAACCTCTTGAAGAATTCGTACCGCTAGACACTCTTTAAGCTCGAAAGAGTTAAAGTGAAATAATCCTCGAATAGGTCAAAAGACGCCTGGATTTACCATCGAATACAATTCTCTATAAGCACATGCATGTCACAATTCTACACACTCATAGCCAATAGAGACATATAACTCAGGAGGTGGACATAACCCCAATGCTTCAATTCTCATTGTTTACAACTTACGTAACAATCTTTCTCTTTTTACTTTGCTGTTTTCAGCTTTTACTTTATTGTTTTGGTTACACATTACAATCCCCCCTTCTTACGAGACTTGCACTAAAAGTCTAGTAATTTTGCTTACTTGTTGGCCAAGCTATTCCCTGTGGGATCGACACCCAACCCAGGTTGGGTTCTATATTTGCTAACGACCGCTTTACACTCCTACGTGAGATTTAGATTGAGTGTTATAAAAAATTGGTGCCGTTGCCGGGGAATACGAGTGTCAATCAAGTTAGGAATAATTACTAGACCATTTGGCCAAAGATTCTCGTACTTTTACTTTCAATTTTTGTTTTTGTTTACTGCAGGTTTTTATTCAGTGCATGCCCCATACTAGAAGTTTTGGTCAACCGTTATTACCTATCAATCCTGAACCACAACGCATTGGAAGAATGGAAGCACAAGTAGAAATCGAAAGGATGGCTGCTCAATAGGAACAAGCAAGATTGGCTGCCCTTGCCGCAGCCCAGGTTCAACAACAGAACATTGATAACCCTGCACGAGCAACAAATCCCGACGATGAGGATTTAGGAGATGACGAGTTACTAAACCCAAGGCGTGATGCTGAATTCATAATACCTGCCAACCGAAGAGGTCGACAAGCTCGGTTTAGGTATGATCGTCAACCTATGCAGCCAGCTTTCGACGATGATGATGATGATCTTGATGGTGCAGGAGCCACTGGATCCATAATTCCACCACCATTAGCACCCGGAGCCAAGTTCAACATCACAAGCACCATGATTCAGTTATTGCAACTCAAGGGATTATTTGGTGGACTAGCAGGCGATGGTCCGAATATGCATCTCATCAACTTTATTTCTACATGCAAGTCGTTTGACAATCCTGGTGTTGGTCAGAATGCAATTCGATTATGTCTATTTCCATTGTCTCTATCTGGGGAGGCAACACTATGGTTGAATGGGCTGACTCCTGATTCTATTACAAATTGGAGGCAATTGAGAGACGCTTTCCTAGAAAGATTCTTTCTGCCATCCAAGAGGGCGCAATTGAGAGATGAAATCAGCAACTTTCGTCAGCTTCCTACTGAAGCTCTTCATGAAACATGGGAGAGGTTCAAGACAAAGCTAGCGAGGTACCCAAACCATCACATGACCAATGTTCACCTAATGCAGATATTGTATAGAGCCTTGAATTTAATAACTAAGCCAGTGGTGGATAACGCAGTTGGAGGATCTTTTATGGACCTAACTTTTGGTCAAGCAAGTAATATGCTAGATCGTATGATGAAACAAAGTAGAGCTTGGCATACAAGGGATTTTGAGGTAGCAAGCCCCACTTTATCTATTGGCATGACCACAGACCAAAAAAGAAGAGAAGAAGAATGTGATCAGGATATGGAGCACTTGAAAACACAAATGGATCTTCTTACAAAGCATTTATTGTCAAGGAATACCGAAAAAGTGAAAGCTATTGCGTCAAAAGGAAGAGACGAATCTGATTCGAAGAGGAGGCCAACTACTTGAACAATCAGGGGGGTTTCCGCGGTAATGCCCAAGGAAACCAAGGTTGGAACTACTATGATAAATCTGGAAACAAAGACCAAGGTAGTTGGAAAAACAAGAATGAAAAGAGTGGGTTGTACGTTCCCCCTGGTAGACGTGACATCACCACATCTAATTTTGGAAGTATGGAAGACATGATGGCTAAATTATTGAAAGGAGTGTAAGCAACGAGCGCGGGAGTAACGGAGGTAATCAATGATTTGTCCTCCATGAAACAATTAGTTGATTCACATTCCACTTCTATCAAGCAAATAGAGCAGCAATTGAGCCAACTTTCAGCAGCACTCAATCAAAGGAAGGTCGGCACTTTACCTAGTGATACTGTGCAAAACCCAAGGAATGATGGGTCATGCATGGCCATCACTACCAGAAGTGGTAAGGTGCTGGAAACTTCAGTAAAAGTCAAGCAAATGGTTGACGAAGTTGCGGACATGGATGACAACGCAAAAGGAGAAGATGCTGCAGCTACTACTCCTGACGTCAAGGACGCCACCTCCAGCACGGTGCAGCCTGAAAAAGTGGAAAAACGGAAGCAAGAGGAGAAGAAAGCCGTGGAAAGAACACTTCCATACCCACCACCACCTTTTCCCCAAAGATTGAAGAAGGTGGCGGATGACACAAAGTTCAGCAAATTCATGACTATGTTGAAACATCTGACCATTAATGTTCCATTGGTGGAGGCACTTGAACAAATGCCTGGGTATGCGATGTTTATGAAGGATCTTTTGACAAAGAAGCGGGCAGCAAGCTATGAGTTGAAAGAAGATGTGCATCATTGTAGTGCAATTGCTACCCGATCGATAGTTCAGAAGAAGGCTGACCCCGGAGCTTTCACTATTCCTTGCACCGTAGGATCTTTGAATTTTGCCAAAGCATTATGTGACTTAGGAGCCAGCATTAATTTGATGCCATTATCGATCTACAATAAGTTGGGGTTGGGTAATCCTACTCCAACCAATATGAGGCTCGTCATGGCGGATAGGTCGGTCAAACGACCTGTTGGTATTCTATGTGACGTATTGGTAAAGGTTTCTTCATTCATCTTTCTGGCAGACTTTGTTATTTTGGATTGTGAGGCAGACTCAGAAGTTCCCATAATCTTGGGGCGCCCTTTCCTTGCTACAGGAAGTATGCTCATTGATTTGAGACCAATGATCTTTCATTCCGAATAAATGACGAAGTGGTTCGCTTTGATGTGTGCAAATCAATGAAGTAACCCAAAGATCTCAGTGTATTTTCGGTGGATGATGTATTCTTTGATGATGAGAAAGAATTACTTGAAGAAGAGCAAATTATTGATGACCCTTTGGAGGTTGTGCTTATGAATGAAGAGAATGAGGATGCTGAAAATGGTGAAGAAACTACTTGTGATCTATCTGGATTAGGGACATATCGATATGCTCCCAAGAAGCTGGATCTTGATCTGAAAAATCGATCCACACCACCAGCTAAGCCATTTATTGAAGAGCCACCCACGTTATAATTGAAGGAGCTGCCAAGTCATTTGAAGTACGCCTTCTTAGGAAGCGGAAATACTCTTCCAGTTATTGTAGCAGCTGATTTGGGTGAGCAACAAGTTGCAGCTCTTATTGCTATTCTACGAAAGTATATTAGAGCCATTGGATGGACCATTGCGGATATTATTGGTATTCCACCTGGGATTTGCACACATAAAATTCAGCTTCAAGAAAATTGTACGCCCACCATTGAACATCAAAGACGTCTAAACCCACCTATGCAAGAAGTGGTGAAGAAAGAAATTATCAAGTGGTTAGACGCTGGGGTTGTGTATCCTATCTTTGATAGTACATGGGTAAGCCCGGTACAATGTTTTTCCAAGAAAGGAGGCATGACGGTGGTCACAAATGCAAAGAATGAGTTTATTCCACTCAGACCCGTCACTGGATGGAGAGTATACATGGACTACCGAAAGCTGAATTCTTGGATACTCAAAGATCACTTCCCAATGCCCTTCATGGACCAAATGCTAGATCGATTAGCGGGGAAAGGATGGTTTTGCTTCTTGGACGGTTATTCAGGCTACAATCAGATTTGTATTGCCCCCGAAGACCAAGAGAAGACAACATTTACATGCCCATATGGTACGTTGCCTTCAAACGTATGCCATTCGGGTTATGTAATGCACCAGCCACCTTTCAACGCTGTATGATGTCTATTTTCTCTGATATGGTTGAGGATACTTTGGAGGTATTCATGGACAATTTTTCAGTTGTTGGTGAATCTGTTGAGTCGTGCTTGGAAAACTTGAGCATGGCATTGCAAAGATGTGTAGAATTCAACCTTGTGCTGAATTGGGAAAAGTGCCACTTCATGGTAAAAGAAGGAATCGTTCTTGGGCACAAGATCTCCGCAAGAGGAATAGAGGTAGATCAAGCAAAAATAGAGGTTATTAAGAAGCTACCACCTCCAATTTCGGTGAAGGGAGTTCGTAGTTTTCTCGGCCATGCAGGTTTCTATCGTCGGTTCATCAAAGACTTCTCCAAAATTGCTAGTCCATTGTGCAAACTCTTGGAGAAAGATGAGAAGTTCGACTTCAATGAAGATTGCCTAAAGGCATTCGAATTCCTTAAAGGAAAAATCATTGAAGCCCCTATCATGGTAGCACCAGATTGGTCTCTCCCGTTCGAAGTCATGTGTGATGCTAGTGGTGTAGCCGTTGGTGCTGTTCTCGCTCAGAGAAAGAAGAAACTGTTTCATCCTATCTACTATGCGAGTAAGGTTCTAAATAAAGCCTAAAGGAACTACACTATTACTGAACAAGAGCTCCTAGCGGTGGTGTATGCGTTTGAGAAGTTTCGTGCCTATCTATTGGGTACTAAGGTGATCATTCATACAGACCATGCAACTCTTAGGTATCTCATGACCAAGAAGGATGCAAAACCAAGGTTAATTCGATGGGTGTTGCTGCTACAAGAGTTCGATTTTGAGGTCAAAGATAGATGAGGTTGCGAGAAACAAGTGGCCGATCACCTATCTCGACTTGAGAATGAACATGTGGTGCAACCTGAAAATTCAATTGATGATGCATTCCCGGACGAAGAGATATTAGCGACAACAATGGAGGAACTACCATGGTATGCCGACTTTGCAAATTTCGTGGCGAGTAATGTGATACCTGCCAATTTATCTTACCACCAAAGGAGGAAGTTTATGCCTGACGTCAAGCACTACTATTGGGATGAACCTTATTTGTTTCTACAATGCGCGGATGGTATTATTCGACTATGTATATCTCATAAAGAAGTTCCTACTATATTGGAAGCATGCCACACTTCCCAAGTTGGAGGACATCACGCAAGCAATCGGACGGCAAGAAAAGTTTTGCATAGTGGTTATTATTGGCCTTCGATATTTAGAGATGCCTACGACTATGTTATAAGGTGGGACCAATGCCAACGTCAAGGTGCTATTTCAAAACACCATGAAATGCCCATGTCCAAAGTTCTTGAGGTAGAACTCTTTGATGTGTGGGGTATTGATTTCATGGGTCCATTCGTGAATTCGTTTGGAATGAAGTACATCTTGGTTGCTGTAGATTATGTTTCAAAATTGGTAGAAGCTGTATCTTTGGCCGACAATGAAGGGAAGCATGTTGTAGCGTTCTTAAAGAAGAATATCTTCTCTCGATTTGGAGTACCACGTACTATCATAAGTGATGGAGGATCTCACTTTTGCAACAAGCTATTCAAATTAGTTTTGGCCAAATATGGTGTCAAGCAACATAAGGTAGCTACGCCTTATCATCCCCAAACTAGTGGACAAGTAGAAGTTTCCAATCGGGAGATCAAGCAAATCCTTGCGAAGACGGTCAATGCTAATAGGAAGGATTGGTCTAGGAAGCTTGATGATGCACTATGGGCGTACAGGACTGCATTCAAAACACCCATTGGCATGTCTCCTTATCAACTAGTTTATGGGAAGGCTTGTCACTTACCCATCGAGCTTGAGCATAAGGCATTATGGGCATTGAAGAAATTGAATTTGAATTGTGATGATGCTATGAATCTGAGGTTGGAGCAGCTGAACGAATTAGATGAATTCCGTCTCCATGCATATGAAAGGACAGACCTATACAAGGAGAGGATGAAAAAGTATCATGATCAGCGGATTGTTCAACAAAACTTCCAAAGGGGTGATATGGTACTTCTCTTCAACTCCAGATTGAAGCTCTTCCCCGGTAAGTTCAAATCTAGGTGGTCTGGTCCATACAAAGTTATTCAAGTCTACTCATCTGGAGTAGTCGAATTGGAAGACAATAATGGTGTTGTCTTCAAAGTGAATGGACAACGTGTTAAACCTTATATCGGTCCCCTCGACTCGATAAATTATATGCCATCACTTATCTGGACGAAGTCTAAGTAGTCGAGGTAACTATGTCGAGCCACGACAATAAATAAGGTGCTAGATGGGAGGCAACGCATCGTTTTATCGTTTTATCGTGTTATCGTTTGGCTTTGTACTTGTTTTGCTTTTGATAAATAAAACTCCAAAAATAAGAGTCGTGCCACGACCAAAACTAAGGCGCTTGGTGGGAGGCAACCCATCGTACTAGTCGTTTTCATTGGTTTTGAGCAAATATAGGTGCGAGAAGTATTCAACGAGGAGATTGGTCTCAAATGATGATTTCGACGTATTGGCTGGCAAAGGTGGTAAGTTAGTTATAAGGATGCATAAGGCTATGGATTGAGCATTAGTCATGCTTAAATAGGCATCGAGGAAGGCTAGGCCTAGGTAAAACTAGGCCACGAACAACGCAAAACCTATCCTATAGCCTAAGGTCTCGGAATCTAGTGTGCTATACACTATGCGCCGCCCATTCTTAAGTGTGCTTTTGACTATGCGCCGCCTATGCTATGGCATTAGGTCTCAGTATCTCATATGCCATAGACTATGCGGCACATATGTCTCAAAATGCCATAGACTATGCGGCGCATATGTACCTCAATGTCATAGACTATGCGCCGCATATGTCATGACTATGCCGAGCATTATGCGCCGCATATGTGGTATTTTTGTCTCCAAAACCATTTGGAAATGGGTCAAAACCCGACCCATTCTCCTCCTATATAAAGGGGACTTGGTCTTGAAACACAAATCACATTGCAAAGTAACCTAAAGGCGACTCATATTCATCCAAAACCTCTCAAAATTCTCTTCTTTGCTCTTCCAATTCACAAAACCATCTCCAAAAGCTTCAAGCAAGTAAGTACTCTCTTATTCTTCATTTATTTCTCATAAGTACTACGTTGCTATGTATATTATGAAGTGCTACATCATATAAGATTGTTGGTGATGTTCATGTGATTGGATTGTTAATGAAAAATCATGTGAGTGAATATATACGTTAGAATCATCTTGACTTGTTTCCAACTTTCATTTGGTCTTAGTAGCGTTGTTATACTATTTGTGGAATTGCTAGGGTTATGAACATCGACTATCATGTTATGATCTTGTTACTTGGATGCTTACATGTTAGACTATCCCGTTCATCGGGATAAGCCTTATAGTTGCCTACCGACTTAGGAGGTTGCAATTGTTGAAAATGTCCATACCATGATACAACCCCTATGTAGTAGTGTTGTTTTATCTAACATGAAAGTAGTGCAATGGCTGCAAGTAAGCGATGCAATGCTGATTTTCTTATCGGAGTATAATCCTAAAACGTATATCAACGAAATCTAAGTAATCGACCACTTTCGCTTCACTGATTTGTGTTAACAAAACTAAGTGTGGGGTGGTACCCCTACTGCTTGTGATAGATTGTATCAATTGAGATTGTGCTGCCATTAACACTATTTCTAGTCTCAGGTACAATGGCACCTAAAGCGAGGCAAGGCAAGGAGAAGGCTACCACTTCCCAAAAGGGCAAGAAGAGAGGTCGCAAGGACCAAGGAGAATCATCCTCAAAGCAACTACCACGCCGAATGTTTGGAATCAAATGGGTTCTTGAGGAGGAAGACAAAGAATGGTACAGGAACAACAAAGAGAGAAAATATGTTCACGTCGACTTGATCAACAAGGACACCTTAGCGAAGAAGGAGCCGTGTATGTTGGCGCAAATAATGGCATTGAAGCTGGATTTCATCTTCCGCGATATGGGAGAATGCAACCTTGATTTAACAAGAGAGTTTTCTTCCAACTGGTCGCCTAACACAACGGGCAACGAAGTCAAAATTCGGGGCCAAGTAATACAGCTCAACGCGGATTTGATCAGCTCCTTTCTTGGCTTACCTTCGGTCGACACAGCACCATTCAAAGAGATGTACAACAGGCCTCCTTATAAAGCAATACGACACACACTTTGTGGAAGTAGATTGATGGCAAGGTGGGGCAGAAATAAAGACACCGGACGACACAACACCTTCCCCTATGCACCACTGAATAGGGAAGCAAGAATCTGGATGCGTATTGTCAACTCATGCCTTATTCCTGGGACTCAATACACCAAGATATCAAGAGATAGAGTGTGTTTGGTCTATGCTTTGATGACGAATGTCCCTATAAACTTTGGGGCAATCATTCGCTCTACAATGCAGAAATCCAGACTCCACAAAAGTTTCCACTTCACTTTTGGTAATCTGTTGGCAGCACTCTTGCGGAAGGAGGATATCGAAGAGGATCCAGCTGATCACAAACTCCCACATAACCCGAAGAAGGTTGACCTCACCAAGGTCAAAGATGCTGAAACAACTCATGGTGTCAACCTTACTACTGCGGAGAGGCTTGCTCGTGATGAGAGTTTCTTCCGCCATCTTTATGGCATAACACGCTTCACAATGATGAGTGGAGGTCGTATTCCAACTGCTGAAGAGCTCCAACAGCTGGACCATGATTATCCAATGAACATGCATGCACGGGAGATGTGTGGAGTAGGGGTATACTTTGAGGAACCTCTAGACGATGATGTTCCAACCGATGATGATCGACGCTTGCCAGACTCCGATGAGGAGGAGAACTCTGACGACGACTCTTATGATGATTCCGACGAAGGGGGTATGACCCCCGACATTGAGGAGGAGTCCGACTGACTAGGTTTTTTGTATTTATTTTCCACTGAGGGCAGTGTCCCATTTAAGTGTGGGGTGGAGGTATCGCATGCTATACTTTTCTATTTGCATGTATGTTTTTTTAAGTTTTTAAATTTTTTTTTTCGCATGAAATAATTCCAATAGGCAGCATGAGATTATAACAAGAGTATGTGCTACAATTATGACTATTGAGACGTTTAGGCTCTAGTTGTGACTCATTATGTGTTATTTTGTGGTTCAATTCCTTCACTTGTTGGGTCGAGAGTCTATATTACTTCCAATCAAGTCGACCATGTGCCTTGTGTGTGTGAGATAATAGTATATTCTATGTTTGTGGCTGATGCTAGAACTTGCTTAGTATGTATGCAAAGCGAAAATAAGGAGTGTAAGTTTAGGAGATGATTTAGGCATTTCTTTGGCAACCTATATATGTTTACCATTGTTTTAGCTACCCTTGGACATCATCCTAGTTAAACCCTTTTGAGCCTTTGGCCTATTTCTTTGACAACCTTGTATGTAAGCCTAATCCATTTTTTCAAGACCGTGATTTGGTCCAAATTCCTAAGTGCTTTAAAGTATAAAGTCATGTGACAATATAAGAGGAAATTGGGTAAGTATGATGCTTTAAAATGTAATGGTGCTTGAATGTGTTATGAAAAAGAAAAGTGCTAGCATAAGAGGTATGTTGTGAAAAGAAAAAGGAAAAGAAAGGTGAAAAGTGAGTTATGCTTAAAAATTGAAAAACAAAAGAGGAGAACAAGGGTGGATGAATAAAAGAAAGAAAGGGTTGAAAGAAAAAAGTGTAAAGGATACAATGTGATGTATTAAAGTGCTTAGGAACTTAGTCACTATTTCTGGCCAAAATAGCTGATCCTACCCGTCCCTTAGCCTACATTACAACCATCAAAAGACCTATTTGATCCTAATCTTAACATTCTGACATTTAGTGGAGTATTACACTAAGGGCAAGCCTATGGTCATCAGTTGCTGCATACGAATTCTTTGTGAGAGTGAGAGCAAGGATATTTTGATACCCATGTTTGAAAAATATGCTATACTTGTGAGTGACTATGGGTAAAATATTGTGAGACACACATGGTTGATGAGTTTTGGGTAGTTGTATATGATTTCTTGTACCTTATCTTTTGCATGCGAGTTGACCACCATCACGAGTCTATGCTAGAGGCTAAACTGTTTCTACTAATGATCAGAAAACTACTCTTTGTTGATAATTGTTGTGCTTGTCTTGACGAATGTTTTGTGTTATTGCTGTGAAACCCTAAGTTGATGTTTAGAGGGACATGATATTTTGTTCGAGGACGAACAAAGCTTCAAGTGTGGGGTGTTGATGATAGGCGAATTTACACGCCTATATCAATATATTTTGCCCATATTTTAGCCTAGTTTTGAGAACAAATTATATATTTCATGCACTTTTAGTCCTTTTTCCTATAAGTGAGCTAACGAACATTATTAGCAAAGTTTCAGGTATAAATTATGCAGAATTCAGCATTTTATGGCTTACTTGACGCAAAAGAAAGCTCATAAAGGAAGGAAAGGGAGTTTACACGCCTAAGTACCAAAAACGCTGCATGGAAAATCTGTCCCGGGCTAAAATAGCATTTCTGAAGACTTTGGGGACTTGCAGTAACTTAGTTGGATTTGGACAATGATGCATTAACCTAGTACAATTGGGTTATGTATTTCATTAGTTTATTTGGATTATGATAATGTTACATTAACCTAGTACAATTGAGTTAAGTATTCCATTAGCCTAGTAGGATTTTGTTAGATATTTATTTACCTAGTAGGATTAGGATATGGGTATTATAAATACCCTATCATACTAGAGATTTTTAACAATCTTCTATTCAACAATTAATCTTCTTCCATCCCTCTCTTCTTCCACCACAACAATTCTACAACTCTTCTAATCTTTCCATTAATCTTATTTTCTTCTATTCTTAAAACCCACAATAAGAGAACCGTTACTTTGCCTAGGAATTCACGCCTAAACGCCTACCACTTGTGCTACACGAAATTAATCAATCTTGTGGTATAACAAAAATGTCAATCGTGATCTCCTTCGCATTCATAGGTAACTAAACTTCTCTGTTGGGGTTATGTAAGCCATATGAGATACTATCTATTGCTGTGAGTTTGTGAGTTCGTGACACGTATACTGCTTATATCATTATTCTCTTCATCTTAATCTACATTCTTTGTGGTTGCAAACGCAAGAATACGCCAGTATAACATTTAACTTGTTCGAAAGAAAAGTTATTTGTCTGGAAAAGAGATAGTGTCAAGGTAGTAGGACACCCTTTCCTATTAAAAAGCTAGTGTCGTAACTGGACTAACCTCTTGGAGAATTCGTACCGTTAGACACTCTTTAAGCTCAAAAGAGTTAAAGTGAAATAATCCTCGAATAGGTGGAAAGACGCCTGGATTTACCATCGAATACAATTCTCTATAAGCACATGAATGTCACAATTCTACACACTCATAGCCAATAGAGACGTATAACTCA
Source organism: Capsicum baccatum var. pendulum (assembly GCA_030864225.1). Taxonomy (NCBI): domain Eukaryota; kingdom Viridiplantae; phylum Streptophyta; class Magnoliopsida; order Solanales; family Solanaceae; genus Capsicum; species Capsicum baccatum. Next base: position 209,404,104 of record CM061561.1, on the reverse strand, counting down.
GGAGGTGGACATAACCCCAATGCTTCAATTCTCATTGTTTACAACTTACGTAACAATCTTTCTCTTTTTACTTTGCTATTTTCATCTTTTACTTTATTTTTTTGGTTACATATTACAATCCCCCCTTCTTACGAGACTTGCACTAAAAGTCTAGTAATTTTGCTTACTTGTTGGCCAAGCTATTCCCTGTGGGATCGACACCCAACCCAGGTTGGGTTCTATATTTGCTAACGACCGCTTTACACTCCTACGTGAGCCGTAGATTGAGCGTTATCAATGGTGCTAACAACCTTCCAGCTGGGGTTCTAGGTTGGACTCCTAATCAATCTATAAATTAGGTATGTTGGTTAGATAATAACTCCCATAGTCTCAGTTCCAATATTCAGTATTCAACATTAAGTATTCAGAACAAAACTCAGTTTAGTTGTATGCGATCTTGACTTACAGTTATCAATTATTCAGTTATTAGAAATCCAATGCCTTAGTTTCAGTCTAATTTAGACAGACGACATATGCTTGGTATTACAGGTTCATTACTTTCAGTAGTCCCATCCTTACATATACTCTCATCCAGTCACTTCATGATAATTACTTATTAGTATTACTCATGAATACGAACCCATGCATATTAGCCTAACCTCACCTAGTATACTAGTACATTCAAAGTACTAACACATACTCTCTCTTTGCACTAAGATGTCTCATATCATAGGTTCAGATGCTCGGGTTCTTGACCGTACTTAGCCAAATAAGTCAATCAGCCGTAGTTACAGTAGTGAGTATTCATCCATCGAGGACGTGATACTTATTTAGTCATTACATTATTTCAGTTATTTTAGAGAGCAATTGTGAGTTAGTTGGGTCCTGTCCCATCAAATTTTTTTTCCAGATATGAGTCTTCATCCATCGAGGAAGTGATACTTATTTAGTCATTACATTATTTTAGTTATTTTAGAGAGCAGTTGTGAGTTAGTTGGGTCCTGTCCCATCAATTGTTTTTTCAAGATGTTTAGAGGCTTTAAAAAATTATCAGTTTTCAGTTAATCTATAGATGTATTCAATTTTGATTCAATTTTATGAACCTTATTCCATATTCAGTTTTACTTTGGTATTTACTTTATGAATATTATTCAGTGCTAATAGTAGGTACCAGCCATGGGTTTTCTTGTGGTCATTTGGGGTCGTAAGCATCATGTGATGCCCAGGGTTTAGTCTCGAGAGGTTACATGGATATACTATCATCAACCCCGACCGTGAATCAACTTAAAAATTAATGTTTTGAGGTTTGTAATGTCGAAAATAAAAATCATCGATGTTTAGTGTCTTTTGAAATGACTAAGTGCTAACACTTGGCGAAATTTTCTAAGTCCTGGACCTCTTTAACATGCACTGGTAAGATGAGTTGAGCTAGGACCTTACGGGGTCTTACAATATATCCCCCTTTAGGAACATTCATCCTCAAATGCAACTAGTTAAGTTAGTAATACTGAAGGACTACGGTTACGTACTGAACTCATATATCTGAAAGCATACTTGCATGGTTGAACGGATTTGAATGCATGATTATTACATAAAGATGATTATATAAAGATGGAACTGAGAATGGAAGATATATAATCTGAGGAAAATGGTTACCTTAAGCTGAGTCTAAGTTTGCGGAGAGGAGATGAGGGTACTTGTTTTGCATATCTGCTACTGCTTCCCAAGTGTCTCCCTTAATGGACTGATTCTGCCAAAGGAACTTGACCAAGGGAAATTCTTTGTTTCTTGTCGACAAATATGGTGATCAAAGATCTCAACCGATATTTATTCATAAGAAAGGCTATCCTTAACCTCCAAATTCCCCAATGGAAGTACAAAATTTGAATCACCAATACATTTTTTCTATAGGGAAACATGGAACACTGGATGTACGAATGAAAATTCTGCAGGTAGCTCAATCTCATATTCTACCTCCCAAACACGACTTAAGATCCTATAAAGGCCAATATATCGAGGATTGAACTTCCCTTTTTTTCCAAACCTCTTCACCCCCTTTAAGGGTAGAATCTTGACATAAAGTAAGTCACCGACCTCAAACTCAATATCTCTTTTCCTTACATCTGCATATGACTTCTGTCAACTCTGGGCTATTTTCAACCTCTCTCGAACTAGATGAACTTTCTCCTTAGTTTCAAACACTACATATGGTCCTATCAAATCGGCCTCGCCTACTTCAAACCAACCAATAGGTGATATACATCTCCTCTTATAAAGAGCCTCAAATAGGGCCATCTGAATACTGGAATGATAACTCTTGTTGTTGGCAAACTCGATCAAAGGAACATGGTGATCCCAACTTCCTTTAAAGTCAAGAACACACGCCCTTAACATATCCTTTTGGGTCTTACTGGTGCTTTATTCCTGACCAACAGTCTGAGGGTGAAAAGTTGAACTGAGATGAATTTGGGTACCAAGACCCTTCTAAAAGGCTTTCCAAAAGTGACAGTTAAAATGTGTACTCCTATCTAAAATGATGGACAAAGAAACTCCATGCAATCTGGCCAACTCTCTAATATAAATCTTAGCATAATCCTCGGCTGAATAAGAAGTATAAACTGACAAAAATGGAATAATTTGGTCATTTATCTACAATAATCCAAATCGAATCATGCTGACAGCACGAACAGGGTAACACTATCACAAAGTCTATGTTCACCTCTTCCCACTTCCAAGTGGGAATATTAAACTCCTGCAGGGTGCCACCAGGTTTTTGATGCTCAACCTTAACCTATTAACAATTAGCACACTTGGATACAAACTCAGAAATATCCCTCCTTATGCCATTCCACCAATAGATTTCCCATAAATCGCGTTATATCTTGGTGGCTCCTGGGTAAATAGAGTAATGGGCCCCATACGTTTCTGTCAAAATTTGGTGTCTCAAACCGTTAACACATAACACACACGGTCTACCTTGGTAGTGTAACACACCATCTCCCCCTTGGGAGAAAACTTCTACTTCTTGTCTCTTCCTGACTCCTTCGACTTAACCAAACTGGAGTGCTTATCTTTTTTCTCCTTCACTTTGGCAACCAAAGAAGATTCCGAACTATTTTGAACCCATACTCTACCTTTAGATGAATCAACTAACCGAATACCTAATCTAGCCAACTGATGAACCTCTTGAACTAACTTCTTTTTATCATTATTCACATGAGCAACACTACCTATGGACAGTCTACTAAGGGCATCTTACACTATGTTGGCCATTACCGCATTATACAAGACACTCATATCATAATCTTTTAGAAACCCTAACTACCTTCTTTGATAAAGATTTAAATCTTTCTGCGAGAACACATACTACAAGCTTTTGTGGTCCATGAACACATCAACATACACTTTATAAAGATAATGCCTCCAAATTTTCAAGGCAAATACAACAATTGCTAATTCAAGATCATGGGCAGGATAGTTCTTTTCATGAGGTTTAAGCTGTCTAGAGGCATAGGTGATGACCTTACCTCTCTGAATCAAAACATAACCCAGACCAATTCTAGAAGCGTCACAGTAAATAACAAACCCATCTGAACCATCTGGTAAAGTCAAAACTAGGGCTGAAGTAAGTCGAGTCTTTAATTCTTGAAATACTCTTCTCACAAGAATCTAACCACTTAAACTTAACTTTATTTTGAGTGAATCTAGACATGAGGTATGTAATAGATGAAAACCCTTCAATGAACCATCGATATCAGCCCGCTGAACCCAAGAAACTCCTGATGTTTAATGGAGAGATGGGCATAGGCCAGTTTCTCACTGCTGCGGTCTTTTGATAATCAACCCTAATGCAATCACCGGAAATAATATGGCCAAGAAAAGATACTTACCTTAGCCAAAATTCACACTTACTGAATTTGGCAAACAACTGATGATCTGTTAGAGTTTGCAACACAATTTTGAGATGGTCTGCATGGACATTCTTACTACAGGAATAGACAAGGATGTTATCAATGAAGAATATGATGAACATGTACAAGTACTGCTTAAACACTTATTTAATCAAGTCCATGAAGGCTTATAGGTTATTCGTTAGCCTGAAGGGCATAACTAGAAATTCAAAGTGACCATAACAATTTTTGAAGGATGTCTTTGGAATATAACACTCCTTTACTTCAAGCTGATAATAGCCGGATCTGAGGTTGGTCATAGAGAAATAACTTGCACCCTAAATCTTTTCGAATAAGTCATCAATCCTAGGAAGAGTATATTTGTTCTTGATTGTGACTTCATTCAAATGGTGTTAGTCGATGCACATTTGGAGAAACCCATCTTTCTTACGCACGAATAGGATTGGATCACTCTGTAGAGAAATAATGGGCCTTATGAAACCTTTATCTGAGAGGTATTTAAGCTAATCTTTTAATTCTCTAAGCTCGGCCAAAGCCATATGATATGTAGGGATAGAGATGGGCATAGTATCAGGAAGAAGATCAATGCCGAATTCTATTTCTCTATCGGAAGGTGCCCCTGGAAAATCTTTGGGAAAGACCTTGGGAAACTAATTGACTACACAGACTGACTAAACTATTGGGGCTTCAGACTTAATATCTTTGTCTCTAACTAAACAATAAATACACCCTTTGGATATCAACTTTCTAACTTTAAGATAAGATATAAAATGATTCTTGGGAGATTCAAAACTACCTGTCACTCAATAACTACCTCACCAAGAAACTAAAACTTTACCAAATGGGTGAGACATTCTATTGATGCATAGCATGAATGAAGCCAATCCATGACTAGAATAACATCAAAATCTACCATTTCTAACTCTATTAGGTCTGCTAGTATGATTTTATGCAAGATAGTGATAGGACACTTCTGATAGACTTGTCTGGCAACAAATGAATCACCCACTAGGGTGGAAACTAGGAAGGTCTTGGAGAGTATATTTGTTCTTTCTTATGTTGAAGAAAGTTTAATAGATTTCTTGGTGTTCTTGAGGGGAGGTTAGAATTTTCTTGGAGAGAATGAGTGAACAATGGGGTAACTAATTTTCCTTGGGAGTTTGAATTTTATGTTTTGGACGTATTTGGGTAAGGAAAAATGACCTAATTGCCCTTAAATACGCGAAAACAAAAACTAGAAAAAATAGGGGGTGTGCGATAGGGGGCTCGCTCCGGGCTATATTGTGGGTTCCCTTATCAGTGAAATAGAGAGAGTGCTGCGGGCATATCATGGGATGCTACTATTTTGGTGATCCAAACACACCTCTACACTCATTAAAAAATTTCAAAACTCATCCGGGATGTACTATCATCAACCCCGATCATGTATCAACTTAAAAATTAACATTCTGAGGTTGGTAAGGTCAAAAATAAAATCATCAACGTTTAGGAGCTTTAGAAATGACTAATTTCTAACACTTGGTGAAATTTTCTAAGTCCTAGACCCCTTTAACATACACTAGTAAGCTGAGTTTAGCTAGGACTTTACGGGGTCTAACATATTACCTTTTCAGTTTATATTCCACTCAGATGTTATGTTTATATTTATTCAGTGCTCACAACAGGTACCAGCTCATGGGTTAGCTTGTGGTCACTTTTGACCATAAGCACCATTGTTGTGACTAGAGGACAGCCTCGGGTCGTGACAATCCTATACCCCTAGGAGACATACTTCTTTATCTAGGTAATTCAAGTTTTCATATGTTAGGTAACACACTTGTAAACTTGAAACTTCACTCCTAGAAAATTCACTTTCTAATCGAGTTATTTCATTTAACCCCTAGGAGACACACTTCCTTATTTGGGAAATTTAAGTTTCATGTGTTAGGTGACGCACTTCCTAACTTGAATATTTACTCCTTGAAAATGTAATTCCTAGTAGAGTCATTTCATTTTACCCCAGGAGATACACTTCCTTGTATTGGGTATTACAATTTTCATTTACTAGTGGTGAACTTCCTAAATTAGATGTAATGGTGTTTAAAGTTTCATTCGTCAGGTAACACATTTCCTAACTTGAACCATTAATCCTAGAAGATACACTTTCTAGTCGAGTTCTTCCATTTAACCCCTAGGAGATGCACTTCCTTGTCTAGGTATTTTAGTTTTCATTGGTTAGGTAGCACAATTCCTAACTTAAACCTTTACTCCTAGAAGATGTACTTTCTAATTGAGTCCTTCTATTTCACTTCTAGGAGACACACTTCTTTGTCTGGGTATGTCAGTCTTCATATGTTAGGTGACACACTTTCTAAATTAAACCTTCACTCCTAGAAGACACACTTTCTAGTAGATTCATTCCAGTTAGCCCTAGGAGATGCATTTTCTTGTTTGGGTAATTCAAGATTCACTTGTTAGGTAACGCACTTCCTAATTTAAATCTTTACTCCTAGAAGACGCACTTTCTAGTTAGAGCCCTCCATGTTAACTCTTCGGAGACACACTTCCTAATTTTGGTATTAGTTTTACCCTCCAGAGACATATTTCTTTATCAAGACTTTGATTCATCCTCTTTACAATAATTTTTTAAAATTTAAAATCTGGTGATACTCACAACTTTTCTAGTACAAACTGGGGAAAATTTTTTGTATGGGATTTGTATTTATGCACTAGACCCTCCTGAATGATGATATTTTATTTTTTATCTCAGGACCCTTCGGGATAATGGGATTTTACTTTCTGATCATGACCCTCCTAGATAATGGGATTTTACTTTCTATTCAGGACCCTCCTGGATAATGGGATTTATTTTCTGCTAAGGACCCTCCTTGATAATGGGATTTTACTTTCTGCTCAGGACCCTCCTGGATAATGGAACTTTCCTTTACTTCTCATACCTTCCTGGATAATGGGACTTTACTTTATGCTCAGGACCCTCCTGGATAATATGACTTTATTTTCTGCTCAGGACCCTCCTGGATAATGGGACTTTACTTTATGCTTATGAACCTCCTGGATAATGAGATTTTATTTTCTGCTCAAGACCTTCCTAGATAATGAGATTTTACTTTTTGCTTAGGACCTTCCTGGATAATGGATTTTTTCTTTATGCTCAGGACCCTCCTAGATAATAGAATTTTATTTTATGCTCAGTACCCTCCTTGATAATGGGATTTTACTTTATGCTCAGGACCCTCCTGGATAATGGTAATTTACTTTTTGCTTTGGACCCTCCTGGATAATGGGATTTCTCAGGACCCTCCTGGATAATGGGATTTGTCCTGGATATTGGGATTTTATATTTTGTTCAGGACCCTCCTGGATAATGGAAATTTACTTTCTGCTCAGGACCCCCTGGATAATGGGATTTTATTTTCTGCTCCGGACCCTCCTGGATAATTGAAATTTACTTTTTGCTTAGTATCATCTTGAATTATGAGATATTTTATAAATCAAGGACTTTTAAACAACAATTTATGCCCCATGGGTAAGAGTTGATACTACCACCTAGATAATGAGAATTTACTTTCTTCTCAAGACCCTCCTGGATAATAGGACTTTATTTCAGCCCAGGACCCTCCTGAATAATGAGAATTTACTTTCTACTCAGGACTCTCCTGGATAATGGGATTGCTCTGGACTCTCCTAGATAATGAGAATTTACTTTTTTCTCAGGATCCTTCTGGATAATGGGATTTTATATTCTTCTCAAGACCCTCCTGGATAATGGTTTTACTTTTCGCTCAAGACCCTCCTTGAAAACAGGACTTTACTTTTTCAATTCACCTTTTTTTTTAGTTTAGGAACATGTTTGGAAAATCAGAATTACTTTCAGTATTGAAGTTAGGAGCCCGCCTGAAGAATAGGATGGCGGAATAGAAAGTCAAGATGCTCGACTAGAGAATAGAGTTAATATTATCAGTTGCAATTTCAGGAACCCGCCTGAAGAATAGGATGAAGATTTTCAAGTACAAGTCAGAAGGAAGTTTGAAGAATAAGTCAATTTTCAAGTTCCTCTTAAGTGCCAATAATCAACATGGAGGGGCATTTCATTTTCCAATTTCAACTCAAAATAAAAACTATTCTCACCACTTGAGAAGTCATCAAGATTCAAGTCATGATTCCAAAAAAGCTGTGTGTAGATTGGATGTAAAATCAGAAGTCCCAAACTGGAAACTTGAGGGTACCTCACTCGACCTTTAACTCATTATCTTACCATTTCACCTCTTTGAACTACATATGACCTGATTCTCTTATAACCCGGTATATGTAGGCGGTCCAAAACCAGGACTCGATCGTATCTCATTTTTCTTTCTTCTACCCTTTCAAATAATCGGTGGGTCAAAACTTATTTTATTGTCTACTTCTTTATATGAAAACACTTAATGTATTAAAATAAAGAGGGGCAAAATGTAGACACGTAATTTTGACACTCCCTTAAATTTTACATATTTTTAGCATCAAAAAATTATATTTTTTCCTAATTTATTTTTCATCTTTTATTTTTATTTTTAGTAGGTTTTATTTAAAAATTGTGAAGAACAATTTCTACAAAAATAGAGTTGCATTTTAGGATATATTTTATATTTATTTTTATTTATATTTTAATAATAAAAGTATTTTTAAAAATCGGTTTTCAATTCTTAAATTTTAATAAAAAAGTTACAGTTTTATTTTTTTATTAATTTTATTTATTTTAGGCTAGTTATAATTTTTTCTTATATTCCTTAAGTATAAAAATTAATTAGTTAATATTTTATTTATTTATTTATTTGAAACTTTAATATTATTTATTTTTAAATTTAAAAAAATAAGAAAATCTTATCCTAATAAAACCACTCTTTCCCACGTCCCCTTAACCTGTCCCACAATTTTTTTTTCCACCAAACTCCCTCAACTCCAACTTTCCCAACAGTACACATTATATACCAACACACACATGAGAAAAGACAGACAGAAACAATAACATAAGAGAAAGAAAGAAAAATAGAGGGGACAGACGTACGGATACACAAAACCAAAATACTCAGAAGAAAAAAGAAGTGAAGCGGACAGAATCTAAGAAGGAGGAGGAACGGATAAGGAGGATTAGTAAACAAAGGGAGAGAGTGAAAGAGTGAGGAGAAGGAACGAGAAAAAGACAACAACACTGGAAAGAAAAAATAGTGAGAAAGAAGAGGAGATTGGACAGAAACAAAAGGAAATACACACACGGACAAAATACAGAAAAACAAGGAGAAAGAAAAAAAATAGAGAAAACCTAAGAAAAAAAAGAGTGCAACATTTGACAGAAACAAAAAAAAAATAACATAAATGGTTAGACAACAAGTTGAAGTTCGAGGTTTGATTCGTAATTTCGAGTTCGCGAATTCTTCTTTCTTTTGTTGGAAATTATTTTCATAAGAGGTAACACTCTATCTTTCTTTGTCTATGTAACATCACGATTATGTAAAATTTGATTCCAACCATATGAAGTGGAGTTGTACATAATTTACATATGTTGTTGTAATATTGAAGTATATTCAAATCTTTGTTATGGCTAAATATGGAGTGAAATTTGATATAATATATGATTATTGCATGTATGTCTAAAGTATACCCTTAACATCCCTTTCATTGTCTCAAATTTACATATATTCTAAAATTACGTATATTAGTTAAATATGTTTAATTATGTCTTGCTATATATTATTATTATTATTATTATTATTATTATTATTATTATTATTTTGACTAATTTCTTTTGGAGAGTTAAAACTTTGGTGCATTAGTTGTTGATTACAGTATATATATATATATATATATATATAGCTTTTTCATATGGAATTATTTTAGAATCTTAAGGGTTCGTTTGGTTGGAAAATAGTTATCCTAGGATAATTGATCCCTAGATTAGTTATTCTAGTATAACTTATCCCATCATACATATGAGATAACTTATCCCATCACTATGGTGTAAATGGTGGGATAAGTTACCCCGGTATTAACTAAATACCTCCAACCAAATATGGGATAAACTAATCCTTTATTTTATCTTGGAACTACTTATCCCTTATACCTCACACCAAACGATCCTAGTGTAGTTATTATATTCCATTACTGGTTAATGTACAGTTCATTATTGTAAAAAAAATATTTTTTATTGAATTAAATTTCATGTTAAGGATTTCAGACGTTTTGGGGACCAAATTTATTTCAAAATTCGCTGTACAAAAAAAGAATTACTCGATAAGAACGTGTTTGGTTGTTTTTAACTCAAAGATTTTTTTTAAGTGTTCAATTAAGTTATAATCATGATATGTAATAAATTTTATTGGGTATTGAATTAAAAAATATGCACCCATCTAAATTTAGTTATCATTGGGTTTAGAATTTGTATATTTTAATTAAATGATTTGTTATTAATAAAAGAAAGTTACATTTCTTGTCATTTTAATTGTTTGTCCAATAGTCCCATGTGGTTAATATTAAAATTATATTAATGTGTTTGGATCGTTCCTTTAAATTATATATTTTTGGTGTTCTCTTGAGTTATGTATAATCATAAGAGCATTAGTTTCTTAAGATAGAGTATATCTTGTGGTTTTGATTGTTTTAAGTTCCGAATTAATTGTGTCAGGGAGCGAGATGGGATGCGGATTTATTCTAAACCCCATCGCATAAAAGAAAAGAAAAGAAAGGAAAAATTCATTCACGAGGGAGCGAGGCGAGTTGTGGACTAATTCAAAACTCGTTGCGAATTTTAAAAGAAAAGAGAGCAAAAATGACAATACAATGGATAAGATAAAATTGTCTCGAGTTCACGAGAGATGAAACAAATACCTTTAACACGAGACGAGCTTTAGGCATGTTTAAAATTCTTGTCTCAATTAAGAATGCAGTGTACACATCTTTTTGAGATGTTTAAAAATAATTCAAGGATGCAATAAAGCACCTTAGCAAAGATCGTCATAAAATTAAATTTCACTAAGTTAATACAAAAGGTGCAAACAGTTATTACATATTAATAATGAGCAAATTAAGACCTTAATACAGTTATCTAAAATAATCTAAGTTAAGTATAAGTTGATAAAAGTGACCGTGCTAGAACCACGGTACTCGAGGGGGGCCTCATACCTTCCCCTCGATCAACAGAATTCCTTACCCGATCATTTATTTTTGCAGAGACCAATAAAGAGTCATTTTATTTTGATTAGAGATTCAATAAGGTGACTTGGAACACCATAACTCAATTTCAAGTGGCGACTCTTTAAATAAAATAATCACTATTTTAAACCGTCACTTAAATTGGAAAAACCCTTTGACCCTCAGGTGAAAAAGGGGTGTGACATATATGGACACAAATGTAGGCTAATATTCTGTACACACTTCTTTGACATATATGGACATAAATGTAGGCCAATATTCTGTACACAAGTCTTGGACTACTTCAAAATTTTGGATTAATCATGAACTGCCTAAAATCGATGATTTTGTCTCTAGGTTTATATACCCCTACATCCTTCATTTTTTTAGTAACTTGGATAATTTGTTATATGATATAGATTTTAACAAACTCTAACACATATAGAATAGAAAATGTGCGTGGAGATAAATCTGAGAGGATTAGTTGAAATGTCCTCCCAAAATAACTCTTCTATTTCAGATGAGTTGTCTTCTAGACCGGTTGAAGTAAAAACTATCCAACAACTTATTGAGTGCATGAATGTGAGTAACAATAATTTATTAATAATTTATAGTTTGACGGGTGAATTTTTTTTAATTGAGTGTTATTTTTTTTATAAAATATAGGAACAGAGCTTCTGTGACCATAATACATATCGACCTTGATAAAAAATGGTCATACCTGAGTTGTAAGGACTGCAATAGAAAGGTTGAAAACTTTCTTTAAGATATAGATGCAGAACTCGTCAAATGCCTGCGAATTCTGCAAATCATAGGTTTGACAAATATCATAGTTACATTAGAATATAATTACAACATAAAATATAAAATTATAATAAAATGTGTCTTGCAGGTATAAATTATTCCTGGGAATAATAGATGACACTGACTTTATTTTTTTGTTGCTTTGGGACTACCATGCAATGAAACTCACAGGGAAGACTGCCAATGAATTAATGAAAAGATTACTGAAGGTTAAAAAAATATTTGAATCCTTTTTTTATACCATTTCTAATATGGAAAAGGGCCTAAAATGCCCTTCACCTATTGGAAATGGTGCAAAAATGCCCTTCATCCATTATTGGGCCTGAAATGCCCTTTCAGTTTACCTATTAGGACAAAATCGCCCATCTATTTAACTAATCAACTTGACCCCACTTTATTAATGAGGTGTCTTTTTTTTATTGGTCAAATAATTATTAATTAAAATAATTAATTTGTTAAATAAAACCCTAATCCATCTAAGTCCTAATCACCTGACCCACTACTGCCCACCCTAATATGTTAGGCCTAATAACTCAACCCACCATTACTCGCCCCAATCCATTGATCAATTTATCTTGGGCATCCACTCTTCTCTCTCTTTTCTCTGCAATTTCTCAATTCGTTTCGAGGACTAGAGAAAAATTCAGAAACTCGAATCAGTGAATTAAGAATGATTATGATGATATGTAAGTATAGTTGTTTGTGTACGGTTTCAATAAAATATAATGTATTTGTATGTTGCGGTATGTATCATTTCTGTACAACTTTTGTACATAGTATTTTATCCACGTAATGTACACATTTGGGTGCATAAACATATATAGTATCATTTGAATTGGAAAATTTGTGTCTGGTGTATGTTCTCATGTTGTACGATGCTTATTTTATCTTCGATTACCAGAAATTTCATATAATGAACAGCAGATGAGGTGTATTCTCATTTGTAATCATTGCCTTGTAAGAATTTGATGCTTCTAATTAACATTAAGCTTTTTTTTCCTTATATTGGTACTGAAGTAAAAATTGCTTTCAATAATCTACTGAGATGAATTATAGATGCCCGACAATGAATTGATCAACGAATTGGGGCAGATAGTGTTGGGTCAGGTTATTAGGCCTAACAAATTGGGGCGGGTAGTTGTGGGTCGGGTTATTAGGACTTAGATGGGTTAGGATTTTATTTAAAAAATTAATTATTTTAATTAATAATTAATAATTATTTGACCAATAAAGAAAGACACCTTATTAATAAAGTGGGGTCAAGTTGATCCGTTAAATAGAAGGACAATTTTGTGCCAATAGGTAGACTAAAATGGTATTTCAGGCCTAATAGATGGATGAAGGGCATTTTTGCACCATTTCAAAAAGGTAAAGGGCATTTTGGGCCCTTTTCTATTTCTAATATCACTATTTATTTTAAAATATTAGTGTTGTTGGTGCGCCATCATATTCATTGGAGTTACATTATGTTTTGGATAGAGAGCTTATCTTTAAAGTTGATATTAACAAAGAGAACATCGACAATCATGATGAGGTTTACACTGTTCTTAAATTTAGTGATGATAAGAATCTCATCAAGAAATATCGTCCTCCTCAAAGTGAAGATACACACACTATTTTTTATTTTAGTCACATATGAATTTTAGACAAATTGAAATTTCTTTATTAATGTTAAATTTTATCACATTAGAATATAATTCTTGTTGATATTATTATTTTTCTTTTATATTATCCAAAGTTCAACCATGAACGACTTGCATCTAGAGATGATGAATTAATGGTGATTCAACACACACTTATTATACACACACACACACGCACACACACACACACACATATATATATATATATATATATATATATTGTAAAACTCATAATATAAATGATTTTCACCAATTTTTAAAATGAATTTTAAGGATTCTATAGCAGAGAACGACGTGATCTTTGATGAGTGGTGATTTTACCACTCATTCACACTCATCATTCATGCACATTACCATGTTATAAAGGAATAAATGAGATATTATTATGATTAAATGCACCAATATCCCTATTTTGTAGGCACATTGTTGATAAGATGGAAAGATACGGATTGGAGCTAAAAAAGATCAAAAGAAAGCAAAGAAGTACAACTGGATACCTGGAGTAGACATAGACTCAGTTACTGCGATCGAGGTTTGAGGATCGTCGTTTCAGTTAGATAAGATTGTCAAGATATCGTGATCGCGTGGCATTTCCTACAGTTGCGTTAGGCGCAATTGCAATAAAACTGGTGCGATCGTGGCCTAATAAAAAATTAACCTAGGGGTAAAGTCATAAATGAACACAGTTGTTCTCAATTTTCCCTAAATAAGACTCAAAACCTATCATTCCCAATCATTCATTATACAATTCCTAATTTTTGGAACATTGTTCTAGCTTTTAGCCTCCATACTTAAAGAAGAAAATATTGAATTAATTTTGGGTGAAGAATACATTGGAATGGTTTCCAAGTGGAGGATTAGATAAATCCCATTGGAGATTTGTGGATATTCAAAGTTTGAAGTAACATTCACTGATTCCTCCATAGATCTAATCAATGGAGGTTATTGGGTATATCTTGTTTACTATTTCTATGAGTAGCTAGTTTTTTCTCTCAGGGTTATGCTAGAGTAGGGTGCAAATATGTGTGACATGTGATTTACTTGTGCACTTACTAGTTTGTGATTTTAGGTTTTATTATTGCTCGACTAAATTGGTTGAAATTTATAGGTGAAAGCCTCAATCGCCCAAATAGGGTTTGTGGGTGAAAATCCCAAACTCTTGAAAACCTAAACCATCCATGAAAAAGGGGTTTCGGTGAACTTTTCGAACCCATATCATCCTTGAAAGAGGGATGTGGAAACCAAGGCAATAATAGATAATTTATGAGCATGGTTGACTAATTTTCACTATCTTTGACATAAGGGTGATTGTGAAGTTAACTATACTTAGGTCACAATCCTAGAAATAGGGGTTTCTAATTGAGGTATTAGATGGTTTTGATTAAAGCACTCATTAGGTAATCGAAAGTGTCAATGAGTGACACCCTTGACGTTTTGTTGACACACCATCCTCAAGGATTTCTAACCTAGTATAACACATCATTAACATTTAGAATTTGCATCAAGTCATCACATACTCATGCATATGTTACCCCAAGGAAAGCATAATCCCAAGATCCGTGCCTAATTGGTTAGATCTAATTATTCATAGCCCCGAGTTAATACTAGAAAATCTTAAAAATAAATATTAGTTGTGACATTTCACAAACCTCCCACTTTATCTTTTTGTATTCTAGTTTTGAATTTAGCAAGTATCTATTGTTTTGAGCTAATTTGATCGCCACTCACATTGTTCCTCGTAGATTCGACCCAGACTACAAAGTTGTGTAAATATATCAACGATGACCGTCTTGCAGTTAAATTGAACTATAAGTTGAGCTAAATAAAAATGGCTCCATTGCCGGGGAACAATTTGGCATATTAAGAGAGTTTGAAATTCTAGCTTACTTGCTTGAATTCGAACTTGTAAATATTTATTTGTGATTTTCTTTTGTTTCTTGTGTTAGGTAGATTTTCATTTTTGTTGACTTTTCTCTATGGCATCTTCCTACAAATATAATTTTGGTAGTTGGAAGCCCTATCTTGATGACCCATGTCCATATTATAAAGGACCCTACTTTGGGAGAGATTGAGAGATTGTAGATATGCTCCTTAGAGAGAGATGGAATCACCATATCAATCCTATTGGGAGTATATTTGTTCTTTATGTGGTGGTCGAGATAGACATTCGAGTTTTTCTTATGAGTTTGATAAGTTTTTTTATGAGAAGAAGAAAGGGTAACATATCGGGTAAAATAATTTTGAAACAATGCTTCAAACTATTTTGGATCGAAAAACTACAACGGAGGGGGGAGGGGGAATGTGTAAGACATACATTAATCTAATGAGGCATTTGGAAGAGATATTTTCAAGATGGAGAAAATGGGAAAGGAGACAAGACTTGCAAATACAACTGCCTTACCCGCTTTCCCAGAGGAGGCCGACCAAGAAGAGAAACCAAGCTATGATGATGACCTTGGTAATGAAGAATGCTCGGTGATTTACCAACCAATAGAGTCAAATAATGATAAAGATGCCAAAATAAAGGAAATGGTACTAGAATCAAAAGACATCTCTTATGATGACTCTATTCCATTTTGGGGTAAGGGTGCTACTAAGGATGCAATTCCAAAATTAAGGTATAGACCACATTCAAACCACTTCTCAACATTATGCTTAGAGGATGTGATGAGAATCCATCTACCTAGGAAAATGGAGGATTGAGGGGAAAAAAGGCACCATCCCTATATTTTGGAATTTGAATTAAAAATGAATTAAAAAGTCGGTAAGGGCATTGTATGCCCATTTTCCTCAATTATCCTCTCAAAGAAACCCTAACCATCTCCCAAGAACATCAAATTCAATTACCTCCTCTTTGAGAAAACCAAGAATTTAAGTTTTCCAATCTAAGAACTTTCAAGAAAGCATTAAAGTTGTGTTTCTCTTTCAAGCTTAAGGGTTGAAGGTATGTGTGATGTTCATCCATAGGACCTTTTCATCCATGGAGTCTAAGAATCCATTTTTATGTTTAAATAATGAATTGTACATGTTCATGATGAATTATCTCCATGAAGCTCTTATGAATTTTGATTATATATTGTGTTTTAAAGTGTTTTTGACAGAATGAGCCTTTACATATTTGAACGATGAAATTTTGATGTTAAATCCCAAACTCATGGCTTTAATATTGTAACTATGTTTTTAAGCACATGCTTTACTCATACCCATGCTTAAGTTCATGATTTTCATGTGTTTGATGAAATGCCTAAGTGTTGTGTTTTTGAACAATGATCCCTTATAATGGATTTTAAAGTTATATATGTCCTTATTGATAACATAATTTCAATATCTTTAGAATGGTTTCAGACAAACCATGAATATTGTCATATAGTTAGTTATCATGTTCAGTTGTTTGATTAGTTAAGCTTAATTTAGTTTAGTAATCAGTGGCATTCAGTTGGGAGTAAGATTCAGCATCGAGCGAATCTAGGGATAGGGACATTCCTGCCAGTAAGGGTTTGACCCTTAGTAGCAAACCCTGAGTTACAAAACTATGTAGCAGACCTAGGTTGAGGTATTTTCCAGTTTATGGTTGAAAAATATCTCATGAGTCTTACTATTAGTTTAGGGTTAACAAGATGTTTTCCTGCCATTTTAGGGTTGACACAACCATTATTAGTACCCGTGACATGGTACTGATACCCTTCCAGCTGGGGTTATAGGTTGGACCCCGATTAGCTCAGATTGGGCATGTCGGTTAGATGATACCTCCCACAGTCTCAGTTTAGTACTCAGTATAGAATTAAGTTCCAGTTTGCTTTACCAAAGCATAAAGATTATCATCTATTCAACTACTAGATTTTAGTATTTTAGTTTTATAAATTATTTCAGACATATTGTATGCTTGGTCTTGCATTCACAGTGTTTCAGTTTTTATGCACTCATATTCAGTTCATATTTAGTTACCTTATGCCATTTAGTCAGTTATTATTTAATGCATATGAGCCCATGCATTTAAGCCTAACCTGATCTGATATACTTCAAAGTACTGACCACATATTTTTCTTTGTGCTATAATATCTTATATCATAGGTCTGGACGGTCAATTTCCTGATCGCACTTAGATATGTTCAGTGTTACAGTAGCAGGAGTAGTGGTGAGTCCTCATCCTTCGAGGAGAAGTTTATATTTTATTCATTATCTCTTTATTACAGTTAGTTGGAGTTAGTTGGGGGCTTGACCCATCAAATCCACAGTCAGGCAGATAGAGGTTTTTCAGACATTCAGATAGTTAATTTATCAGACTTATCAGTTAGATTTCAGTATTTTTTGTAGATGTTTAAATCTTGCGAACTCAGTTGTATTTTCAGTATTTGAAACCTTATGGCATTATTTGTTGTTTCCGCATATGTCTTTATTTATTAGTTTAATCAGTGCTCACAGCAGGTACCAGCTTATGGGTTAGCTTATGGTCACAAGTAGCACCATTATCACAATTAGGGGGTAGCCTCGGGTTATGATAGGAATGCATAAACTTTGCATTTTTGGATTGAACAACGAGTGCAGGGGACCTAAATTTTAGCCTTAGTTACCGCGATCGCAGCCTGTGTCAGTACGATTATAGAGGCCGCATATTTGCAATTACAGAACTAGGACCGCGTGCATGGTCAAATTAGCTTAAATAAACATCCGACTGCTATTCTCCCCACGCACCCTTTTTTAAATTTTCTCAAATTCACTCCAAGTTTTGGATTTGTGCTGATTATCCAAGTGTTTATTTCAATCCATTTGCATCATCTAAATTGGTATGTTATCTCAACTCCCTTATTTTTAATGTAAGTGTATGCTTAGAACTTATTGTTTAGGGAAAGGCCTAAAAACTCATTTTAAACATGAGATTAATGGTTGTTTATGAGTATTGTGGTGGTTATCTATTATAGATGGTGTACACACCAATGGATAAGTTTTAAGTACCCAGAATTAGGCCTAAAACTGTTGAAAATAGTGTGTATACCATGTGTTTGATTTAATGCCCTAATGAGTTCCATGTTAATTCCTTCGAGTTTGGGGTTATAATCACGCATTCCAGGCTTAAGTTCTTTGACCATGATGTTTATGTACATAGTTGGAACACAAATTTGGGGTTAAAATCTAGTGTTTTGAGGGATGTGAAGAACCGCCGACCATGCTCTCAGGTACTGCAACCGCAATCAGAGTCTAGGCTCCATGATCACCATATCTGAGAGCAGTTATCTGCTGAAACCAGAATTTTTGCACTTCTACTCTTTTACCCCCAAAACCATCTATAACACTACCATATGAGTTTATCTGATTAATATAGAATAATTTTGGTGTGACTATGCTAATGATGGTTTGGATTGTATGGCTTATAGGTACTAGGTTGCAAAGATAAGAGACTTTGACAATACTAAATTTATGTCCGCTAAATGCAAAAACCTCTACTATCTTTACCGCCTAGGACAAAATTACTCTCAAAAAGGGGTTCCTAGATAAAGTGGAGGACAAACTCTCAGGATTCCATGCCAGACTCACTGCTACCAGGTGGATTTGCTTTGACCCAGAACCCTACTATGCCAACGAGCATTGGGTATGTGAGTTCTACGCGAACCTTAGCATAGTCTCTCTTAGAAACCCAGTGATGACAATTCGGGGAAAGAAATTACATTTTAGAGCAGAGCGGATTAACGAGGTATATGGGCTCCCAGATGTAGATATGACCCAATTTTAGGCGAAAGCATACGAGCAAGGGACTTGGATGCCGAACATATTATTTTTTTTCAAGGAAGTTCCTTGGGCTACCAGCATAAGTATTTTTGTAAATAATTTTGTAGAAGAGGCCAGAATTTGGCTGGCTATCATTTGCAGCAGAGTGTCTCCCTACACAAACATGATAATAGTCATATATTTGCATGCACGGATGGTGGCTTGCATCTTATCTGGAAATGATCTAAATGTAAGTGAGATTGTGCTTTCAGAGTGGAGGCACTTCAAGAGCCAAGGGGGTATATCTTTTTTCTTCACTTCCTTTATTACCAAGTTATGTAGGAGGGTAGAAGTGGAGGAATATATTGTAGATACCTAGGTGAATCCAGGTCCCCACATCTTCTCACTAAAGATTCGAGGTGAAGGTTCTCCCAACCAGAGTAAAAAGAGAAAAATTGACTTAGGCAAGTCGACAGTCGAATAGTCAGAGTCATGAAGACCATCCACTACGGTACCCATGAAGGACACTGGTGTGGACATCAGGGACCTTGTTTCAGGTTTTCCTCAGGGGACAAGAGAGCCATCCAATAGGCGTCACTCATTTGTGTCACTCACAGATTATGAAAAGTACAAGAAGGAATATAAGACACTATGGCTAGGATAGAAAGAGCATACTCAGCATTAGCAGAGCCTCATAGGGATCTCAAGGATCCACATGATAAGATAAAGAAGAGGGAGACGAAGAGGGGCATATTATTCACCAAAATATGGAAGAGTGTTAAAGGCATGTGGAATATCCTAAAACCCCATGATAAATGGCCTTATCCCTTGATTGAGAGTGATGATGACTGCTGATTGGTCTACTGTTAAGGATGGTGGAGATAATGTGGAGTCTGTCGAAGAGAACACTTCCTGAGGCTAATTCAACGAACATCCTTTTCTCTTGCCTTATTATTTATGTAGTGGGGACACTGCTAGCTTTTCAGTTGGGGGTGCCTCTGTATTATTCAGATATATTTCTGGTTATGTATGGTATTTTTTGATGATATTTTGGATGGTTTTTTATTTTGTTTTTAGGATGCTATATTTTTCTACTCTGATGGGCCTCATATTTTCTTGGATTATCATTTTATTTTGTTTTTAGATTTTTTTGTTACTTTAGTGTTAGTTTGATTATGGTGATACAGAACGAGCTTTGCCCTATGATAGATTGAGTGATGACATTCTCAAGGGTAAAGTATCATGTTTGGGTGTTGAGTTATAGATGCAAGGGAATTATGAGTACCCTTGGCATCAAGGTCATAAATGCAAGGGAAGTCCGTGTACTTATGGAATTGTAAATTTGGGATTGCACTCATGCCATTGGTGATGTCTGAGTATCCATATGGTTGGTTTGCTCATATTGAGCCAAAATGTGAGACTAAGGTTTCAATTATTGACATAAGTTAGAAAATTATGCATGGTGCAAGTGTAAAATAAAACAACCCCCTCTGGCAAAACTTTTTCAAAAATCGAGGGCATAGATGTGAGCAATCTTGTAACCAAAGTTTTTCTCTTATTGTGACTCCTCAAATTTTTTACTTTCAAATATTAATAGATACTTTCATTTTTATGTATAAAGGGAGGGGCAATTGAGCCTCCTTGGAAAATTTGCTTGCCGTGTATGGTGAGTTATTTGTCTACATCTCATGTATGCTTGTGTCATCAAGAACTTGCCCCATTAGTCTTTTAAGGATAGTTTTGATTTTATTTAGTTGGAGAAATGATCTTAGGCTATCTTTGTGATTTAGGAAGCCAAATTAGCCTAAACAGGCCTACCCATGCATAAACTTTTTCTCTAGTTACCCACTTTGAGCCTTTGGACATTTCTTTAGCAAACACATTACAAGCCGCGATTCATTCAATTTTTATCCCTCTTTTGAACTATACCCTCCTTAAACTTAAAAATTCAGCTTGAGGGTAAAAGCCTAAGTCGGGGTGCTAAAGATTGAAGAAGTAACTTTGCGCCACAAAGTTGCAAGTGAGTTTCTATGAGCTTAAGATTTGAAAGAAAATTGGTGTGAAAAAGAAAGGATCCAACAAAGAAAAAAATTGCATAAAATTTTCAAGAAAAAAAAATGGAATAAAATGGGTGAAACAAAGAAGAAAATAGTAGGCAAGTGAAAAAAGAGAAAACAAGAGAAGTGGCCCATAGTCAAAAGTTGATTAAGTAGTGTCATGTAGATGTTCAAGGAGGGTTTAAACCATCTTGTTCCTAAATGATATCCTACCCTAACCAAAACCTATGTTACAAGCTCAAAAAGTTCTTTGAGATCTCCGAACATTTACTTTCTTTGTAGCGACGATTGAAAATGGGGGTAAGATTATGGTATGACATTTGTTAACATAGAGAGTTCTTGTGAGGGAGAGAGTTTCACACTTAAATTACTTATTGTAAATTTCGTGACTTAGTGTGTGGAATTTTCTTTCTTGTAAGGTGGAATGTGAACAAGTTAAGGTTGGCAATTTTGTCATCTTCCAAGAAATGAGACAAAAAGGAGTATGGCTTGGTGTTGGTGAAAAGTGAGTCACATATAGAGTATTGGTTGTTGTTTCTTGGTTTCTCTTTGAAGTCTTGTGCATCCTAGATATTGTTTTTTATGATGAGAGGTGTAGTGAGAATAGCTTGGCCCATATGTAAAGAGATACTTATGGTAGTGACTAAGCTAGAAGTCATTGTGATCTTTGATGAATCTAATTTGTGCATAAATGTGCATTGTCTCATGGTTAGAGGTAGTGTTGCTTGAGGACAAGCAAAGCTTTAAGTTGGGGGTGTTGACAGTTAGTGGTTTTACCACTCATTCGCATTCATCATTCGTGCACATTACCATGTTATGA
Source organism: Capsicum baccatum var. pendulum (assembly GCA_030864225.1). Taxonomy (NCBI): domain Eukaryota; kingdom Viridiplantae; phylum Streptophyta; class Magnoliopsida; order Solanales; family Solanaceae; genus Capsicum; species Capsicum baccatum. The sequence continues at coordinate 209,382,023 of CM061561.1, read as the reverse complement.
AGGAAAAAATGAGACATTATTGTGACTAAATGCACTAATATTCGTATTTTTTAGGAACATTATTGATGAGATGGAAAGATGTGGATTGGATCTAAAAAGATCCAAAGAAAGCAAAGAAGTGCAATAGGAGACCTGTACCAGATATAGCCTCGGTTACCATGATCACGGTCAGTCAAGATGGTCAAGATATCATAATCGTGTGGCATTTCCTGCGGCCACATTAGGTGCAATTGCGGACAAACTAGTGCGATCGCATCCTAGCAGAAACTTAGACCAATGGAAAAGTCATAAATGTACACAACTGTTCTCAAATTTTCCCTAAAGAAGACTCAAACTCTATCATTCCCAATCATTCATTCTGCAATTTCCAAATTTTGGAATATTGTTCTAGCTTTTAGCTTCCATACTTGGACCAGAAAATATTGTATTAATTTTGGGTGAAGAATACATTGGAGTGGTTTCCAAGTGGAGGATTAGCTAAATCCCATTGGAGATTTATGGATATTCAAAGTTTGAAGTAACATACACTTAGTCTTCCATATATCTAATCAATGGAGGTTATTGGGTATATCTTGTTTACTATTTCTATGAGTAGCTAGTTTTTCCTCTTAGGTTTATGCTAGAGTAGGGTGAAAATATGTGTGAGATGTGATTTACTTGTGCATTTACTAGTTTGAGATGTTAGGTTTTATTATTGCTTGACTTAATTGGTTGGTATTTATAGGTGAAAGCTTCAATTGCCGAAATAGGGTTTGTGGGTGAAAATCCCAAGCTTTTGAAACCTAAACCATCCTTGAAAAATGGGTTTAGGAGAACTTTAACAACCCACATCATCCTTGAAAGAGGGATGCGGGAACCAAGAAAATAATAGATAATTTATGAGCATGGTTGACTAGTTTTTACTATCTTAGACATAAGGGTGATTGTGAAGTTGACTATACTTAGGTCACAATCCTAGAAATAGGGGTGTCTAAATGTAGTATGAGATGGGTTTGAATAAAGCACTCATTAGGTACTGGAAAGGGTCAATGAGTGACACCGTTGAGGTTTTGTTGACAAACTAGGCTCAAGGATTTCTAATCTAGCCTACCACATCACCAACATTTAGAATTTGCATCAAGTCATCACACTCGCATGCATATGTCACCCCCAAGAAAGAATAATCCCAAGATCCGTGCCTAATTTATTAGACTCTAATTATTAGTATCCCCAAATTAATAATAGAAAATCCCACAAAGAAATATTAGTTGTGACATTTCACAAACCCCCCACTTTTATCATTTTGTATTCTAGTTTTGAATTTTGCAAGTATCTATTGTTTCGAGCTAATTTGATCGCCACTCACATTATTCCTTCTGGATTCAACCCTGACTCCAAAGTTGGGTAAGTGTATTGATGACGACTGCGTTGCACTTAAATTGACGTGTAAGTTGAGTGTTATCAATCATTATTTCAAATATCCAAGCAAGGAGAAGTATATTTGTAAGGGAATTATCTATGGAAGAATTTGGTGATGATTCCAATGCACAACTTTTAAGTCGTAAGATCAAAAGAATCAAAAAAGGAGAAAATGACATGAGTTTCAGCTCATTTAGGAAACTTGAATAAGATACATTCAGTGGGATGTCATATTTTCTATTTTAATTTCAACATTTGATTTTTATTATGGACAAAATGTTCTGATGGTGCTAATTACAAATTATTCAACAACAACAACAAAAACAAACCCAGTGTATTCTCACAAAGTGGGGTCTGGGGAGGGTAAGATGTATGCAGACCATACCGCTACCTCGAAGAAGTAGAGATGGTATTTCTGATAGACCCCCGACTCAAGATAAAGCATTGTAAACAAGGAGTTGGATGAAAAAACAGAAGTATGGGACAAGAAATAATAAAATAGAAATTAGAGAAATAGGAAAATACAAGAAATAAGGTCAATACTATAAGAGAAAATAGGAACTAAGAAAGAAGAACTAGGACCCCCACCTAATAGCAACATATACTCACATACAAAAGATACCTAAGTACACAGTCCTAGGATTACTAACCTAGCTACACACGAACTCTTCAGGATGTCTGCTACAACCCACATACTTACACTAACCTTCTACCATTATTCGCGACCTCCAAACCTTCCTATCTAGGGTCATTTCCTCAGAAAGTTGAAGCTGGTTGTAACACCTCGATTTTCCAAATCAGAATGCTACACGGTGCTCATGACCCCAAAGGACCACAAGCTAACCCATGACTGAATCCTATACCTGTACACTGTATAATATAACATAAATATCCTGAAACATGTACTGAATGGCCATAAGGTTCAAATATAAATAAATATCTGATAAGACAATGTCTGAAAATTATAACAATACAAAAACAAATCTAAAATAACTGTCTAACATGCTATAGTCTGGAAAGCCTCTAAACTGTCTGAATAAGGAGTTGATGGGACATGTCCCGAACTAACTCCATCTAGCAACTGAATTAAAACAGTAAATGAAGCAATAATCATATCGTCCTCGAATGAGAAGAAATCACTGCAAACTCTGAACACTGGAATGCTACTGCTGATCTGGAGGTCGTGCCTCTAAACCTATGGTGTAACATAAGAGAAAGATTCATAGAGGAAATATGTCAGTACGTCTGAATGTACTCAGAATATGAGTGAGGTAGGATAAATGCAAAGGGTTATATGCATGAACAATACTGATTGATATGAATGAGAGATCATATACATGCATACATAACTATAACTGAACTCGTGGAGATACTGACTATCGAGTCTAAATACTGAAAACATGAGTGTACTGATACTCAGATACTGAATAGATGAACAACTATTTTTGACAGTTTGAATTATGAAGAACTGGTCTTATTAAATGTGTCTAACAGTCATGAAACTGAATACTGAGTATGGAAATCACTAAAAAGTAAGGAACTCATACTGTAGTACTAAATAGTGAGGGACTAGTTCTATGTTACTGATACATGAATAACTATAGATGACAGTTTTGATTATGAAGAACTAGTTTGGTTGACTATGTCTGACAGTCCTAAAGCTGAACACTGGTATCATAAATTCTGTTAACTGATGTGACTAGTAACATGAGTTCTGAGAACTGATATAACTAATAGCATAAGTGAATGTATCTGACAGTCCATAAATCTGAAGGAATTATCTGAGTATCATTCTATTTCTGAGTTGACTGTATCTGACAGTCCTAAAATCTACAGAAATATTTGAGTACTTTAACTGAGACTGGGACTGAAACTGAGGCTGTGGGAAGTAGTTGTCTATTCTACATACCCCAATAATGCATATTGCTAAGTTGGGGTCCAGTATCTACCCCAACTAGAGGGGTGTCAATACTGCGCCACTGGTAAGGACAACTGTGAGTAACCCTTATCTGGCAGGTAATAAAATAAGAATGGTGGGAACCCTAAACTGACAATTTAAGCCACCTCATCAACCCTAATCTGACAGGTTAAGATGTCTTAACCTACGCTAGCTACGTAGTTCTGGAACACAAGGATGACTTCTAAGAATCACACCTTGAACTGATAGGTTAGTTCCCATCCTTGGGTTCGCTCAGTGCTAACTTCTACTCCCATTTGAAGGAAACTGAACTGAATAACTAAGTTGAACTGAAAAACTGAACTAAACTTATTAGCTGAACTGATACTGATTAACTGGACTGATACTAGTGGTATTGTTTAGCGGAGCTAAACTAAGTTTACTGGATTCCGATGACTGATGGAATGTACTGAGTTATGAGGACTGGTTGATAGTATTGAAGTTACTGAGATTAACTGTGAATACTGAGGTTTCTAAAGTTACTGAGCACTGAGATTGCTGAGATTGCAGAGATTACTGGACTACTGGATTTCCTGAGTCACATGACTGACTAAATTCTATAGATCATGGCTTAACTGAGAGTATCTTAATAACATGACATGGCTCTAGGCACACAACTACAGTTTTTGGGTACAAGTACCCCCAGGACTCAATGGAAGGAAACTGACACAACTTGACTTTCTTGAAGACATGACCATTAATAACAATCCACAATACAAGAGTGAGGGATTTCATGAAGTACATGGCCATCATAATATCTAACATGAATAGGAATGCTTATAATCAAGTCATGAATCTCATATTCTAATATCATGGGCATTTTGACAACATATACTGTTCATAAAGATAGCATGAAAACCATTTAAGCATAAGGGAATGACAAACATGTAACATTTAGTTCACATTGTAGTAATTTGGGGATAACTAATATGATACTTTAAAATCATGATCTTGTTCATTGCATGGAAGGCATAAAGACATACTATGAATCCATTCCCTAATCATCATGTACATTCCATTAACACATATATTGCACAACAATGACAAGTGAGCTCTTTGAACATAATAGACTAGCATGAATTTATCATGTAGTTCACCCCTAAGTTATAATACATGATTTCTATCATTCTAAGCATTTTATCAAACATCTTACATGCACAATCTTGAGCATAGGTGTACTTACCAAATTTAGAAATCTTGAACCACCCAAATTCATGGGTTTCCAATTAACATGCTCATACACTTCATGGAAACACATTTAGATACCATCTTGAAACACAATTAACAACCATCAACATGAACATAATAAAACAACATAAAGATCATAATTTATTATTTAAAACATGGTTCTTGGGCTTCACGGATGAAAGGGATCTATGGATGAGCACTAGACATACCTTATTTCTTAATTACATGAAGATTGATGGAGAGAATTGCTTGAACTTGAATCTTCTATAAAAACCCTAGCTTGTTCTCTTGAGAGGATTTTGAGAGAAAGAATATGTTTCGGTGAAATAAAGGATTAATTCCGTGTTTAGGCATTATATAAGGGTGGAAAAAGGACTATTTTTGCCCCAAGAATGCACTTTTAAGTCACCTGGACACCTATACATGCGGAGCACACTTTATCGCACACCTTAGTGTGTTCGTCGCACATCCTATCGCACATATTAGGGTGTGCGTCGTACACCTTAGTTTGTGTGTAATACACCTTAGTTTGTGCGTTGCACACCTAATGTTAGGCGACATACTCCACTTCAAAAAGTCATAACTTCTTGCTCAGGTTTCGAATTTGGGAGAAATTGGTATCGTTGGTAAGCTAATACAAAGAGATTTCATTTGGTATGCAGTAGGCCCTCTAATTCAATATATACAAGGAGTTATGACCAATTAAATCTTACACAAGTTTTGACGCTCACTAAAACTTGAATGATAGGAAAGCTTCAACTTGTACTATAGTTAGGGAACCTCTATGATCTAAATTAATGCTCAAATAGATTCCTACACTACATAATTGATTAACAGACTAAGTTTACATAGGATTCGAGGCTTTTGAAACGTCTACGCATAGGAATGATGGATTTTCATTCTAATCCAAATTGTGGGGTATTACACTGCTCCATGTAATGTCTAATCACCTCCCTCTAGTATTTGTTCAGCCTACCACTACTCTCTCTGAAGCCATCCAAAGAGAGCCTCTCATACCTACGAACTAGGGCATCTGTGCCCCTCCTCATCATATGCCTGAACCATCTCAGCCTTTCTTCCCACATCTTGCCTCCACCGAAGCCACTCCCACCTTCTCTTGGATAATTACATTCCTAACTCTGCCCCCTATGGTAAGACCGTACATCCAACGTAATATTCTAATTTCATCCACCTTTAATTTTTAGATGTGGGAGTGCTTGATAAGACAACACTCTGCTCCATACAACATGGCCCGACGGACTGCCACTCTATAGAATTTTCTTTTAAGCTTAAGGGGCACCTACTTATCAGACAACACTCCCGAGGCGAGCCTCTACTTCATCCAACCTGCTCCAATACGCTTAGAGATATCTTCATCAATCTCACATGTCCCCTTAATCACAGACCCAAGATACTTCAAGCTATCCCTCTTACAAATATCTTGGGAGTCCAACTTCGCCACCACCTTTTCCTCTAGCCTCAAGTCACTAAAGTTATATTCCAAATACTTCGTCTTGGAACTACCCAACCTGAACCCCTTAGACTCAAGGGTTTTCCTCCAAACCTCCAATTTGTCATTTACAACCCCCACTCCTCCCCACTTCCCCCCCCCCCCCCCCCCGCATCTCATCAATCAGCACTACATCATCCAAAAATAACATACACCACAACACCTCACCTTGAATACTCCGCGTCAATACGTCCATCACCCACTCAAAAAGGAACAAACTAAAGTCGATCCCTGATGCAACCCTGTCTCAACCAAAAAATGCTCTGAGTCCCCTCCCGTCGTCTTCACCTAGGTCTTCCCTCTATCATACATATCCTTAATAGCTCTGATGTATTCCATCCGGACCCCTCTCACCACAAAGCATCTCCAAAGAACCTCCTTCAAAACTTTATCATACGACTTTTCCAGGTCAATGAACACCATGTGTAAGGCCTATTTCTTCCCCTATACTGCTCCACCAATCTTCTCATCAGGTGAATTTCCTCTGTCGTCGATTGACCAGGCATAAATCTAAATTGATTCTCTAAAACGAACATGACCATCCTCAATCTCTGCCCTACCACTCTCTCCCAAATCCTTATAGTGTGACTCAACATCTTAATACCCCTATAGTTGTTGCAACTCATAATGTCACCCTTGTTTTTATGTGACAAAATCATCGTACTCCATCTCTACACCCCAGGCATTCTCGCAGTCTTAAAAATGTCATTAAACAAATCAGTCAACCACCTTAAACCTACCACGCCCGCATACTTTCAAAAATCTATCGGGATCTTGCCAGGTCCCATCGCCCTACCCCTCTGAATCCTATGAATCACCTCTCTGTCACTACCAAATTTCTCAAGTCATGATGGTGCCTACCCTATCCCACCAGTAGGAAAGCCAAGCCATAGCCCAGAATTATAGGTAACAGTCCAATAGGTAGAAACCAAAAAGACCATGCATAATAATAATAGTAGTAATAATAAGCAAAAAATAGAAAAGAATATAAAGTATCAGAATGAGAGAAGGTAAATGACCAAAATAAATAAACGAAGCCCTCCATAACCTTCTAAGGTTAATACTAGAGACACTACTAAAAGATGCCCAGAGTACTAGACAGAATCCAAAATATACACAATCTATGCAAGCAATCCTGAGTACAAAAGACTAAACTGGAATAAATAGAGGAGGATCAGCATTGGACGACAACTAGCTTACCCTGCTTTGGATCAGTACTGGAAAATAGGAATCACGTCAATGTTGGTTGCTAGTACCAAGATCTGCATAGGGTAAAGATGCAGAAGTGTAGTATGCGTACCAAAGCAACGGGTACTCAGTAGGCATCATCAGCTGACTTAGCTCAATACAGAAAAAGTATACTAAACTGCGAGGGTGTAGTCTAAGCCAACAGTAAATAGGGATAGAAAGGTAAACAACTACCGAGCTACTCAAATGCGATATAGGAATAAGTAAAAAGAGTGCAGAAAGATAAATAATGTAGTAATAAAAGGCAAACCAAACATAACCTAACTGGGGCCCTACAAGCCCGCCAAGCACACTGAAGAAGACAATTAACCCAATCGTGCCCCAATAAACCGGTGGGACACACAAGAAGTATTTATAGAAAATAAACATAAATAATCTATAACCAATCCAATCCCAAGATACCATACTAGTCATCCAAATATGAACCAGATATGAATCGACATTAATGGGTAGTATCGAGAAGACCAACATCGGGCTTGAACCGGTAGTGATGGATAATAACAAGAGACCATATGCTGGATTAAAATTGAAAATAGTGGGTAATAAAGAGAGAAAACATATATGATATAAATAGAAATCATAATCAGATGGCGGACTCGAACCGAAACTCAGAGAAACTACAACTCCCAGAACAATAATAATCAATACCAGAACTACCAACTTATCTTAACCAGATGCCAGACTCGATTCGAAAATCATAGTAACCATACCCAATTGTGAAATTAAAACCCAAACCATACCATAACCAATGCCAAAGTGGTACCAAAATTCACAATGAATGATAGAAATAAAGTATATGCTAACCCTAAACCGTAACTAAAATATATTTAAATAACCATTGGTGTATCTTAATCCAAAAAGATGAATTTAAGGCTTTGCAACTTAATTCCATGTCCTAAAATGATAGATGATATATCATACTAAAACGTAATGGAGCAAAATTTACTAGAACGAGGTCCTAATTGGATAAATAAGGTATGATATATATACCAAATAATACTCCAAATTACAAGTGCATGTCCAAAATTAGCATAATAGTACACAATTATTGTAAATAAACTCAATCTAAAGATAGGGTAAGCCTAGCCTACCTGGACGCCAAAGCTAAAAAACACTTTGAGAGGTTTCTGGATACTTTTCTATTAGCACCCAAGCTTAAATAACTTGATGTAGATAATTAATTTTCTTTTCAATAATAATGATCCACATCATTTGAAACACTTGAAAATTCTCATTCAATGTACATAAGGAATATATGAAGCAAATATGTAGTAATTGTGTAGTGAAAAGAAAGGAAAAATTTGGAGAACAATATATATATATATTGAAAAGGACAGAGATCAATTTCACCTAATTAATCCTTAACATAAGAAATTAATGTCACCTATTTAACGTCACAATTACTTATCAATTAGTCCCCACCCTACCTTTGCCAAGGTCCAACGTGGCTATGTGGTGGCACCTCACGACTAATTCATTTCAATCCATTACGTAACTACTTGGGTATTTCATAGGTTCATGTAAAATAAATATCACATTTTGAATATACCATAATTGATTGGAAATTATTTCTAATAAAACATCTATTATATAATTATAATATTTTAACATATCCAAATTTACTAGCTCTACTTAAAATATTAATTGATTATAAAAGCTATTATAAAGCAATATCAATATATCATAACTAAAGAATTCTACACACATAAAACATTTGGAAGGGTAATAAATTATATCACTACCAAATTGCTAATTTAGATTAAATATCTCACAATATATTTTGTATCACTAAAGTCCTCAAACGAACAACCTGAAAGTGGAACTATCAGTCCCATCAAGTCATAAATAACTTGGAATAGTTATTAAAAAGCTCTAGACACCAAAAAAGTATGAAAACAAGGAAAATAACTGTGAGGGTCTTTACAATATCCACTACTAAAAGGAATTTCATCCTCTAAAGTAAAGGATAAGGAAATCCCTGAAAGCTCGAATAGGTAGGAATACTAGGCCCCATATCACGCTCGATCTCCCAAGTAGCCTCCTAGGCTGGACGGTGATGCCACTAAACCTTAACTACTGAAACTTCCTTGGAGCGCAATCGTCTGACATCCCTAGCCAAAATGGACACTAGTACCTTATACAAGTGAACTACCTCCATTATATACATGTCGATAATATACAAGACTCGAACCTAAATAAAATGTGTAGACTTAGTCAATTGATCCACAATTACCCAAATGCTTGTAAAACCATGAGAAGTGCGAGGCTATCCATCTATGAAATCCGTAGTAACTCGCTCCCTCTCTTTCTCCCACTTCAACTGACAATAAAAGCACTAAGCCACAAACCTTGCACTAAGCCTCGCAAAGAATCAAACTTAATCAAATTTCCAACCCTTCTCAACACTTTCCCTTAAATTCTATGAAGTCTTCTATACCCAAAAAGATTGCCTCGAATCTGCTTCAATAAGGTAGATCGAGCCTCAACACTAGCAATGATCCTCCAAGGGTTAGAAATATCCAAATGAACTATCAAGTTAGCTAAGGACTGGATGTCCAAAGCCAATGAATGCTGAGAAACTGAAATGAAGACTAAGCTATCGATACTCACTAACTTCTATCTTAATACACCTGCTACCATATTCACCTTGCTTGGATGGTAGAGAATGGAGATATCATAGTCTTTGAGCAACTAAATCCATCTATGCTAGTACAAATTAAGCTCCTTATGGGTCATAATATACTGAAGACTATAGGGATGAGTAAAGATCTTACAACAAATCACACACAAATAATGCCTCAAAATCATAAGAGCAACTACTATCGCTTCCAACTCCAAGTCATGAGTAGGTTAGTTGCGCTCATGCACCTTCAGATACCTCGATTTATATGTAATAATACATCATCACTATATTAGAACATATCCCATACCAATACTACATGTATCACAGTAGATAGTAAGAACTTCACACTCAAGAAGAAGAGTCAGAATAGGAGAAAAAATAAGCAAATCCTTGAGCTTCAGAAAGCTCTCCTCACAACTTGTAGACCACTAAAATGGAACCTTTTTCCTGGTCGATCTATTTATAAGGGATGCAATAGAAAAAACCCCCTCAACAAACCATATAAACTAACATACCAACCAAATAAAACTATGAACCTTAGTAGGTGATATAGTCTTGGATCAATTATGAATAGCTTCAATATTTGATTGGTCCTCCATAATACCTTCCTTAGACACTACATTCCCCAAGACAGCTACAAACTCAAATCAGAACACATATTTTGAGAACTTGGCATAAGTTCAATGATCTCTTAAAATGTGGAGCAGAATCCTTATTACTTGTTATATTTCCTACTCCTCTAATATACTAGAATGTCATCAATAAATACTATCACAAAGGAGTCCAAATATGGCTTAAATATGTGGTTCATCAATTCCATACAAGATGTTGGTCCATTGATCAACCCAAAAGACATCACTAGGAACTCATAATGACTATAACCAATCCTGAAGGTTGTCTTAGGGATGTTCACAGCCCTAACCCTTAACTGATGGTAACCATACCTCAAATGTATCTTATAAAACATTGCTTCACCCTAAAGTTTGCCAAATAAATCATTAATACGAGGCATAGGATGCTTATTCTTCACTATCACCTTATTAATCTGCTTGTAGTCAATACACATACTCATAGAACCATATTTATTTTTCATAAAAAAAATTAGAGCACCCCATGGTGATACACTCAATTTGATAAAACCCTTACCCAGAAGATCTTAAAATTGACAATTTAGCTCCTTTAGCTCAACAGGAGCCATATGATAGTAATTGTGTAGTGAAAAGAAAGGAAAACCATGGAGAACTATCATAGTAATAGTTATATACATATGACCGACAAATAACACTTGACCAACAAGGAAAGAGATCAATTTCACCTAATTAATCCTTAATATATGCAATTGATGACTAACATTTAATGTAACAGTTACCTATCTATCAGTCACCACACTACCTTTGCCAAGGCCCAACGTGGCTATGTGGTGGCACCTCACTACTAATCCATTTCATTTTGTTACGTATCTACTCGGGTATTGCATAGGTTCGTGATATTATAAATGTCATATTTTTAATATATCATAATTAATAGAAAATTATTTCTAATAAAACCTCTATAATATTTTAACCTATCTAGATTTACTATCCCAACTTAAAATATTAATGAATTATAAAATCAATTATAAAGAAATATAAATATATCATAACTAAAGAATTCTATACATATGAAAATAGTTAGAAGGATAATAAATTATATTTATACCAATACTAATTTAGATTAAATATCCCTCTATATATTTGGTATCGCTAAAATTTTCAAACGAACCACCCAAGAAATTGAACTCTCGACCCCAACAAGTCAAAAATTACTTGGAACAGTTATACAAAAGTACTAGACACCAAAAATGTATTAAAACAAGAAAAATATCTATGAGGGTCATTACATCTTCTGACGGTATGTTATTAAGTTTATAAGCTTAAACATAATTCAAATTAGTCAGCTTAGTTAGCACTCAAAAAGCCAATGTGTTTTTTGCATTATTTTGAAATTACATCAAAGCCTTCGACAAAATTGGGAGATATACACATTAATGCTTAAGAAAAGTAATTAAAGCCTCTCTGTGAACACAACTTTGTACCATTTGACAACACTTCTATACCCACCTTGCTAACTTTTCTATCCTATTAAGACTGTCAACCAATTTAAATAGTTTCAATACAATTAATAGACAAGCAACACCTCAATCAGAAATCTTTCAAATTTAGTTATAAAGTAGTTTTCCATTCTCAAAAAGTTTTAAAGTAGTTTTAATAGAATAAAAATAATTAGTTAACACAAAATAGTTTAGTAGCTACCAATTGCTGTGAACTCACCCAATCGACGGTGCTGGTTTTGTTTTTAGCATGCCAACCGCTCCCTTGAATTCTTTCTATTGTTCGAAGGAATATCATACTCCTGAATAAAGACACTAAAAATCATTGAGTAATGGTATTGAATATTAATTTTAAAATATGAAAAAAGAACAAAGTTCCAAACAAAAATCATTAGATCAAGGAAAATAGGGCACACATTTTGGAATTCAGGATATTGGCTATCAATTTGTGTATTTGTATTTAGTGAGATGCAAATACTATGTTGGGTCATTCTACCACTAATGTAAATGGAGGATCAACTACCTCCTTATCCTCCCATAATTTAAAGTTGTAGCCTACAAGTTTCAATCAATTACTTCTCCAAAATGTGATAGGTAGCACCATCTTTTACCTCATATTTCTCCCATCCACAAATGCATTCCTCCATAGATTAGTGCATTTAGGATACTAACTAAGAATCACTCTTCTATGAGATCATTTCTAAGAAAAAATACATTGCCATGCCTGTAATTTGAACAATCAAAATACTCACCCAAAACTTATTAGAAAGTTGTTAATAACTTTTCAAATTGAGTTTCATCCCCTTTTACATCAATGATCAATTGATCATAATGTACAAAATTTTGACTTTATGGGAAGAAGATTAAATAAAAATGTTTTTTGTGAAATTTTCTAGACTATTAAGACCCGTCAACCAATTTTAATAGTTTTAATACCACTAATACACTCAATCAGAAATCTTTCCGATTTAGTAATAAAGTAGTTTTCTATTCTCAAAAAGTTGTAAAGTAGTTTTAATGGCATAAAATAATTAGTTATTACCAAAATAGGTCAGTATCTAGCAATTGATGTGAGCTCACCCAATCGACAGGGTGAGTTGTTTCTAGCATGCCAACCGCTCTCTTAAATTCTTGCTATTGTCCAAAGGAACATCATACTCCTCAATATAGACACATAAAGTATTGAGTAATGCACTTTCATATTAATTTCAAAATATGATAAAAGAATAAAGTTAAAAAAAGCAAAAAAAAGTTAGTAGATCTAGAAAAATAGGGCAACATTGTGGAATTCAGGATATTGGCTGTTAATTTATGCATTTGTCTTCAGTGAGATGAAAATATTATGTAGGATTATAGTACCTCAAAGATAAATGGAGGATCAATAGTCTCCTTATCCTCCCATAATTTAAAGCTACAACCAACAGGTTTCAATCAATTACTATTCCAAAATAAAAAATTCAACACCACTTTTAACCTCATATTTATCCCATCCACAAATATAGACTTCCATGGATTGATGCAGTGATACCAACTAAGAATAAAACTTCTATGAGATTTTTTTTGAGCAAAAATACATTGCCATTCATAAAATCCAAACAATCATAATACTAACCCAAACCTTATTATAAAGTTTTTAATAACTTTACAAATTGAGTCTCAACCCCCTTTATATCATATAATCAATTGATCATAAAGTACAAGATTTTGACTTTCTGGGAAGAAAATTAAATAAATATTTCTTTTGTGAATTTTTTCAGAAGGAATTTTTGTGATACCGACATATTTTAGTGGAATGACAACATTAATGCTCAAGAAAAGTTGTAGAAAGACAAAAGTAGAAAATGAGATAAAGAGATATGATGCTCATCTGATGAGCCCTAAAGTTTCCTGAAAATCATATTTTTAATATAGTTTTTAGGGCAAAAATGCAGCAAGAAGCACTTTGACAAAAAATATTGCATTCTAAGTAAGGAAATACCTCTAAAGCAATTAAGGTTCAAGAAATACAACTTATAAAGGATATATGATTAGATTGAATGATCTATAATCCATAACAAATTAAAGGAAAAGGACGTCTAGATTGCCACTATTTATCAGTGAAGGAAAAACATCACCATGACTTGGGGATTCCTGTACATGTGAACACTGCATTAGCCACACGAAATTTTAAAACAAATCCAACAAATACAAAGGGTGCACAAGAATAGGACTAGATGATCAGAACTAATCCAGTTCAAATGTAGTATGAAGAAATAAGAATTTTATAATCTTAGCCTATGTTTGGAATGGATTCCTTCTAACTGTATGTTATTCAGTTTATAAGTTTAAACATAATTTAAATTAGTAAACTTTATTAGGACTCAAAAATCCAATGTGTTTTTGGCACAATTCTACAATTTACATTAAAACCTTTGACAACATTGGGACAGATACATGTTAATTCTTAAGAAAAATAATAAAGCCTCTCTACGAACACAACTTTGTACCATTTGACAATACTCCTATAAGCGCCTTGCTAATTGTTCTAGCCTATTGAGATAGTCAACCAATTTTAGTAGTTTTAATACCACTAACAGACAAGCGACACTTCAATTAGATATCTTTTCGATTTAGTTACAAAGTAGTATTTCATCCTCAAAAAGTTCTAAATTAGTTTACATGGCATAAAAAATTTAGTTATCACCAAAATAGGTCAGCTAGCCAACAATTGATGTGAACTCACCCAATCAATGTTGCAGTTTTTGTTTCTAGCATTCCAATCACTCTCTAGAATTTTTGCTATTTTTTGTAGGAATATCATACTCCTGAATAAATATAATATAATGCATTGAGTAATTCACCTGCATATTAATTTCAAAATATGACAAAAGAACAAAGTTAAAAAGAACCGAAAGGAAATCATAGATCAATAAAAATAGGACACTCAATTTGGAATTCAGGATATTGGCTGTCAAATTATGCATTTGTCTTTAGTGAGATGCAAATATTATGTTGGATCAATCTACCTCTAAGATAACTGGAGAATTAACTGTCTCCTTATCCTCCCATAATTTAAATCTACAACTTATAGGTTTTAGTCAATGATGATAGGCGGATTTACCCGCCTATATCAATATATTTTGCCCATATTTTAGCCTAGTTTTGAGAACTAATTATCTATTTCATGCACTTTTAGTCCTTTTTCCTGTAAATGAGCTAACAAACATGATGACGAAAGTTTCAGGTATAAATGATGCAAAATACAGCATTTTATGGCTCACTTGACACAAAAGAAAGCTCACAAACGAAGTAGAAAGGAGCTGGACGCCTAAAGGACCAAATCTGCTGCATGGAAAATCTATCCCGGGCTAAAACAGCAATTCTGAAGACTTTGGGGACTTACAGATACAAAGCTGGATTTTTACAAAGATACATTAACCTAGTACAATTAGGTTATGTATTTCACTATTCTATTTGGATTATGATATTGTAACCTTACCCTAGTACATTTGGGTCAAGGATTTCATTAGTATAGTAGGATTTGGCTATTTATTTCATTAGCTTAGTAAGAGTAGGATAGGAGTATTATAAATACCCTATCATGCTAGAGATTTTTAATGAAGTCCTCCCTTAGTGGAGAGGCAACTCCTCCCTTAGTGGAGAGATTCATTCTTCACTTAATTCAACAATTAATTTTCTTCCAACTCTCTCATCTTCCACTACAAACACTTCTAATCTACTCTTCTATTCTTAAATTCCACAACAAGAGAACTGTTACTTGCTAGGGAATCACCAAAACCACACGCCTATCACCTACTTCTCACGCCATCAACCATGCAAATCGTGATATCCTTCGCATTCATGGGTAACTAAACTTCTCTGTTGGGGTTATGGAAGCCGAATGAGTTACTATCTATTGCTGTGAGTTTGTGAGTTCGAGACACGTATATTGCTTATATCATTATTCTCTTCATCTTAATCTACATTCTTTGCGGTTGCAAACGCAAGAATACGCCAGTCTAACATTTAACTTGTTCGCGAGAAAGGTTATTTGTCTGGAAAAGAGATAATGTCAAGGTAGTAGGACACCCTTTCCTATTAAAAAGCTAGTGCCGTAACTGGACTAACCTCTTGGAGAATTCGTACCGTTAGACACGCTTTAAGCTCACGAGACTTAAAGTGAAATAGTCCTTGTTTAGGTCGCGAGACGCTTGGATTTACCATCGACTACAATTCTCTATAAGCAATTGCATGTCAAGACTCTACACACTCATAGCCAACAGAGACGTATACCTCAGAAAGTGGACATAACCCCAACGCTTCAATTCTCATTGTTTCACAACCTACGAAATACTCTCTTTTTACTTTGCTATTTTCAGCTTTTATTTCATTACTTTGGTTACTTATTACAATCCCCCCTTCTTACGAGACTTGCATCAAAAGTCTATTAATTTTACTTACTTGTTGGCCAAGCTATTCCCTTAGGGATCGACACCCAACCCAGGTTGGGTTCTATATTTGCTAACGACCGCTTTACACTCAAACGAGAGCTGTAGATTGAGCGTTATCAAAAATTGGTGCCGTTGTCGGGGAATACGAGTGTCAATCAAGTTCGTGATAATTACTAGACCCTTTGGTCAAAGATTCTCGTACTTTTATGTTTAGTTTTTGTTTTTGTTTATTGCAGGTTTTTCTTTTAGTGCATGCCCCATACTAGAAGTTCTGGTCAACCGTTATTACCAATCAATCCTGAACTACAACAAATTAGAAGAATGGAAGCACAAGCTGAAATCGACAGGATGGCTGCTCAATACGAGCAAGCAAAATTAGCTGCTCTTGCCGCTGCTCAAGTCCAACAACAAAACATTGATAATCCTGGGCGAGCAACAAATCCTGACGATGAAGATTTAAGTGATGACGAGTTACTAAACCCTAGGTGTGATGCTGAAATTATAACACCTGCCAACCGAAGAGGTCGACAAGCTCGGTATAGGTATGATCGTCAACCGTTGCAACCAGCTTTCGACGATGATGATGATGATCTTGATGGTGCCGGAGCCACAGGAGCTATAATTCCACCACCATTAGCGCTCGGAGCCAAGTTCAACATCACAAGAACCATGATTCAGTTATTGCAACTCAAGGG
The DNA here is from genome assembly GCA_030864225.1 of Capsicum baccatum var. pendulum. Classification (NCBI taxonomy): domain Eukaryota; kingdom Viridiplantae; phylum Streptophyta; class Magnoliopsida; order Solanales; family Solanaceae; genus Capsicum; species Capsicum baccatum. The sequence goes on along the minus strand of CM061561.1, from coordinate 209,364,885 downwards.
ATTATTTGGTGGACTAGCAGGCGATGATCCGAATATGCATCTCATCAACTTTATTTCTACATGCAAGTCCTTTGACAATCCTGGTGTTGGTTAGAATGCTATTCGATTACGTCTATTTCCATTGTCTCTGTCTGGGGAGACAACACTATGGTTGAATGGGCTGACTCCTGATTCAATTACAAATTGGAGGCAATTGAGAGACGCTTTTCTAGAAAGATTCTTTCCGCCATCCAAGAGGGCTCAATTGAGAGATGAAATCAGCAACTTTCATCAGCTTCCCTCTGAAGCTCTTCACGAAACATGGGAGAGGTTCAAAACAAAGCTAACGAGATGCCCAAACCATCACATGACTAATGTTCACCTCATGGAGATCTTGTATAGAGCCTTGAATTCAGTAACTAAACCAGTGGTGGACAACGCAGCTGGAGGTTCTTTTATGGACCTCACCTTTGGTCAAGCAAGCAATATGCTAGATCGTATGACGAAACAAAGTAGAGCTTGGCATACCAGGGATTCTGAGGTAGCAAGCCCCACTTTATCTATTGGCATGACTGCAAACCAACGAAGAAGAGAAGAAGAACGTGATCAAGATATGACGCACATGAAAACCCAAATGGATCTTCTTACAAAGCATCTATTAGGGAAGATTGAAAAAGTTAAAGCTATTGCGTCAAAAGGAAGAGACGAATCTGATTCGGAAGAGGAGGCCAACTACTTGAATAATCAGGGGGTTTTCCGTGGGAATGCCCAAGGAAACCAAGGTCGGAACTATTATGATAAATCTGGAAACAAAGACCAAGGTAGTTGGAAGAACAAGAATGAAAAGAGTGGTCTGTACGTTCCCCTAGTAAACGTGACACCACCACATCTAACTCTATGGAAGACATGATGGCTAAGTTATTGAAAGGAGTGGAAGCAACGAGCGCGGGAGTTAAGGAGGTAATTGACGATTTGGCCTCCATGAAGCAATTAGTTGATTCTAATTCCACTTCTATCAAGCAAATAGAGCAGCAATTGAGCCAACTTTCAGCAGCATTCAATCAAAGAAAGGCTGGCACCTTACTGAGCGATACTGTGCAAAACCCAAGGAATGATGGGTCATGCATGGCCATCACTACCAGGAGTAGTAAGGTGCTGGAAACTTCAGCAAAAGGCAATCAAGTGGTTGACGTAGCAGCAGACATTGACGCCACACCTAGTGACGTTACAAGAGAAGAAGCCGCAACAACTACTTCAAACGTCAAGGATGTTTTACCTAGTGACGTGCAGCCTGAAAAAAATGATAAACGGAAGCAAGAGGAGAGGAAAGCCGTGGAGAGAACACTTCCATACCCACCACCACCTTTTCCACAAAGATTGAAGATGGTGGCCGATGACACTAAGTTCAGCAAATTTATGACCATGTTGAAGCAGCTGACCATTAATGTCCCATTGGTAGAGGCACTTGAACAAATGCCTGGGTATGCGAAGTTTATGAAAGATTTTTTGACTAAGAAGAGGGCAGCAAGTTATGAGATGAAAGATGATGTGCATCATTGTAGTGCAATTGCTACCGAATCGATAGTTCAGAAGAAGGCCGACCCCGGAGCTTTCACTATTCCTTGCACAGTCGGATCTTTGAACTTTGCCAAAGCATTGTGTGACTTAGGATCCAGCATCAACTTGATGCCATTATCGATCTACAAGAGGTTGGGGTTAGGAGATCCTACACCAACTAATATGAGGCTTGTTATGGCGGATAGGTCGGTAAAACGACCGGTTGGTATTCTATGCGATGTCTTAGTGAAGGTATCTTCATTCATATTTCCAGCAGACTTTGTCATCTTGGACTGTGAAGCAGATTCAGAGGTTCCCATAATCCTGGGACGCCCTTTCCTTGCTACGGGAAGTGTGCTCATAGATTTGAGAGCTAATGAACTCTCATTCCGAATCAATGACGAAGTGGTTCATTTTGACGTTTGCAAATCAATGAAGCAACCCAAAGATCTGAGTGTGTTTTCTGTGGATGATGTTGTCGTTGATGACGAGGAAGAACGACTTGAAGAAGAACAAAATCTTGATGATCCTTTGGAGGTTTCGCTTATGAAAGGAGAGAATGAGGATGCTGAAATTTCTGAAGAAGCTATTTGTGCTCTATCGGGATTAGGAACATATCGTTATACTCCCAAGAAGCTGGATCTTGATCTCAAGAATCGACCCACACCACTAGCTAAGCCATCTATTGAAGAACCACCCACGTTAGAATTGAAGAAGGTGCCAAGCCATTTGAAGTACGCATTTTTAGGAAGCAGAAACACTCTTCCAGTCATTGTGGCAGCCGATTTTGGTGAGCAACAAGTTGCAGCTCTTATTGCAATTTTACGCAAATATATTAGAGCTATTGGATGGACCATTGCGGATATCATTGGTATTCCACCTGGGATTTGCACACATAAAATTCAGCTTCAAGAAAAGTGCACACCCACCATTGAAAATCAAAGGCGATTAAACCTACCAATGCAAGAAGTGGTGAAGAAGGAGATTATCAAGTGGTTAGACGCAGGAGTTGTATACCCTATCTCTGATAGTACTTGGGTGAGTCCTGTGCAATGTGTTCCTAAGAAAGGAGGCATGACGGTGGTCGCGAATGCAAAGAATGAGCTTATTCCACTCAGGCCCGTTACTGGATGGAGAGTATGCATGGACTACCGCAAGCTAAATTCTTGGACGCTCAAGGATCACTTCCCCATGCCATTTATGGACCAAATGCTAGATCGATTAGCGGGGAAAGGATGGTTTTGCTTTTTGGATGGTTATTCAGGCTATAATCAGATTTGTATTGCACCTGAAGACCAAGAGAAGACAACGTTTACATGCCAATATGGTACGTTTGCCTTCAAACGCATGCCATTCGGGTTGTGTAATGCACCAGCCACCTTTCAACGTTGTATGATGTCTATTTTCTCTGATATGGTTGAAGACACTTTGGAGGTATTTATGGACGACTTTTCAGTTGTTGGTGAGTCTTTTGAAGCATGTTTTGCAAACTTTAGCATGGCATTGCAAAGATGTGTAGAGTTCAACCTTGTGCTGAATTGGGAGAAGTGCCACTTCATGGTAAAAGAAGGAATCGTTCTTGGGCACAAGATCTCCGAAAGAGGAATAGAGGTTGATCGCGCAAAAATAGAGGTAATCGAGAAGCTACCACCTCCAATTTCGGTGAAGGAAGTTCGTAGTTTTCTTGGCCATGCTGGATTTTATCGTAGATTCATCAAAGACTTCTCCAAAATTTCTAGTCCATTGTGCAAACTAATGGAGAAAGATGTGAAGTTTGACTTTAATGATGATTGCTTAAAGGCATTCGAATGCCTTAAAGGAAAACTCACTGAAGCTCCTATCATGGTAGCACCAGATTGGACGCTCCCATTCGAAGTCATGTGTGATGCTAGTGGTGTAGCCGTTGGTGCTGTTCTTGGACAGAGAAAGGAGAAATTGTTTCATCCTATCTATTATGGAAGTAAGGTCCTAAATGAAGCCCAAAGGAACTACACCGTTACTGAACAAGAGCTCCTAGCGGTTGTGTATGCATTTGAGAAGTTTCGTGCCTATCTATTGGGTACTAAGGTGATCATTCATATAGACCATGCAGCTCTTAGGTATCTAATGACGAAGAAGGATGCAAAACCAAGGCTGATTCGATGGGTATTGCTGCTGCAAGAGTTTGATTTCGAAGTCAAAGATAGAAGAGGTTGCGAGAACCAAGTGGATGATCACCTATCTAGACTTGAGAATGAGTATGTGGCGCAACCAGAAAATCAGATTGATGATGCATTCCCTGACGAGGAGATACTAGCGAAAACAATGGAGAAATTACCATGGTATGCCGACTTTGCAAATTTTGTGGTGAGTAATGTGTTACCTTCAAATTTATCTTACCACTAAAGGAGGAAGTTTATGCATGACATTCAGCACTACTATTGGGATGAGCCTTATTTGTTTCGAAGATGCGCGGATGGTATCATTCGACGATGTATATCCCATGAAGAAGTGCCTACTATATTGGAAGCATGCCACACTTCGCAAGTTGGAGGACATCATGCAGGGAATCGAACGACAAGGAAAGTCTTGCAAAGTGGTTATTATTGGCCTACAATATTCAGATATGCACACGACTATGTGAGAAGGTGTGACCAATGCCAACGTCAAGGTGCTATTTCAAAACACCATGAAATGCCCATGTCCAAAATTCTGGAGGTAGAACTCTTTGATGTGTGGGGTATTGATTTCATGGGACCATACGTGAATTCGTTTGGAATGAAGTACATCTTGGTTGCTGTGGATTATGTGTCAAAATGGGTTGAAGCTGTAGCATTGGCCGACAACGAAGGAAAGCGTGTTGTAGCGTTTTTAAAGAAGAATATCTTCTCTCGCTTTGGAGTACCTCATACTATCATAAGTGATGGAGGATCTCACTTTTGCAACAAGCTATTCAAATCTGTATTGTCCAAGTATGGAGTCAAGCAACACAAGGTAGCTACGCCTTATCATCCCCAAACCAGTGGACAAGTTGAGGTTTCCAACCGCGAGATCAAGCAAATCCTTGCCAAGACGGTTAATGCGAATAGGAAGGACTGGTCTCGAAAGCTAGATGATGCACTATGGGCGTATAGGACTGCATTCAAGACACCCATTGGCATGTCACCTTATCAGCTAGTTTATGAGAAGGCTTGTCATCTACCCATCGAGCTTGAATACAAGGCATTGTGGGCATTGAAGCCCTTGAATCTGAATTGGGATAATGTGAAGAACCTGAGGTTGGAGCAGCTGAACGAACTAGATGAATTTCGTCTCCATGCATATGAAAGATCAGATTTATACAAGGAGCGGATGAAGAAGTATCATCATCAGCGGATTGTTCGACGAAACTTCCAAAAAGGTGACATGGTACTACTCTTTAACTCCAGAATCAAGCTCTTCCCAGGTAAGTTAAAATCAAAGTGGTCTGGTCCATTTAAAGTCATCCAAGTCTACTCGTTTGGAGTAGTCGAATTGGAAGACAATGATGGTGTTGTCTTCAAAGTGAATGGCCAACGTGTTAAGCCATATATTGGTCCTCTTGACTCGATAAATGACATGGCCATCACTTATCTCGATGAAGTCAAAGTACTCGAGATTACTACGTCGTGCCACGACAATAAATAAGGCTCTAGATGGGAGGCAACCCATCATTTTGTTGTTCCATTGTTTTATTGTTTTATTGTTTTATCGTTTTAGTATTTTTTCTTTTTGATAAATGAAAAATCCAAAAACAAGAGTCGTGCCATGACCAAAACTAAGGCGCTTGGTGGGAGGAAACCCATCGTACTAATCGTTTTCATTTTGTTTTGAGCAAATATAGGTGCAAGAAGTATGCGACGAGGAGATTGATTTCAATCGACGATTTGGACGCTTTATATGGTAAAATTGGTAAGTTAGGAATGGTGATGCATAAGGCTATAAATTGAGCCTTTCTCATGTCAAAATAGGCTTCGAGAAAGGCTAGGCCTTGGTAAAAATAGGCCACGAACGATGCACAACCTATTCTATAGCCTAAGGACTCGGAATCTAGTGTGCTATACACTATGCGCCGCCTATTCCTAGGTATGCTTTTGACTATGCGCCGCCTATGCTATGGCATTTGGTCTCAGTATCTCATGTGCCATAGACTATGCGGCGCATATGTCTACAAATGCCATAGACTATGCGGCGCATATGTCCCATTATGCCATTGACAATGCGCCGCATATGTCATTGATATGCCGAGTGATATGCGCCGCATATGTGGTGTTTTTGTCCCCAAATCCGATTGTAAATGGGTCATAACCCGACACATACTCTTCCTATATAAAGGGGACTTAGTTTTATAACACAACCACATTAGAGACAACCCTAAAGGCGCCGCATAACCCTCCAAATCTTCTCAAAATTTTCTTCTTTTGCTCTTCCAATTCACAACAACTTCTCCACAAGCTTCAAGCAAGTAAGTACTCTCTTATTCTTCATCTATTTATCATAAGTACTACGTTGCTATGCTTATTATAAATTGCTAAATCATGTGAGATTGGTGGTAATGTTCATGTGTTTGGATTATTGTTGCAAAATCATGTGAGTGAACATATTCGTAGGGAATTCTTGACTTGTTTCCGACTTGAATTTTGTTTCAAAAGCATTTTTATGATATTTGCTGAATATATATGGCTATGAATATTGCTTAAGAGTGTTGTTTGGATGCTTACATAATAGACTATCCCGGCCATCGGGATAAGATTATAGTGCCTATCGACTTAGGAGGTTGTGCTTGTTGTACGAATAACGATTCCATGTGGTAACCCCTATGTCATAGTGTTGCTATATCCACCATGAAAGTAGTCCAATGGCTGCAAATAAGTGATGCAATGCTGATTTTCTTGTCGGAATACAATCCTAAAACGTATGTCGACGAAATCTGAGTACTCGACCACTTTCACTTCATTGATTTGTGCTAACGAAACTAAGTGTGGGGTGGTACCCCTAGTGCTTGCATATAGATTGTATCAAGTGAGATTGTGCTGCAACTAACATTATTTCTAGTGTTAGGTACAATGGCACCTAAAGCGAGGCAAGGCAAGGAAAAGGCTACCACGTCCCAAAAGGGCAAAAAGAGAAGTCGAAAAGACCAAGGAGAATCATCCTCAGCGCACCTACCACGCAGAATGTTCGGAATAAAATGGGTTCTTGAGGAAGAAGCCAAAGCATGGTACAACAGCAACAAAGAAAGAAAGTATGTGCATGTCGACTTCATCAACAAGGAGACCTTAGCAACGAAAGAGCCGCGTATGTTGGCAAAAATAATGGCTTTGAAGCTGGATCTCATCTTCCGCGACATGGGAGAGTGCAATCTCGACTTAACAAGAGAGTTTTATGCCAACTGGTCGCCGAACAAAACAGGCAATGAAGTCAAAATTCGGGGCCAAGTATTACAGCTTACAGCGGATTGGATCAACTCTTTTCTTGGCTTACCTTCGGTCGACACAGCACAATTTAAAGAACTGTACAGCAGGCCTCCTTATAGAGCGATACAACACACCCTTTGTGGAAGTAGATCAATGGCAAGGTGGGGCAGACATAAAGAAACAGGTCGACACAACACCTTCCCCTATGCTCCACTAAATAGGGAAGCAAGAATCTGGATGCGTATTGTCAACTCATGTCTTATTCCTGGGACTCAATACACCAAGATATCGAGAGATAGAGTGTGTTTGGTCTATGCTTTGATGACGAATGTCCCTATCAACTTTGGGGCAATCATTCGATATACCATGAGGAAGGCCAGACTCCACAAAAGGTCCCATTTCACATTCGGCAATTTGTTGACAGCAATGTTGCAGAAGGAGGATATCGAAGAGGAACCAGCTGACCACAAACTCCCACATAACCCAAAGAAGGTTGACCTCACCATGGTCAAAGATGCTGAAACAAATCATGGAGTCAACCTTACTACTGCGGAGATACATGCTCGTGACGAGAGTTTCTTCCGTCATCTCTATGGCATGACACGATTCACTATGATGAGTGGTGGACGTATTCCAATTGCTGAAGAGCTCCAACAGCTGGACCACGACTACCCAATGAACATGCATGCACGGGAGATGTGTGGAGTGGGCGTATACTTTGAGGAACCTCTAGACGACGATGTGCCGACTGATGATGATCGACGCTTGCCTGATTCTGACGAGGAGGAGAACTCTGACGACGATTCTTATGATGATTCAGACGAAGGGGGTATGACCCCCGACATTGACGAAGGGTCCGACTAACCAGGTTCTTCGAATTTATTTTCCACTGAGGGCAGTGTCCCGTTTAAGTGTGGGGTGGTGGTATCGCATGCTATACTTCTCTGTTTGCACCCATGTTTGTTTGTTTACTTTGTTTATTTGAGTTCGTTTTTTTGTTTGTTTCGTTTGACGTTTTTTTTAAGTTTTTTTAGGAGTAAAATTTTTCTAGCTTCGCATGAAATTATTTTGATAGGCAGCATGAGATTATAACAATAGTATGTGTTACAATTGTGACTATTGAGACGTTTAGGCTCTAGTTGTGACTCATTATATGATATTGTGTGATTCAATTCCTTCACTTGTTGGGTCGAGAGTCTATATTACTTCCAATCAAGTCGACCATGTGCCTTGTGTGTGTGAGAATAATAGTATATTATATGTATGTGGCTAATGCTAGAACTTGTCTGGTATGTATGCAAAGCGAAAATAAGGAATGTAAGTTTAGGATATGATTTAGGCATTTCTTTGACAACCAATATTTGTTTACCTTCAGTTTTACCTACCCATTTATATCATCCTAGTTAAACCCTTTTGAGCCTTTAGCCTATTTCTTTGACAACCTCGTATGTAAGCCTAATCCATTTTCTTTCAAGACCGTAATTTGATCCAAATTCCTAAGTGCTTTAAATTAAAAAAAAAAGTCATGTGACAACATAAGAAGAAATTAGGTGAGTATAATGGTATAAATTGGAATGGTTCGTGAATGTGTTATGAAAAAGAAAAAAAAAGTGCTATCATAAGAGGTATGTTGTGAAAAGAAAAAGGAAAAGAAAGCTGAAAAGTGAGTTGTGCTTTAAAATTGAAAAACAAAAGAGGAGAACAAGGGTGGTAGAATAAAAGAAAGAAAAAAGTGTCAATGATACAAAGTGATGTAGTAAAGCGCTTAGGAACCTAGTCACTATTCTTGGCCAAAATAGTCCTACCCATCCCTTAGCCTACATTACAACCATCAAAAGACCTACTTGATCCTAATCTTAACATTCTGACATTTAGTGGAGTACTACACTAAGGGCAAGCCTATGGTCATCAGTTGCTACATATGAATTCTTTGTGAGAGAGAGAGCAAGGATATTGTTGATACCCATGTTTGAAAAATATGCTATATTTGTGAGTGATTATGGGTACTATATGGTGAGACACACATGGTTGATGAGTTTTGGATAGTTGTATATGATTCTATGCACCTTAACGTTTGCATGCGAGTTGATCACCATCACAAGTCTATGCTTGAGGTTAAATTGTTTCTATTTATAATCAGAAAGCTACTCTTTGTTGATAATTGTTGTGCTTGTCTTGATAAATGTTTTGTGTTGTTACTGTAAAAACCTTAAGTCGATGCTTAGAAGGACATGATATGTTGTTCGAGGACGAACAAAGCTCAAAGTGTGGGGTGTTGATGATAGGCGGATTTACACGCCTATATCAATATATTTTGCCTATATTTTAGCCTAGTTTTGAGAACTAATTATTTATTTGATGCACTTTTAGTCCTTTTTCCTGTAAATGAGCTAACAAACATGATGAGGAAAATTTCAGGTATAAATGATGCAAAATACAGCATTTTATGGCTCACTTGACACAAAAGAAAGCTCACAAACGAAGTAGAAAGGAGCTGGATGCCTAAAGGACCAAATCTGCTGCATGGAAAATCTGTCCCGGGCTAAAACAACAATTCTGAAGACTTTGGGGACTTACAGATACAAAGCTGGATTTTTACAAAGATACATTAACATAGTACAATTAGGTTATGTATTTCACTATTCTATTTGGATTATGATATTGTAACCTTACCCTAGTACATTTGGGTCAAGGATTTCATTAGTATAGTAGGATTTGGCTATTTATTTCATTAGCTCAGTAGGAGTAGGATAGGAGTATTATAAATACCCTATCATGCTAGAGATTTTTAATGAAGTCCTCCCTTAGTGGATAGGCAACTCCTCCCTTAGTGGAGAGATTCATTCTTCACTTAATTCAACAATTAATTTTCTTCCATCTCTCTTATCTTCCACTACAAACACTTCTAATCTACTCTTCTATTCTTAAATTCCACAACAAGAGAATCGTTACTTGCTAGGGAATCACCAAAACCACACGCCTATCACCTACTTCTCACGCCATCAACGATGCAAATCGTGATATCCTTCGCATTCATAGGTAACTAAACTTCTCTGTTGGGGTTATGGAAGCCGAATGAGTTACTATCTATTGCTGTGAGTTTGTGAGTTCGAGACACGTATATTGCTTATATCATTATTCTCTTCATCTTAATCTACATTCTTTGCGGTTGCAAACGCAAGAATACGCCAGTCTAACATTTAACTTGTTTGCGAGAAAGGTTATTTGTCTGGAAAAGAGATAATGTCAAGGTAGCAGGACACCCTTTCCTATTAAAAAGCTAGTGCCGTAACTGGACTAACCTCTTGGAGAATTCGTACCGTTAGACACGCTTTAAGCTCACGAGAGTTAAAGTGAAATAGTCCTTGTTTAGGTCGCGAGATGCTTGGATTTACCATCGACTACAATTCTCTATCAGCAATTGCATGTCAAGACTCTACACACTCATAGCCAACAGAGACGTATACCTCAGAAGGTGGACATAACCCCAACGCTTCAATTCTCATTGTTTCACAACCTACGAAATACTCTCTTTTTACTTTGCTATTTTCAGCTTTTATTTCATTACTTTGGTTACTTATTACAATCCCCCCTTCTTACGAGACTTGCATCAAAAGTCTATTAATTTTACTTACTTGTTGGCCAAGCTATTCCCTGTGGGATCGACACCCAACCCAGGTTGGGTTATATATTTGCTAACGACCGCTTTACACTCAAATGAGAGCTGTAGATTGAGCGTTATCAGTCAATTACTGCTCCAAAGATATGACAGGCAAAAGTACCTTTTACGTCATATTTTGCTCATACACAAATGTTATCGGTATAAGTACCTTTTACGTCATATTTCTCCCATTCTCAAATTGTGCATTTGTCTTTTACATCATATTTCTCTCATACTCTTTTATTAGATCTTTTCTATGCAAAATACATTGCCATTCCTAGAATTCAAACAATCATAATACTAACCCAAAACTTATTAGAAATCGACTCTCAACTCCCTTTACATTATATGATTAGTTAATCATAAAGTATAAGACTTTGACTTTATGGGGAAAAAATTGAATAAAAATGTTTTTGTGAACATTTTTCAAAAGAAAATTTTCTGATATCCACATATTTTTAGTGAAATGAAGACATTAGTTCTCATGAAAAGTTGTAGAAAGACAAAAACCAAAAATAAGATAGAGAGATGATGATGCTCATCTGACGATTCCAAAAGTTTTCTGAAAATATACCTTTAACATACCTTTTAAGGGTAAAAATGCAACAAAAAACACTTTGACTCAAAATGTTGCATTCTAAGTTAGGAAATACCTCTAAAGCAGTTGAGGTTTAGCAAACACACCCTCAGAAAGGGTATATGATTATAGTGAAAGATCTATAGTCTGTTGGGAAATAATAATAAATTTCAATATCATTTATGAAATTCAATATTAAAAAACTACAACAGTGATAATATTTGTTATATAGTAGTATCAACAAGTTTTAATAACAATATCAATAATAATCATATCAATTATATTAGTAATATAATGATATTAAAATAGAGATAAATATTATTATTATAGTATTTTTAATAATATATAAAATACTTGATTCATGCTAGGTACTGTCCTAAGAAATAATTATTGCATTGTGAAATAATTTTCTAGGATTAAACAAGAACTTTTCTAATTAATTAGAGGATACCCAAAATTAAACAAGTCTTCCCTAATTAATAAGAACATTAAAGAATGAGCAAAATTAAATATAAATTAATAACATAAATGCTAAATCAAAAGACAATTGGATAAAATAAAGTTAAGATAAGAGAGGAGAAGAACTTTAAGAGAATGATAAAAGAATGTGTAGGTTGATATTTGCTTGAAAATAGTACTGCCAATTACAGGAGTGGTGAGGAGGTGTGGTACATGATTATAACCACATGCACAACATTTTCTTTGGCACAAAGAAATATTACTTAGTGTAATGCCCCAGGTTTTTTTTCCTTGAAAATTTCTGAAAATTTATCCTTTACCTTCCTGACTTGATGAGTCATTGGGATAAAATCATAACTAAATTAGTAAGTGTATGGATGAGGTCTACGCTGAGTACGAGTGGATCACTACGAGTCGTAGGGTGTCTAGTGTGTACTACAAATGGTTGTTGGGTTGACTACGACTGGAACCAATGAGTCGTAGGGTCCCATAACGAGTCATATAGGAGGAGTCTTAAGGTTAATAGAATTTGAGTATCTTGGAGACTGTCTTCGCTATGACTTCTGGTGACTAGTCGTAATGAGTCTGTACGAGTCGTATAGTGACTCGTAGGCATGACGACTAAATTTTAGTTTTTAAATTAAGAGCACTTTGGACAATTCCTTTCTCACCTAATTAAAAACCCACATTCATAAATCACTTAAGAAGTGTTATTTCATATTCATAACGTACTCAAACACTTCCAAAGCTCTCTTAAATTCTCTCAAGAAACCATACTTAGGGTTTTCAAAAAGTAGGCCATCTAAGGTCTCAAGGGTTGAATTCTTTCCATAAAGCTTGGTATTTCAGGCATGCTACTCTTCCCTAATTCCTAATTTTGTAAAATCATGTATTTTAAAGTGTTGCTCATAACATATTAATGTTGGTTTTGAAATAAGGGTTGAGGGTTTTGATTGCTTATTGTAATACCCCAAAAAATCCAAACCAATATTAGTGCCATATTTCAATCTCATGAATAGTACATCATGATTATTTTATAGTTTTATGAGTAAGTTAGATTTATATTAAGACTTCAAATAATCAGACGAATCAAAACATTCCTTACCAATTGAATTCTTGGAAAGGATATTGCCATAGTCAACTTCAACTGAGAATATCTCTCATTATACTATGAATTTTTATCTCATGACCCACCAATAGATACATAATTTAATTATATTTCTAACAATACAAATTTTGCCAAAATCTGATATCGGAGAAAAACGTTATACCTATTTTACTTCAGCATGTCAGCCTGAAAACTGAGTGACGACCTTTCTGATGACTTATCACATTTCTGACGACTTATCAGCTAATGTAATTAGCCTTAGGTAGAAACCCATCAATTTCAGGTCCTAGGTGATGACCTAGGCTGATGGACTATCATACATTTGACAGTTTATCAGCCTTGGTCGTCAGCTGATAGTTTTAACAACTGGGAAGTAATTTTGTAGGGGTATTTTGGTCTTTTTCCCACACCCTAAACCTTACCCCCATGACATAAAATACCAATAACATTTATTTAGCTATTGGTATTTAGTTTCAAAAGCTCTTAACCCTCTTTGTTCCCAAGAACAAACTTAGGGTTTCTTGTCAATTAACTTCAAGATATCATCACACTCTCTACAAGATATTCAAGAATTAAGATTCCCAATTCAAGAACATTTAAAAAGGTCAATTTTCTTTCAAGATTCAATCCCTAAGGTATGTGTAGTGTTCATCCATGGATCCCTTTCATCCATGAAATTCAAGAATCAAGTTTTAAATAATAAATTATTATTTTCTTTTTATGATGTGATTATGTTCATGTTGATGGTTGTTATTAGAGTTTCAAGATGGTATCTTAATGTATTTTCAGGAAGTATGTGAGCATGTTAGTTGAAATCCATGAGTTTGGGTGGCTCAAGATTATTAAATTGATGAATACACCTATGCCATGAAGTGTGCATATAAGGTGTTTGAAAAAAGCCTAAAAGACTAGAAGTCATGTATTATAGTTGAATTGTGACCTAAATGACAAATGCATGCTACTCCCTTATGAAAATAATGACTTCTTTGATATTTTTATGCATCATGATTGTTGATGGAATGTTCATGAAACTAGATTGATGGACTTATGGCATGTTGTTATGTGTATTCCTTTCCATGTATAAGACTTTGAGAACTATGTGTAGAATGAAATCCCCAACTTATAGTATTTTGAATTATGAATATTGGTCATGCATTCAAGAAGAGCAAAGTCATGTTTCATCAGTTTCCTTCTATTGAGTCCTAGGGGTACTTGTACCATTCAATTTAGCTATGTGCCTACAACCATGTCATGTTTCACGATACTCTCAGTCAAGCCATGATCCATAAAACTTAGTCAACCATATGAATCAGGAAATCTTAGAAATCTTAGTAGTTTAGTAATCTTAGTGATTTTAGTATTCCAAGTAAAATATCAGTAACTATAGTACTCTTAGTCAGTCCTTAGACATCAGTACATTCTGTCAGTCAACGAAACTCAGTAAACTTAGTTTAGCTCCACTAAACAATACCACTATTATCAGTTCAGCTAATTATTTTAGTTCAGCTAATCAGTTCAGTTCAGTTAATCAGTTCATCTCAATTAATTAATTTAGTGTCTTTCAGATGGGAGTGCGATTCAACACCGAACGAGCTTATGGATGGGGACTCACCTGCTAGATAGTACTGAGATCCTTAGAAGAAATCCCTATGTTCCAAAACTATGTAGCCAGCATAGGTATGACATGTCACCTATCAGATAGGACTAACATACTCAATGATCACCCATTAGCATATTTTAATGTATAGTACTGATCCCAGGGGTGACCCGCTAGATTAGGAGTGACTCCATAAAACTTATCATTACCAGTGGTGCGGTACTGACACCCTTCCAATTGGCTTTACAGGTTGGACCCTAGACTATCTAGAAAGGGGCATGTCAGTTAGATAAATACATCCCATAGTTTTAGTTACAGAATCAGGACCGTTAGATACAGTCAATTCTTATCATTATCAATAGACTCCGGGATCACCCACTAGATAGGACTGACCTCAACTATGGTCAATCAGTATCAATATCATTAGATTTAAAGATCACCTGCTAGGTAGGAATGATCTCATACTAAGTTAAATCATATTTATTAGTATTATACTTAAAGATAACCCGCTAGATAGGAGTGATCTCAGATTCAGTTACTCGGTATAGAATAGAACTCAAATAGTTCCATCAGAACTTAGACTATCAGATATATTTACTCAGTATCAGTTAAATTAGTTATTTCGATCATCATAGTCATATTAGTTATATGAGTCATCATAACTCACGTTATCAGTATTTAGTTTCAAGATGGTTAGACACAATCAATCTGACCAATTTTTCATAATTTAAATTGTCCAAAATAGTTGTTCATCTATTCAGTAATGCAATATCAGTTCCTCACTTAGTAGTGACTTACATATAAATATCAGTGAACTCAGTCATTCAGTATCTTAGTATCAGTACACTCATGTTGTCAGCATTTAGACTCAATAGTCAGTCTCACCACGAGTTCAGTTATATTACTTATACATGCATGTATTCTCACATTTATGTTAGTTAGCATTGTTCATGCATATACACCCTTCGCATTTAGCCTACCTCACTCATATACTCGGTACATTCAATTGTACTGACACATTCGTGCTATGGTGTTTTATTTTACGCCATAGGATCAGAGACACAAGTTCCAGAGCAGTAGTAGCATTACAAATTTCAGCAGTTAGAGTTAGCAGTGAGTCCTTATTCTTTGAGGACATGATTACTACTTTATTACTTCAGTATTTCAATTTGGCTTTCAGTAGTCGGGAGTTAGTTGGAGACATATTCTTTCCACTCCCTACTTCAGATAGTTAAGGGCTTTAAGACTAAATTACAGACTAAATTTAGACTTTAGTATTTTAGTTTTTTCTTGGTATTGTGATACCTCTTTATTCAGACATTGTTATTATTCAGATTACGTTTAGTATTAAACCTTATATCCTTTCAGTTTATGTTTCTGCATTTATGTATATACATTATGCAGTGTACAGGTACAGATATTAGTCATGAGTAGCTTGTGGTCCTTCAGGGTCATGAGCGCGTGTAGCATTCTGATTTAGAAAATTGGGGTGTTACACTTATTGATTGAATAGTGTTTCCCATGGCTTACTTATGATTATTCATGATTTAATTATAGTTTTGAACTTGTGGGTGTATGGGTATGGTGAATGAATTAAGGATTGTGATTTTCCCCAAACTTGTGACTTTTGAAGTGGTTATGACCTCAACCCATACTGTGAACTTGGTTTTGAATATGAAAAGTATGCATATTGAACTACTCTTGAACTATTGCATAATGTGAAAGGTTAATGAAGCATAATGATTCTTTTATTGAACCTTATGGGTTGTGTAATTCCCTATGCTAATGTATAATTGAACCAAAAAGGATTGTGATTTCCCTCAAATGATGGTAATTAGTGTGGCATGTTGATGTTACCTTGCAAATGTAGTTGGTATGATGATACGAACAATGTATGCCTTAATGTGTAATATGGTTCAATAAATGGAAATGCGTGATACTTCTTTTAATTGGGATTTAATAAGGGTTATGTAGCTATGTCATAAAAGTAGTGGTCCCAAGGGACCAATATTGGAAACCACGGTTACTGATGTAGGGGTCTATATGACCGGGTGGTTCTAGTACCTTTTATTATTATCACATGATTGGGATGTTTGAGTCCCCCACATTATATAGTATGATTTGGTGCTCATGTCACCTTATTATGCAAGATGGTTCAAGTCTCCCATAGTGCATATGTATACCATCTGGTTTGTGTGGACACACGCACTGAGACCCTTCCAACTGGGGATAGCTAAGCCCATATAGCCTGTCGATGCCTTCTTATGTTATGATAGTTGAACTATACAATCCAGGATAAGTTTAAAGTGCATATTAAGCCTTGTTCCCTATCACGACATGTGATATATATATATATATATAAGCTTGATCATGTGCATTGATTTTGAATGATTTTGAACTATTAACCACGACATTAGTTTATCCTTATCCCAAATTTATGTGCTAGTGTTCACCCTATTAATTATCTCCAAATGTTGTATGCCTACACGATGTAGGCACCGGAGATACCTTTACCTTTCCTATGCAGAGTTTAGTTGATCAACTCGGTTCATTGGTTCGTTGTGGTGAAGTGGTGAGCTTTCATTCTTCAAAAGGCTTAGATATTTCATCAATTTTTCATTCTTAGAATTGAGTTGATAATTTTCATTATCATTTTAATTGTCATCTATCAGATTCGGGGACATGTCTCGATCAAGACTGAATTTTGGTTCTTGTGTTAGAAGACTTTATCGGATTACTATGGACTTGAGTGATGTTGGTTGGTTATTTTGGCCGCCGATAGTTAGAGATTATAGACATACCCTTTTGTAACACTCCACACTTTTAGGCTAGAATTCAAATTATTGTTCCTATGTATTCAGAGTTGAACCTAATGATTCTATGTCTATGTATGTGTAATCATCAATTATATAGTATGGGAATATCTTTGTATGTTAATCGAGGTCATAAAAATCTCCTAACTCAAAGATGAGTTGAGGACTTTTCTATCGATTGAGTTTTAATGGATTCTCCAACTAGAGTCCATTTTAAATGAGTGTATGTGCAAGAATATAATTCTTCAAGTGCCATACTATATATCAAATAAAAGATCTTCGATTATTCTTTCCGACACATCTGATTTCACCTTAATCCAATGTTGGAGTAGAATGTTATGGTCATTTTAATTTAGAGTGGCAGCCTCTCAATAAGGTGACGACGAAAGGTGATTATCCGTCAACTAAGTGATAAGCTATCAACCTCGTCATTAGCCTTAATCAGAATGTTACCAAATCCAGCTATAAGGTGATGACTTGAGGTGATAAGTTGTCAACTAGGTGATGAGCTATCAACCTCATCGTCAGCCTTAACCAGATCATTAAAAGAAGATGACGACTAGGTTGATAAGCCATCAACTAGTTGACAAGCTATCAACTAAGTCATCAACTAAAAAATTTGTAATTTTTATTTTGTTTTTTCTAGGTGTATTTTGGTCTTTTCCTCACCACAAACCCTACCCCTATGCTTTAAAAACATAAAGAGGCATTATTTTCCCCCATCCTCAATCACTTAACACATTTTTCCTCCTCCTAACATCAAGAAAATCAAGAACATAAAGAGTAGGGTTCCTCACCAAAAGTTCAAGCCTCCCTCCCCAAGAGCAAGAAATTCAGTCTTTCTTCCTCAAGAATTCACGGATTCAAGTTTCAATTTCAGTCTTCTTCAAGAATTCATTCAATTAATGTATGTGGGGTTTATGAACAAAGTTATTCTTTCATCATTGTGACAAAAGTGAATGGTTTTAAGATTGAATTTCATTATTTTGATTTAGGATTCATACCCAAATAGCCATATTCATGAATTGTGATATTGCCATGACATTGAAAGCTTTAAGTGCATCAAGATTTACATATATTTATGTTTTGACTTATGAGATTCATATTTTGATTTAAATTTTATTATGTTTACCAGGATTGTTAAAAGATTTCAAGATTAATATTTATCATAAAGTTTGGTTATGAATTTCTATGAATTAAAGCATGAACTCAAGTCTTAAGTACTAGTATTGAGTTTACAAGAAGATTATGATCTTAAGCTCCATTAACAAGTTTATACCATGATTTGAAGAAAATATTGATCTTTTGATCCTAAGATAAGATATGAAATCCACAATTGTTCATCTTGATTATGATTTAAAGAAAGAGAAGCATAACTGGTTTTCAGAGTATAAACCCTTATGCTATTTTAAGGTGGATTTCTTAAAGTATGAGCATATAAGTAATATGGGAGTAGTATTCAACACAAGTTGGATATGAGTTCGAGGTCACATACCCCAGAACTATGTACCAACATAAGTTTAAGTTCCAATATGGGTTAAGTATAGTGATCATTTAAGTTAAGGTTCTATTCCGATGAAAAGAGTCGAATAATTCTCCCCAATACGGGTAAGATGTTGGACTGCTGGTTAGAAGAACCTCCCTAAGAAATAATAATGGAAAAGATTTCAAAACTAAGTGTTTTGGCGCACAATGCTTATACTTATTCTTCGTTACTCATGTTTATGATTTTGCAGTCTTTGTTTTATTCAAGCTCAAGGTGAGTCATTTAGACTTAGCATGCATTATTTTAAAGTCTATAAGTATATTACGTTATTGTTTTACTTATGCATTCATCCCCACATACATAGTACATTCCAGAAGTACTAACCAACATATATGTCTATGTACTACATTGACCTATAATGTAGGTACCAGTTATAGCCCACACATCATAATCAGACAGCTCACAACTTCTAGTCATTAAGTAATGAGTTCTTTTGATTCGACGACTCGATTCAACAATATTTTTTGTATCATTCTTTCATCCAGTTGTATTTATTTGGGATTGATGGGGTCATGTCCCAGTTTTCTATAATTAGTATTGTAGAGGTATCATAGACAGTCAGTAGAGTGGATGTATTTGATTTCAATTTTATTTTGTGTACCATAGTTACAATCATTTTAAATAGTTTTGTTTTGAATATGTTCAACTAAAGACATATATTCTGTGTATTACTTCCAGTTTTAGGTATGTTAAATCAGTAGCTAGAGTATCATGCCAGTACATGGGTTAGCTTGGGATCACTTGTGGTCCTAAGCACCATGTCACGTCTAGGGGGTAATATCGGGGCGTAAAAACATTATTCTTTAAACTTACCATGTTATATGATTGGAATTCATCCGAAATTATGGATATTGTGTGGTTTGTTTACTTGTATAGGGGTGGTATTCGATCCCCGGTAGGACATAAGTTATCAATCATGGCTAGGCTCTAATTCAGGTCATGACAAAGATGGTATCCGAGCTTTGTTTTGGTGTCACTGGGTGTCCAAAAAATACATTCCAAGTAGAGTCTCATTTATGTGTATGTAGCATGCCAAACTTATAAAGGAGAGGCTACGAGGTATTTAGGAATGCTTCCCTTTCTTGTTGTTCTATTTCAAGCTATAGAATCTAAGGTCTTGAATCTCCTCTAATTTTTGTTTGGTTACTTTTAATATCATACCTCCTATAAGATCTAATGTTTTTGGAAACTCTTCTATCCTATTTGAGGAAAATATGGATGGAGCTCATCCTACTCCAGGAGTTCAGACCAGGTCTAGGGTCGCTACTTCTAACTTTCCTGAGGGAGATCCACTGGTTCTCTTTTTTCTCTTCAGGAATCGAGGCTGGTGTGTCTAATATTGAGTTTGACCAGTTGATTCATTTTCTTACACAGTTGGTGGCCACCAAGACTAAGTATGCTTCTTCTATTGCTCTTTCCTCTAAGGACACTAGAGTTGTCTAATTTATGAGCTTGAGTCCTCCTATTTTTGTTGGTTCTAAAGTTGAGAAAGATCCTCAAAATTTCATTGATGATATCGAAAAGATCTTCGATATGATGCATAATACTGATGTGGAGGGAGTACAGTTCATAACTTATCTGTTGAAGGATGTGGCATATCAGCAGTATGAGGAGTAGGACCACTCTAAGGGTGATGATGTTGAGTCTGCTTTGTGGGATATTTCTCTAGTGCTTTCCTTGATCGCTTCTTTCCTAAGGAGTTGACAGAGGCAAAAGCTAAGGAATTTATAAATTAAAAGCAAGCCAGGATGACAGTAAATGAGTATGCCTTAAAGTTTCATTAGTTGTCGCGTTATGCTTCTGAATTGATGTCTAACATGAGGGCTAGAATAAGGAAGTTTACCTCTGGGTTGTCTCGTGAGTTGATCATGGAGAGCAAGGCTGCCTTGTTGAACAAGGATTTGGACATCTCTATACTTGTGGTGTATATGCAACAAGTGAAAGAGGAAAAAAGAAGCAAGCAAAGATAAGTGAAAGCTAGAATAAGAAGTTTTTCTATTCGAATCAGGGTGAAGGTTAGCAGTAAAGTGGTAGAGACGGTGGAAAATGGTCTAAGAAGAAATGGGCCAATCCTGGTTCCTACTCAAAGGCTAGTGCTCCTTATCCAAAGTTGTCAGGTGATCACCATTCTCAATATAATAGTGGGTTTAGTGCACCAAGAGCCTAACCTCAGGCTAGTGGGGCACAGTCAGCTCCTTCGTACCCTCCTTGTAGATTATGTGGTCAGGTGCACTGTGGTGTTTGCGAAGTGAGGAGGAATATTTAATTCCCTGAGAGTACACTCTAACACCACACGGTGCTTATAGTCTTGAGAGACCACAAGCTAATCCATGAGTTGGTACTTTCTGTGAGCACTAAATAATATACTAATAATGAATATGTGCGGAAACAACTAGGTATGCCATAAGTTTTAAATAATGAAAACAATACAACTAAAATCCACAAGTTTGAAACATAAGAAAAAATGCTAAAAACTGACTGATAAAATTGACAGCTAACTGATTGTATGAAATGTTTGAAACCCTCTAAAACTGACTAAATGAGAGTTGATGAGATAGACCCCAACTAACCCCAACTTACTACTGAACTAAAATATTGAAATAACATAATCATTCATCAGATATGAGGACTCAACACTGCTATTGCTGCTAATGCGCTGGGATTTCTAGGTGTGGTCGGGGACTTGAGCGTCCGAACCTATGAAATGATACATCATAGTGTAAGAAACGAGTATGGTATCAGTGCTTTGAATGTACTGGTATGCTAGATGGGTTAGGATGATATGCATGGGCTTATGCACATAAATAATAACTGACTGAATGAATAGCATGAGATAATTGATACATGGTACGCATGAAAGCTATAAAATTTGAGGATGCATGACCAAGAATATAACATGATACTTGAATAGTTTGTAAACTGAAATACTAAAATCTATGTACAGATTTAACTAATAAACTATTTTCTATTGTCAAGAAAACCTGAACTGACTTCCGAAGTGATACTGGACTAAAATTGTAGGAGCTATCATCTAACCGACATGCCCCAATATGAGCTAATTGGGGTCCAACCTGTGAACCCACTTATAAGGGTGTTAGTACCATACCACGGGTACTAACACTGGTTGTGTGGATCCATTAAAGTGAAATTCTGAAGGAATAAAGAGTCACCCTCTACTGGCAGGTGCCCTAGTAAGATATATGTCAACCCTCAACTATCACGTTAACATCTGAACCTATACTGGCTACGTAGTTTTGGAATATAGAGACTGCTTCTAAAGGTCACACCCTCAACTGGCAGGTGAGACCCTATCCCTGGGTTCGCTCGGTGCTAAATCCTACTCCCAACTAGACTGACTCTGATTACTAGACTAAACTGAGCTTACTGATATGTTTACTAACTGAACTGATAATACTCTAATATATCTTAAACCATTCTAAAAATACTGAGATTAAGTAAAAAGATAAGTTTTCGGATATTCATAACCCAAGACTCAACAACATTACCATTAGAAACATACAAAATCTTCAAGAGCATGATAAGTAGTCATTGTTCAAATTCATCTCTTAGGCATTTCATAAAACACATGGGGTCATAAAGTTAAAGCATGAGAATAGTTAAATCATGGCATAATAACATAATTTCAATACAAAAATCATGAGTTAAGGATATAACATGCAAATATCATCCTTCTAACGGGTCAAAGGCTAATTCCAACAAAAACACATGTAAACATGATATATAAATCAAAATTCATGAAAGTTCATGGATAAAATTTATGAAAACATATAAAGGTCATGATTTTAATCTTTAAACCAAATTCTTAGACTCCATGGGTGAAAAGGACCCATGAATGAACATCTAACATACCTTAACTGATTAATTTTCGTGAATTCTTGGTGATTTTTTGAAGATTGAACTTGGATTTGAAGAAGCTAGGGTTTTGTTCTACAGATAGATTGTGAAAAGATGATTGATTTTGCCCTATTTTGGGACATTAATATCATGTTATGAGTGAGGCAAAGTAAGGGGAAAATGACTCAAATACCCCCACATACCCAAAATTAATTAAACTAAACATGACCAGTGACGCGATAAGTGACACATTCTGTTGCACTCCACCAATGCGATAAGTTGTGCGCTGCGTCCATATCACGCTGACTCGCGGGTTTGAACATCCAAACAAGCCTCAAACCTCATCCAAAAAACCCAAAAATTTCCCGAGGCATGCTTTCGACCACCCCAATCATAAATCAACTTAAAAATCAACGTTCTAAGGCCGGGAAGGTTGGAATTTAAATCATTGAAGTTTAAGAGGTTTTGGAAATGACTAAGTCTTACACTTGGTGAAATTTTCCAAGTCTTTGACTCCTTTAGCATGGAAGAGTGAGCTGAAACAAGATAGGATCTTACGTGGTCTTATAATATCTCCTCGTTGGGAACATTCATTCTCGAATGAGACTAGTTAAGCTAAGAATTATTGAGGTGCTAAGATTAAATGCTAAATATGCACAACTAAAACATGATTACATAACTGAGTCTGAACGTGGTGACTGACTGAATTGATTCGTGAATGCATGCAATGACATAAATATGTTCATATGGCTGGGACTGAGATTAGAAAATAGATAATCTAAGGGAAAACTATTAACTTAAACTAAATCTGAGTTTATTGAGAAAAGGTGAGGGTACTTGGTTCACATATCTTCTTCTGCTTCCTAAGTGGCTCCCTCAGTGGACTGATTCCGCCAAAGAACTTTGACCAAGGTAACTTCTTTATTCCTTAGTCGAAGAATCTGGCGATCAAAGATTTTAACTGGGACTTCTTTGTAAGAAAGAATATCCCGTGCATCTAATATTTATAATGGAACAACGAAAGCTAGATCACCAATACACATTTTCAACAAAGAAATGTGAAACACTGGGTGCACTGATGCCAAATCTACAGGCAACTCAAGCTCGTAAGCTACTTTCCCAAAGCAGCTCAAGATCGTATAAGGGCCAACATATCAATGACTAAGCTTCCACTTCTTGCCAAACCTCTTCACTCTCATCATGGGAGAGATTTTCAAATAAACCAAGTTTCCAACTATGAACTCGAGATCCCTCCTATGCATATTCACATAGAATTTCTGACAGCTTTGGGTTGTCTTAAGATTTTCTCTAATTACCTAAACTTTCTCCAATGCATCGACTACTGAATCTGGTCCTATCAACATGGTCTGATCTACCTTACACCAACCAATAGGAGATATATATCTTCTCTCATATAGAGCCTCAAATGAAGCAATTTGAATACTGGAATGATAACTGTTATTGTAGGCAAACTCAATCAATGGTAAGTGATCCTCCCAACCGCCCTTAAAGTCGATAACACAAGCTCTCAATATGTCCTCTAGGGTCTGAATGGCCCTCTTTGCCTGACCATTTTAATAAGGGTGAAAGGCTGTACTGAGATGAACTTAAGTACCAACACCCTTCTAAAAAGCTTTCAAAAAGTGAGAGGTAAACTGAGTAACTCTATCTAAAATAATGGACAATGGGACTCCATGCAACCTAACCAGATCTCTAATGTAGATCTTGACATAATCCTTGGCTAAATAGGAAGTATAGACTGGTAATAAATGGGTTGATTTGGTTATTCTTTCTATAATGACCCAAATCAAATTATGCTGATGACGTGAACGAGGCAATCCTATCACAAAGTCCATGTTTACCTCTTCCCACTTTTAAGTGGGGATGGTGAACTCCTACATAGTTCCACTAGGTATTTGGTGCTTAACCTTAACCTGCTGACAATTAGCACACTTGGCTACAAACTTTGCAATATCCTTTTTCATACTACTCCACCAATAAATTTTCTACAAATTATGGTACATCTAAGTGGCTTCGAGGTGAATACAGTAATGCGCACCCTTCGCTTTTGCGAGAATTAAATGTATCAAACCATCTACACATGGCACACACAGTCTACCCTAGCAACGTAACACACCACCTCACCCTTAGGAGCAAACCTGTACTCTCTATTGTCTGACTGACTCCTTCAACATAACTATACTGGGATCCCTATCTTGCTTTTTTTTTCACTTCGGTAACCAAAGAAGATTCTGTACTATTCTAAACCTAAACACTACCTTCAGTTGAGTCAACCAAACGAAATACTAACTTAGCCAACTGATAAAACTCCTGAACCAACTTCTTCATATCATTATCAATGTGAGCCATACTACCCATAGATAATCTACTAAGGGCGTCTACCACTACATTGGCTTTGCCCGGATGATACAAAACACTTATATCATAATTTTTCAACAATTCTAACCACTGTCTCTGATGGAGCTCTCTATGAAAATATATACTACAAACTTTTATGGTCCGTGAACACATCAACATGCACCACATATAGATAATGCCTCCAAATTTTTAAGGCAAACACAACAACTGCTAACTTAATATCATGGGTAGGATAATTCTTCTCATGGGGTTTAAGCTGCCTAGAGGCATAGGATATGATCTTACCTCTTTGTATCAAAATATAACCCAAACAAACTATCGAAGTATCACCGTAAAAAATAAACCTACTTGAACCATCTAGGAAGGTCAAAATTAGGGCTACTGTGAGTTGAGTCTTGAACTTCTTAAAACTCTCATCACAATAATCTGACCACTAAAACTTGACTTTCTTCTGAGTCAATCTTGATATGGGGGATGCAATAGATGAAAACCCTTCAATATACCATTGAAAATAGATAGCCAAACCAAAGAAACTCCTGATATTTGATGGATAAATGGGCCTGGGGTAGTTTCTCACTGCTTTGGTCTTTTTAGAGTCAACACTAATGACATCACCGAAAATAATATGATTAAGGAAAGCTATTTATTTAGCCATAATTTGCACTTACTGAATTTGGAAAACAACCGATGGGATCTAAGAGTCTACAATACTATTCTGAGTTGGACTGCATGATTATTTTTATTGTGGAAATAGACATGGATGTCATCTATGAAGACTATGAAGAACATGTCCAAGTACTTCTTGAACACTCTATTCATCAAGTCCATGAAAGATACTGGGGAATTTGTTAGACCAAAGGACATGACTAGAAATTCAAAGTGACATACCAAGTTCTGAAAGCTATTTTTAGAATGTCATATTCTCTGACTCTGATCTGATGATTGCCGGATCTGAGGTTTATCTTATAAAAATAACTGTCACCCTGAAGTTGATCGAACAAGTCATCAATCCTGGGGAGTGGATACTTTTTCTTGATTGTGACTTTGTTCAACTGATGGTAATCGATGCATATTCTAAGAGAACCATCTTTCTTACACATAAAAAGGACTGGAGCGTCCCATGGGGAATCATTGGCCCTGATGAATCCCTTAGATAATAGATATTTCAACTTATCTTTTAACTTCCTAAGCTCCATGGGAGCCATTCTGTAGGGTGGAATAGAGATAGGCTGGGTATTTGGAAAAAGGTTTATTCTAAAGTTAATTTCCCTTTCAGGAGAAACTCTGGGAAGATATTTTGGGAGTACATCGAGAAATTCCCTCACTACTGAAACTGACACAAGTTTTGAAATCTCTGAACTAGTGTTTTTAATTCGAACAAGATGGTAGACATACCCCTTGGATATCATTTTTCTTGCACTAATGTACAAAACAAGCTTACCCTAAGCGGTAAAGTACTACCCTTCCATTTGAGGACTGGTTCATTCGGAAAATGAAAATGAACAACTTTGTTTCTATAATCAACTGTAGCATAGAATGAGTAGAGATAATCTATACCGAGAATGACATCAAAATCAGTCATCTCTAACTCCACAAGGTCTACTGAAGTGACTTTCTAGGATATTGTGATCGGATAGTTCCTGTATACCTACCTGCTATAATGGAGATACCTACTAGAGAGGAAACTGAGAAGGGTTCTGCTAAAGTCTCAGGACTGACACCAAAACTCACAACTATATAGGGGGTTACAGAAGAAGGCAAAGCTACGGGGTCTAACAAAGCATAAACAAGTAAAAAAAGACCTTTAACATACTATTAAGCACCCTGCTGAGTCGGGCGACCGGATGGAATTGAGAGACGACTGAACTGAACTTGTTGACCACTATTTTGGAAATCCCTGACTATATGGCTTGGCTTGCCATACCTAAAGCATACATCACTACCAGCTGTACATACACCCTGATGGTTTCTACCACATTTCTAACTAAGAGGATTTGTACAACCACTATTCACACTACCCTAAGACTCTAACCCTTGTGCCTTATCCCGATTATCATTTCCGAACTTTGACACTAGATAAAGACAGAGCTAGGTATAAAGATTTTTGATGGGATTGAGGATGGTTACCACCCTCTAATATTGGCTGAGCAAAACTAAAGCTACATTTTCTGGCTCTCTTATTATCCCTCTCTTTTTCCTTAAATTTATTCTCCTTAATTTATTGAGCATGAACCATCAAACTAGATAAGTCCATCTCCTTAATCAACATCACAATCCTACACTCCCTGACCATGCTATCAGCTACCCTAGAAACAAACTTACTCATCCTAGACCTGGCATCAGATACCACATTAGGAGTATACCTGGCCAGCTGAGTAAACTTAAGAGAACAATCTTTCAAACTTATGTTTCCCTGGTTCAAATTGATAGACTCCTGAACCTTAGCTTCCCTTAACTCCAAAGGAAAGAACCTATCTAAAAAGGCTGTAGAAAACTTCTCCCATTCAATAGGTCCTGTATCTATGTCTCTATCTCCCTTCCACTACTTATACCAGGTGTGAGTAATATTTTGCAACTAGTGATACCCAAATTTGCACTCTCAGTAGAAGTCATACCCATAATATCAGTTACCTTCTGAACCATGTCAAAAAACTACTGCGGATCCTCATCAGACTTGGATCCCAAAAATAAAAGAGAGTTTATCCGGGTGAAGTCTCGAATCCAAGCTATGGCAATATTAGCCACTGGATTGGCTGGGATAGTAGTCTACTAATTATTATTAGTTGCTACTAAGTGAGATAAAGTAGTGAATTCAACTCTGAATTTGGCATTAGAGACATGCTCATTCAGGGGATTTTCCTAAATAGGCAGAGGTGCAGGCTGGTTTTCATTTCTCCTTCCGTTATTCTTTCTAGGAATCATGTTCTATAAATGAAAAGAAGATTTAATTATAAAGAGAGTTTAAATTAAGATCATGCTCTTTCACATAACATGCATATTGAAAAATAGAGAACTTTTCCCAAAATAGCTTGTAGCCTTTTATCCATAAGTATGGCACGCTTCACACCTATTCACAAGACTCTACTCAATGGGGTTTTTAGAATCTCTAGGACACTTTGAAACTTTATTCTCTAATACCAAGTTTGTAACACCCTGAGAATACACCCTATTACCACACGATGCTTACAGTCTTAAGACACCACAAGTTAACCCATGAACTAGTACCTACTATGAGCACTAAATAATATAATAATAGCAAACATGTGCGGAAAAAACTAAGTATGCCATAAGGTTTCAATACTGAAAATAATACAACTGAAATCCACAAGTCTGAAACATAAGAGAAAATGCTAAAAACTAACTGATAAAACAGACAACTAACTGATTGTCTGAAATGTCTGAAAGCCTCTAAAATTGACTGAATGAGAGTTGATAGGACATACCCCCAACTAAAACTAACTGACTACTAAACTAAAACACTGAAATAACATAAGTAGTCCTCGGAATATGAGGATTCAACACTGTTACTACTGCTGATGCGCTGGGTGGTCTAGGTGCGGTCGGGGACCTGAGCATCCGAACTTATGATATGATACATCATAACACAACAAATGAGTATGAAGTCAATACTTTGAATGTACTAGTATTCTAGATAGGGTTAGACTAATGTGCATGGGCTCATGTACATGAATAATAACTGACTGAATGAAAAATAGGAGATAAAAAATACATGGTATGCATGAAAGCTATAAAATCTGAGGATGCATGACCGAGCATATAACATGATACTAGAATAGTATGTAAACCAAAATACTGAAATTTGAGTACTGATTTAGCTAATAAACTGTATGATATGATCAAGAAAGCCTTAATTGACTTATGAACTGAGACTGGACTAAAACTGTGGGAGCTATCATCTAACTGAAATGCCCTTATATAAGCTAATTAGGGTCTATAATATAATACTAACTAAACTGATAATACTCTAATATACCTGAAATCATTCTGAAAATACTAAGACTAAGTAAACAACTAAGTTTTTGGGTATTCATAACCCCTAGGACTCGTTAACATTACTAGTAGAAACATACTAAATCTTCAAAAACATGATAAGTAGTCATTGTTCAAAACTCATCTCTTAGGCATTTCATCAAACACAATGGGGTCATAAAGTTAAAGCATGCAAATAGTTAAATCATGGCATAATAACATAATTTCAATACAAAAATTATAGGTTAAGGATTTAATATGAAAATATCATCATTCAAATGGGTTAAAGGCTAATTCCAACAAAAACACATGTAAACATGATATAAAAATCAAATTTCATGGAAGTTCATGGATAAAATTCATGAAGACATGTAAAGGTCGTGATTTTAAACTTTATAATAGATTATTGGACTCCATGGGTGAAAAAGAACCCATGAATGAACATCTACATACCTTAAATGATGAATTTCGTGAGTTCTTAGTGATTTTTTGAAGCTTGAACTTGGATTTGAAGAAGATAGGGTTTTGTTCTTGAGAGAGTTTATGAAAAATTGAGCAATTTTGCCCTTTTGGGACCTAATCTCATGTTATGGGTGAGGAAAATCAAGGGGAAAAGGACTCAAATACCCCCACATACCTTAAATTAATTAAACTGAACATGGCCAGTGATGTGGTAAGTGATGCACCACTCGATTAGTCAACATGCCATGTTGCACCCCACCAACGTGATAAGTGGTGAGCCACGGCCATAACGCACTGACTCGCTAATTTGAACATCTAAACAAGCCTCAAACCTCATCCAAAAAACCTGACACTTACTCGAGATAGGCTTTCGACGACCCCAATCATGAACCAACTTGAAAATCGATGGATTAATGCTGTGAAGGTTGGAATTAAAATCAACAAAGTGTAAAAGGTTTTGGAATGACTAATTCTTACACTTAGTGAAATTTTCTAAATCTTGGACCCCTTTAGAATGCAAGAGTTAGTTGAAATGAGATAGGATCTTATGGGGTCTTACATATATAGAGGGATTGTACTTCTAAGATTACTTTTAGGGTAAATAAGATTCCTAATGCTACTTTATCAGCTCCCACACCCAAAGATGTTGTGTCTTCTTTAGGCTCCAGCATTGGTTGGAACCGTCTGTATGCTCTTACCATCTACTAGTATTCTAAGACATCCCCCAATGTTGTTATTTGTACGCTCAAACTCTTCTCTCGTGATGTATCTTGTCTACTTAATCTAGGGTCTATTCTATATTATATGACCCCTCATATCGCTATCCATTTTGGTTTTGATCCTGAATATATTTCGTACCCCTTCTTAGTGTCCACCTCGGTGGGTGACTCTATTGTGGCTAGAAAATTCTATAGGGGTTGTGTGATGTTGGTCTATAGTAGGGATACCCTTGAGGATCTGATAAAGTTGGACATGTTAAACTTTGATATGATTTTGGGGATGGATTAGTTGCATTCATGCTATGCATCTCTTGATTGTCGGACCCGAAGGATCAATTTCCATTTCCCAAATGAGTCAGTATTGAATGGCAAGGTAGTTCCTTAGTACCTAAGGAAGTTTTATTTCATATTTTTGAGACCAAAAATTGGTTTCTAATCTGTGCCTGTATCACTTAGTGTATGTTAAGGATATTAGATTTGAAGGTCCTTTTTTTGCAGACTGTCCCTGTGGTCTATGAATTTCTTGAAGTGTTTCCTAATGATCTTCCTGGTGTTTCTCCCAATAGGAAAATTAATTTTGGGATTGATCTTCTTTAGGACATGTAACACTAGTATTTTCAAGCTAGTCTTTGAATCATTGTTCCTACATATATAAGCTATAATCTAAATAATTCCTATGCAAATATGAGTTTCATGATTTTTAAACTCGTGTTTTATTTGTTTTTAAGGTGAAAAATGTTCATAAGAATCACTTAGAATAAACTTGAGCTTAGAACTTTTGATTCGTCTAAAGTTTGGCATTTAATTCTACAAGGGTCTAATTTAAACATGTATAACTTTTTATAGACGTAGCATTTTGCAGATCAAGACCCACTAAATTTTAGCTAATTGAATTAGCTTTCCAACGATACCTATTTCGCCAAAATCCAATACCCAAGCAAAAAGTTATGACATTTTCCGTGTGAGGTAGTAAGCCAACGCGATAGCGATGCGACATGTCGACCAGCGCGTTGCGGAACTGTTTCACATGCTAATTCAGTTTATAAATGGTATAGGGGAACTTTGGTCACTTACACTCACCCAAATCCGCCCATAACACTTAATTTGAGCCCCCAAAAGCAATATACACTCAATTATTCATCTTTTATCTCAAAGAAAAACCCTAGCCTCCTCAATAACACTGAGAACTTTGTCAATTTTTATTCAAGAAAAGCCAGAAATCCTTAATTGCAGTATCAAAGCCTTGTTATTTAAAAAATACGGAAGTAGTATATATATGGATTTATTTAATTAATTCATTAATTATGATGAGATTTATATATTCCCCAAAAAATTATTTAAATGAATAACGTACAAAAATATAAAGAATTAAAACAAATAATATCTTAAAAACGTAAAGAATTAAAAATAAGGTTAGAAAAACTACAGTATAATATAATTGCCGGAGTTAGTAAAAACTCAATAAATGTACAAAAAGAAGAAATATCAAATTTAGAATCAACAATAGATAGTCTAGAATATACATAACAACATGATCTATTAACAATTAAATAAAAAGTGAACAAAGAAGAATTTATAATAGATGAAAAAATATATGAAAATCATGAAGGATTAAAAATAAAAATTATATTTTCTAATCTAGGGAGAAGGTATAAGAAAATAGGTGAACATTTATATTTAATGTTAGAAAAAGAAGAACTAAAATTAAAAGATAAATTGATAGTTATGGTGAGAATAGAAAAAGAAAATAAAGAAATAGATAGAAAATAGGAAATAGAAAAAATAAAACAACAAACTACAGAAGAAATATGAAAATTAGAATAAACTAAAAATAGTAGGATTGCTGAATTAGAAAAAGAACTACAAATGCTAAAGGATCTGTATGAAAAAAGACAGAAAGAAAAAGAAGAAAAAGATAAAGAACAAAAATTATTAAATGAGATAAATCAATTTAAAGAAAAATTAGAAATAAACAATAAAAAAAATAGAAACCAAGGAATTATAAATTACTACAATAGATGTTGAAGAAACAAATAATTATGATTCGGAAGATAGTGAAACATATACAGAAATCTTAACAAATACAAAAATTTAGAAATCAATGAAAAACAAGAAGTAATTAGTGAAGAAAACTTAGAAAATATAAACAAGGAAATAAACACTGTTGATAAAAAAGAAGATGAAATATAAAAAATATAATACCTAAAACATCAGAAATAAGAAAACCTACATATTATAAGAATAAGTTTAAAAGATATAATCTAAAGAATGACTATGACAAATGGACACCAAAACAAATAGTTAATAAAAATTATAACTTTTTAGACTTAAGATTGTGTAATAAATACAGAAAAAATAATACAATTATGGATAGGATATATGACAAAATAATTATTAGATAATAATATTAATATAACGGATGCACTAGAACATAAAGAAAAAACACTAATAGGAACAGTGAAATTATGGTTTTTAAATCTAACTGAAAATAGTAAAAGGGTATTAAGAACTGATAAACCTACAGAAGGAACATCATCAACAACAACAACTAAATTAACACCTATAGAATTATTAAAAAAATATGAAACATCTATAAAAGACGAATTTAGTAGCATGACAACAATAGAAGAAGAACAAAATGAACAGAAAAAATACAAATAGGAATTTAATGTTAAAATTAACAATATGTAATACGTGCTATGTAGATGGATATACTTGCGCATTTAAGGAATATTATTATAAGGGAACATATAATACAGAAGAAAGTAAAGAAATAAGAAAATTATATTTTAGTAAATTACCTGAACCATTTAGTTCAAAAATAATAAAAAGTTGGGATGAAGCAAAAATAGTAGATACTCTAGGAGCAAGAATAAAATTTTTACAACAATGGTATTGAAACCTATGTGAAAAATATAGACAAGAAATAAAAATGGAAAAAACATTAATAAGAAATTTTGCATGTTGCAAAGATAAATTAGCACCTCAATTTGGATGCGAAGAAAGATATTATAAGAAAAGAAAAAGACATAAGAAATATAAGAAATACAAGAAATCAAAATATAATTATAAAAAATCAAGAAAAAGATATTATGTAAAAAAAATTATAAACATAAAAGACCATATAGAAAAAAGAAATCTATAAAAGAATGTACTTGTCCTAATTGCGGAAAATTAGGACATTTAGCTAGAGATTGTAAATTACCTGAAAACCCAAAAAATAAATAAATATCAGAAATAAAAATAGAAAATGCAGAATATATGCAGATAGATTATATAGATTACGAATTAGAAAGTGAAGACAGTATATATGAAATTTCAGAAAATGAAATAGATAATGAAATAGCGAATAATGAAATAGATAGTGAATTAGACGAATTAAATGATTGAAGAAGATATACAAATAAACCAAATAACTGAAGAAGATATAAAAATAATAACAAAGGAAGAATATTTAAATGACGAAGGAATAGATCAAAAAATAATATTTGATAATAATATATTTGATGAAATAAAAGGAAAAGAGTTAGACTTAAGTGTAGAGGAAATATTTAAAATACCAACAATAAAAAATATGTTTACTAGGAAAAAGGAAGAATTTTACGTAGTAAGTCAAAAGGAACATGTAATAGACTATAGATATGCAAAAGGTAAAGCTAGTATACCACTAGTAACAAAAAGGATAATTAATAAATAAATAAACGATATAAAAAGTAGAGACCTAATAAAATATGTACACCTTGGAGGTACAGAGATACTAATAAAAGCATGTTTTAGAGAAGGAATAGATACACCAATAGAATTATATTTAGCAGATGATAGAATTTTAAAACCTATAGAAAAAAGTATAATAACTGCCATAAAAGGAAATTTAATATATCAAAAATTTAAATTTATAATAAGTGTGAATTATTCAGTAACAATAACAGAAAAAAATATAGATAAATCATTAGTATTATATTGGAAAATATCAAGAATAGAACTAACCCCAGGAATTAAAATATTTATAGCAAGATGTAAAAATCTATATGTATTAACAAGAAAACATAAAATAACGGGAAAAAATAAAATTAATAAAATATAAATAGAAAGTCCTTTTGAATATTTCGTAAAAACAATTGATAATAATGATTATAGTTGCAGAAATATAGACATAGAAGAAGATTAAGAAATAATAAATGATAGAATAAGTACAACAAAAAGAATAACTTATGAAAAAACCAGAATCATCAAGTTCATCAAAGAGAACAAGTTATGAAACAAGTTCAATAGTTTATTTAAACCAATATTACATAACTGGAATAATAAATGAAAAAGAATATTTAATACTCTTAAATACAGGACAAGAAGAAAATTATATAGCAAAATATCTAGTAAAAAATGAGGAAATAAAATCTGATAATAAGATATGCCCAGATCTACCAAGAAGCTTAATAAACGCTAAAAATATAGTAGAAAAAGAAATAACAATAGGAGTTAGAAAAATGAAAATAGAATTTGAAATAAACGAAGAAATACAAAAAACAGACATAATATTAGGAATAAAATGGTTAGAACAAGTAAAACCATATAATATAGAGCATACACAATTATCTATAACATATAACAGAGAGAAATTATTCTTAAGAAGAGCTTTAACGTGATATGAAAATATATGTATTAATGAAGATAGTAGTAGAAGGATATTACAGTAGATATTATACACCTATGATAGATACAGGAGTAGAAGCTAATTTATGTAGATATAATTATTTACCAGAAAGTAAATGGGATAAATTAAAAACACCAATAATAGTTAAAGGATTTAATAACGAAGGAAGCTTAATTACTTATAAAGCTAAGAATGTAAAAACACAAGTATGGGATAAAATATTAATAATAGAAGAAATCTATAATTATGAGCTAACATCAAAAGATATACTTTTAGGAATGCCGTTTTTAGATAAATTATACTCACATATAATAACTAGAAGAGATTGGTGGTTTACAACACCATGTAAACAAAAAGTAAGAGCAAAAAGAGTTACTAATAAAATAAGAAAGAAAACTTATTATATAGAAGGAAGTGAAAAAATTACACAAAAATTAAAAAATATAAAAAATACTAAAGATACAATAGAACTGGTCGTATTTTCAATAAATAAGAAGGAAATAACTATATTTTCAATAAATAAGAGAGAAATAATTAGAACAATTATATAGTGAGGATCCATTAAAAGGATGGGAAAAATATAAAACCACTATAATAATTGAATTAATGGATAAAAAGAGCATAATAACCCAGAAACCATTAACATATAATTTTAATGATTGAAAAGAATTTAAAATACGTATAGAAGAATTATTAGAAAAATAATATATACAAAAAAGTAAGAGTAAACATAATAGCCCAACATTTATAGTAAATAAACATAGTGAACAAAAAAGAGGAAAAAGCAGGATGGTTATTGATTATAGAAATTTAAATGCAAAACTATGACTTATAATTATCCAATACCAAACAAGTTATTAAAAATAAGACAAATACAAGGATACAATTATTTTAGTAAATTTAATTGTAAATCAGGATTTTACCATTTAACGTTAGAAGAAGAATCTAAGGAATTAACTGAATTTACGGTACCACAAGGATTTTATGAATGGAATGTACTACCATTTGGATATAAAAATGCAACAGGTAGATACCAACATTTTATGGATAGTTATTTAAACAATTACCTAATTGTATAGTATACGTAGATGATATACTATTATATACAAAAACTAAAGAAGAACATTTAAAATTATTTGAACAATTTATAGATATAATAGAAAATTAGGGAATAAGTTTAAGTGAGAAGAAAGCAAAAATTATGAAAAATCAGATAGAATTTTTAGGAATACAAATAGATAAAAGTGGAGTCAAAATGCAAGAACATATAGTCCAAAAAATAATAAATTCAGAAGAAGAATTAGATACAAAAAAATTACAATCATTTTTAGGATTAGTAAATCATGTAAGAGAATATATTCCAAAATTAGCAGAAAATTTGAAACCATTACATAAAAAATTAAAGAAGGATGTAGAATATAAATATAATGAAGAAGACAAAAAACAAGTACAGAAAATGAAATTACTTTGTAAAGAATTACCAAAATTACAATTTCCAAATGAAAATTAAAAATTTACATATATAGTAGAAGCTGATGCAAGTGAATATAGTTATGGAGGAGTACTCAAATATAGATATGAAGAAGCAAAATTAGAACATCATTGTAGATATTATTCAGGAATGTTTAATGAAACAGAAATAAAATGGGAAATAAACAGAAAAGAATTATGTTCTTTATATAAATGTTTAATAGCATTTGAACCATATATCCTGTATAACAAGTTTATTGTTAGAACAGATAATACATATGTACGATGGTGGCTAACAAGAAAAATACAAAACTCAGTTACGACAAAGGAAATTCGGTGACTAAATATACAGAATTTTACATTTACAATTGACGTAATCAATACTAACAAAAATATCATTGCAGATTACTTATCAAAACAAAGCTACTCAAAATGATTTACCAATGGCAGAGGCTGATGCAAAAGATACCCAGACTGATTTATTGCTCCAAATGTTTAAACAAATAGAGTTATTACAAGAACGAGTCATTACACTAACTACCGAAGTTACAAATGTAAAAGTGCAAGTCGAGCTCTATAAAAAAATAAGATATCGTGCAGGAAGAGCACATTAAAAAGCTAGATCTTGAAGGTGATGATAGGCGAATTTACGCACCTATATCAATATATTTTGCCCATATTTTAGCCTAGTTTTGAGAACAAATTATATATTTCATGCACTTTTAGTCCTTTTTCCTATAAATGAGCTAACAAATATGATTAGTAAAGTTTCAGGTATAAATGATGCAAAATACATCATTTTATGGCTTACTTGACACAAAAGAAAGCTCACGAAGAAAGGAAAGGGAGTTTACACGCCTAAGGACCAAAGCTGCTGCATGGAAAATCTGTCCCGGGCTAACACAGCATTTCTGAAGACTTTGGGGACTTACAGACACATAGCTGGATTTGGACAATGATACATTAACCTAGTACAATTGGGTTATTTATTTCATTAGTTTATTTGGATTATGATAATGTTACATTAACCTAGTACATTTGGGTTAAGTATTTCATTAGTCTAGTAGGATTTGGTTATTTATTTCATTAGCTTAGTAGGAGTAGGATATGGGTATTATAAATACACTATCATGCTAGAGATTTTTAATTAATTCCTCCCTTAGAGGAGAAGACATTCAACAATTAATTTTCTTCCATCCCTCTCATCTTCCACTACAAACACTTCTAATCTTTCCATTAATTCTATTCTTAAATTCCACAACAAGAGAATCGTTACCAAGCTAAGGAAACACGCCTCACGCCTATCACTTGATCTACACGCCATTACTCAATATCGTGATATAATAACAATGTCAATCGTGATCTCCTTCGCAATCATGGGTAACTAAACTTCTTTGTTGGGGTTATGGAAGCCGAATGAGTTACTATCTATTACTGTGAGTTTGTGAGTTCGTGACACGTATATTGCTTATATCATTATTCTCTTCATCTTAATCTACATTCCTTGTGGTTGCAAACGCAAGAATACGCCAGTCTAACATTTAACTTGGTCGAGAGAAAGGTTATTTGTCTGGAAAAGAGATAATGTCAAGGTAGTAGGACACCCTTTCCTATTAAAAAGCTAGTGCCGTAACTGGACTAACCTCTTGGAGAATTCGTACCGTTAGACACGCTTTAAGCTCGAGAGAGTTAAAGTGAAATAGTCCTTGTTGAGGTCGAGAGACGCTTGGATTTACCATCGACTACAATTCTCTATAAGCAATTGCATGTCAGAATTCTACACACTCATAGCCAATAGAGACGTATACCTCAGAAGGTGGATATAACCCCAACGCTTCAATTCACATTGTTTACAACTGACGTAACATTCTTTCTTTTTATTTTCAGCTTTTATTTTGTTACATTACTTGCACGACAAGAATCCCCCCTTCTTACGAGACTTGCACCAAAAGTTTAGTAATTTTACTTACTTGTTGGCCAAGCTATTCCCTGTGGGATCGACACCCAACCCAGGTTGGGTTCTATATTTGCTAACGACCGCTTTACACTCAAACGAGAGTTGTAGATTGAGCATTATCAAAAATTGGCGTCGTTGCCGGGGAATACGAGTGTCAATCAAGTTTGTGATAATTACTAGATCCTTTGGTCAAAGATTCTCGTACTTTTACTTTTAGTTGTTGTTTTTGTTTTGTTAGGTTTATTCAGTGCATCAATGGAGGCACAACATGAAAGGATGGCTGCTCAAGTGCATCAACAGAATATTGATAACCGTAGACGAGCAACAAATCCTGACGATGAGGATCTGGGCGATGAAGAGTTATTAAACCCACAATATACTGCTGAGATGGCGACACCAGCAAACAGAAGAGATCGTCAAGCAAGATATAGGCCTGAACGCCGAACTGTACCAATGCTGTTCGATGATGATGAAGATGATCTTGACGAAGCTGGTGCCACAGAAGCTATTATTCTTCCTCCCTTAGCACCTGGAGCAAAGTTCAATATCACTAGCACCATGATTCAGCTTTTGCATCTCAAGGGATTATTTGGTGGACTAGCAGGCGATGATCCGAATATGCATCTGATCAACTTTATTTCTACATGCAAGTCATTCGACAATTCTGGAGTTGGACAGAATGCAATTCGACTACGCTTATTTCCATTGTCTCTGTCTGGGGAGGCAACTCTATGGTTGAATGGGCTAATTCCTGATTCTATTACTAATTGGAGGCAATTAAAAGACGCTTTCCTAGAAAGATTCTTTCTGCCATCCAAAAGAGCACAGTTGAGAGATGAGATCATCAATTTTCGACAGCTTCCAACTGAAGCTCTCCACGAAACATGGGAGAGGTTCAAGACGAAGCTAATGCGATGCCCAAACCATCATATGACCAATGTCCACTTGATGGAGATATTATACAGATCGTTGAATTCGGTGACTAAGCCAGTGGTTGATAATGCGGCTGGAGGATCATTTATGGACCTCACCTTTGGTCAAGCAAGCAATATGCTAGATCGTATGACGAAGCAAAGTAGAGCTTGGCATACCAGGGATTCTGAGGTAGCAAGCCCCACTTTATCTATTGGCATGACTGCAGACCAAAGAAGAAGAGAAGAAGAACGTGATCAAGATATGGCGCATTTGAAAACACAAATGGATATTCTTACAAAGCATTTATTATCAGGGAAGACCGAAAAAGTGAAAGCTATTGCGTCAAAAGGAAGAGACGAATCTGATTCGGAAGATGAGGCCAACTACTTGAACAATCAGGGGGGTTTCCGTGGGAATGCCCAAGGAAACCAAGGTCGGAACTATTATGATAAACCTGGAAACAAAGACCAAGGTATTTGGAAGAACAAGAATGAAAAGAGTGGTTCGTACGTTCCCCCTGGAAGACGTGACACCACCACATCTAATTCTGGAAGTATGGAGGACATGATGGCTAAATTATTGAAAGGAGTGGAAGCAACGAGCACGGGAGTAACGGAGGTAATTAATGATTTGTCCGCCATAAAACAATTAGTAGATTCACACTCCACTTCAATTAGACAACTAGAGCAGCAATTCAGTCAACTTTCAGCAGCACTCAACCAAAGAAAGGCCAGCACTTTACCTAGCGATACTGTGCAAAACCCAAGGAATGATGGGTCATGCATGGCCATCACTACCAGAAGTGGTAAGGTGCTAGAAACTTCAGCAAAAGGCAAGAAAGTGATTGACGAAGTTGCGGACATAGATGACAACGCAAAAGGAGAAGATGCCCCAGCTACTACTCCTGACGTCAAAGACGCCACATCGAGTAATGTGCAGCTTGAAAAAGTGGAAAAATGGAAGCAAGAGGAGAAGAACACCATGGAGAGAACACTTCCATACCCACCACCACCTTTTCCCCAAAGATTGAAGAAGGTGGCGGATGATACAAAGTTCAGCAAATTTATGAATATGTTAAAGCAGATGACCATTAATGTTCCATTAGTGGAGGCACTTGAACAAATGCCTAGGTATGCGAAATTTATGAAGGATCTCTTGACAAAGAAGCGGGCAGCAAGTTATGACTTTGCGGATAATGTTCATCATTGTAGTGCAATCTCTACAAGGTCGCTAGTTCAAAAGAAGGCAGATCCTGGAGCTTTCACTATTCCTTGCACAATTGGATCATTGGATTTTGCCAAGGCATTGTGTGATCTAGGTGCTAGCATCAATTTGATGCCACTATCCATCTACAAGAAGTTGGGGTTAGGCGATCCAACACCAACCAATATGAGACTCGTGATGGCTGATAGGTCAGTAAAATGACCTGTAGGTAAAATGAATAATGTGTTGGTGAAAGTTTCTTCATTTATCTTTCTTGCAGACTTTATTATTCTGGATTGTAAGGAGGATTCTGAAGTTCCCATAATCTTGGGACGTCCTTTCCTTGCAACTGGAAGTGTGCTTATTGACATAAAAGATAATGAGCTTTCGTTTCGAATTAATGACGAAGTGGTACGG
This sequence comes from Capsicum baccatum var. pendulum, assembly GCA_030864225.1. NCBI lineage: Eukaryota > Viridiplantae > Streptophyta > Magnoliopsida > Solanales > Solanaceae > Capsicum > Capsicum baccatum. The sequence continues at coordinate 209,324,156 of CM061561.1, read as the reverse complement.
TTTGATATATGCAAAGTAATGAAGCAACCCAGCGATATGAATGAGTTATCTGTAGCTGATGAGGATATGAAAGCATTATCTATAGAGAAACAGCCTACTGTTGAGCCATTGTCTGCTGCGCCACTGAATGTTGAGCATGAGGACAATGAAGAACTTATGGGCGAGCTAACAGAAACAGAGCCGTATACTCCTAAGAAACCGGAATGTGATCTCAAGAATCAACCAACAGCGAAGACTCCCATTGACGAGCCACCAATGCTAGAATCGCAAGAGCTCCCCGATTATCTAAGGTATGTGTTCTTGGAAAGTAGAAATATACTTCCGGAGAGCGCATATAATTTAAGTGAACAGCACGTAGAGGCTCTCATCTCTGCTCTGAAGAGATAAAAGAGAGCTATGGGTTGGACTATTGATGATATAATTGGAGATTCTCCGGGAAAATGTAAGAGCCATCTCGAAGAAGATCGCATGCCCACAGGTAAGCCTCATTGTCGTCTAAATCCTTTCAGAAAATGATCCATCACTTACCTCGACGAAGTCTGAGTACTCGAGGTAACCATGTCATGCCACGACAATAAATAAGGCGCTAGATGGAAGGCAACCCATTGTTTATCATTTTTCATTTATCGTTTATTGTTTTCTTTCATTCTAGTACTTGTTTTGTTTTTAATGAAAATCCAAAAATAAGAGTCGTGGCTAAGGCGCTTGGTGGGAGGAAACCCATCGTACTAATCGTTTTCATTGGTTTTGAGTAAATATAGGTGCGAGAAGTATTCAACGAGGAGATTGGTTGCAACGGACGATTTGGACGTATTGTATGGCAAAGGTGGTAAGTTAGGTATAAGGATGCATAAGGCTATGGATTGAGCATTACTCATGCTTAAATAAGCATCGAGGAAGGCTAGGCCTAGGTAAAACTAGGCCACGAACAATGCAAAACCTATCCTATAGCCTAAGGTCTCGGAATCTAGTGTGTTATACACTATGCGCCGCTCATTCCTAAGTGTGCTTTTGACTATGCGCCGCCTATGCTATGGCATTAGGTCTCAGGATCTCATATGCCATAGACTATGCGGCGCATATGTCCCTAAATTCCATAGACAATGCGCCGCATAGTATATGGCATTCTTAAATAAATGCATGGCATATGCTATGGCATTCTGCTCAACTAGGCAAAGCATTAGGCACCGCCTATGGTCACTTTTGGTCTCCAAATCCGATTTTAATGGGTCAAAACTCGACCCAACCTTTTCTTATAAATATGAGACTTAGTATTGAACCAAAAACACATTGGAAACCTAGCTTATGCACCACTTATAGTCTCCAAATCATATCAAAAAAGTTTTGTTTTGTTTTTTTTCTTCACAAGAACATCATCCAAAGGCTTCAACCAAGTAAGTACTACTTTGTTCTTCATTTATACTTTGTAAGTACTACATTACTACACCTATTATGAATTGCTAAATCTTTAAGAAGCATTGGTGATATTCATGTGTTTGAATTGTTGATACAAAACCAAGTGAGTGAACATGTACGTTAGGATACTCTTAACTTATTTCCGACTTGAATTTGATTTTGATGCATTGTTATACTACTTGCAGAATTGCTATAGTAATGAACATTGCATAATCTTGTCACTTGAATACTTACATGTTAGAATATCCCGTTCATCGGAATAAGACTTATAACTACCTACAGACATAGGAGGTTGAGTTTATTGATAGAAACTATACCATGATGTAATCCCTATGTAGTAGTCTTGTTATACCTAACATGAAAGTAGTGTAAAGGTTGCAAGAAGTGATATATCTCTGATTTTCTTGTTGGAATGTAGCTCCTGAAACGCATGTCGATGAAGTCTAAGTAATCGACCACTTGCACTTCACTAATTTGTAGCAACAAACTAAGTGTGGGGTGGTACCCCTACTGCTTGTGTATAGATTGTATCTATTGGGATTGTGCTACCAGTAACACTATTTCAAGTCTCAGGTACAATGGCACCTAAAGAGAGACAAAGCAAGGAGAAGGCTACCACTTCCCAAAATGGCAAGAAAAGAGGCCGCAAGGAGCAAGGAGAACCCTCCTCGCTGCAAACACCTCGACTAACGCTTGGAATTAAGTGGGATACTTATGAGTAACTTCTAAGGATGACGACTTTGATGATGATTCCAATGCAAGGGGTATGACCCCAGACATAGAGGATGAGTCCGACTAACCAGGTTCTTCTTATTTATTTTCCACTGAGGACAGTGTACCGACTAAGTGTGGGGTGGTGGTATTGCATGCTATACTTCTCTACTCGTATCTATGTTTGTTTGCTTTTGTTTTATTTTTGTTCCATTTTTTAGTTAAGATTTTTTTAGTAGTAAATTTTTTTTAACTTAGCTTCGCATGAGATTATTCTAATAGGCAGCATGAGATTATAACAAGACTATGTGCTACAATTATTACTATTGAGACGTTTAGGCTCTGGTTGTGACTCATTATGTGATATTGTGTGATTCAATTCCTTCACTTGTTGGGTTGAGAGTCTATATTACTTCCAATCAAGTCGACTATGTGCCTTGTGTGTGTGAGATAATAGTATATTCTATGTTTGTGGCTGATGCTAGAACTTGCCTGGTATGTATGCAAAGCGAAAATAAAGAGTGTAAGTTTAGGAGATGATTTAGGCATTTCTTTGGCAACCTATACATGTTTACCTTCGTTTTACCTACCCATGGACATCATCCTAGTTAAACCCTTTTGAGCCTTTAGCCTATTTCTTGGACAACCTTGTATGTAAGCCTAATCCATTTCTTTCAAGACCATAATTTGATCAAAATTCCTACGTGCTTTAAATTGAAAAAGTCATGTGACAACATAAGAGGAAATTGGGTGAGTATGATGCTATAAATTGTAATGGTTCTTGAATGTGTTATGAAAAAGAAAAAAGTGCTATCATAAGAGGTATGTTGTGAAAAGAAAAAGGAAAAGAAAACTGAAAAGTGAGTTGTGCTTAAAAGTGAAAAACAAAAGAAGAGAACAAGGGTGGAAGAATAAAAGAAAGAAAGGTTGAAATAAAAAAATGTCAATCATACAATGTGATGTATTAAAGTGCTTAGGAACTTAGTCACTATTTCTGGCCAAAATAGTCCTACCCGTCCCCTAGCCTACATTACAACCATCAGAAGACCTATTTGATCCTAATCTTAGCATTCTGACATTTAGTGGAGTATTACACTAAGGGCAAGCCTATGGTCATCAGTTGTTGCATACGAATTCTTTGTGAGAGCGAGAGCAAGGATATTTTGATACCCATGTTTGATAAATGTGCTATACTTGTGAGTGATTATGGGTACTATATTGCGAGACACACATGGTTGATGAGTTTTGGATAGTTATATATGATTCTATGTACCTTAACGTTTGCATGTGAGTTGATCACCATCACGAGTCTATGCTTGAGGTTAAATTGTTTCTACTTATAATCGAAAAACTACTCTTTGATTGACAATTGTTATGTTTGCCTTGATAAATGTTTTGCGTTGTTGCTGTAAAATCCTAAGTTGATGTTTAGAAGGACATGATATTTTGTTTGAGTACGAACAAGTGTTCAAGTGTGGGGTGTTGATGATAGGCGAATTTACGCGCCTATATCAATATATTTTGCCCATATTTTAGCCTAGTATTGAGAACAAATTATATATTTCATGCACTTTTAGTCCTTTTTCCTATAAATGAGCTAACGAATATGATTAGTAAAGTTTCAGGTATAAATGATGCAAAATACAGCATTTTATGGCTTACTTGACGCAAAAGAAAGCTCACGAAGAAAGGAAAGGGAGTTTACACGCCTAAGGACCAAAACTGCTACATGGAAAATCTGTCCCGGGCTAAAACAACATTTCTGAAGACTTTGGGGACTTACAGACACATATCTGGATTTGGACAATGATACATTAACCTAGTACAATTGGGTTATGTATTTCATTAGTTTATTTGGATTATGATAATGTTACATTAACCTAGTACATTTGGGTTAAGTGTTTCATTAGTCTAGTAGGATTTGGTTATTTATTTCATTAGCTTAGTAGGAGTAGGATATGGGTATTATAAATACCCTATCATGCTAGAGATTTTTAATTAATTCCTCCCTTAGAGGACAGAAGACATTCAACAATTAATTTTCTTCCATCCCTCTCATCTTCCACTACAAACACTTCTAATCTTTCCATTAATTCTATTCTTAAATTCCACAACAAGAGAATCGTTACCAAGCTAAGGAAACACGCCTCACGCCTATCACTTGATCTACACGCCATTACTCAATATCATGATATAATAACAATGTCAATCGTGATCTCCTTCGCATTCATGGGTAACTAAACTTCTTTGTTGGGGTTATGGAAGCCGAATGAGTTACTATCTATTACTGTGAGTTTGTGAGTTCGTGACACGTATATTGCTTATATCATTATTCTCTTCATCTTAATCTACATTCTTTGCGGTTGCAAACGCAAGAGTACGCCAGTCTAACATTTAACTTGTTCGAGAGAAATGTTATTTGTCTGGAAAAGAGATAATGTTAAGGTAGTAGGACACCCTTTCCTATTAAAAAGCTAGTGCCGTAAATGGACTAACCTCTTGGAGAATTCGTACCGTTAGACACTCTTTAAGCTCGAGAGAGTTAAAGTGAAATAGTCCTTGTTGAGGTCGAGAGACGCTTGGATTTACCATCGACTACAATTCTCTATAAGCAATTGCATGTCAGAATTCTACACACTCATAGCCAATAGAGACGTATACCTCAGAAGGTGGACATAACCCCAATGCTTCAATTCTCATTGTTTACAACTCACGTAACATTCTTTCTTTTTATTTTCAGCTTTTATTTTGTTACATTACTTGCACGACAAGAATCCTCCCTTCTTACGAGACTTGCACCAAAATTTTAGTAATTTTACTTACTTGTTGGCCAAGCTATTCCCTGTGGGATCGACACCCAACCCAGGTTGGGTTCTATATTTGCTAACGACCGCTTTACACTCAAACGAGAGTTGTAGATTGAGCGTTATCAGAAGGTGACGGTGAGGAACACCTTAAAACTCAAATCACTAACATAACTTCAATTACAGCTGCAGGCACATCTAAAGGAAAAAATATAGTCACTCAAAATAGACCTGGAATACCAAAGAAAAAGAATTATAACCTCATCCAAATATTTTCAAAACCATATACACCAAATATACAAAATTTAGAAGTATTTGCTCCTCCTAAAATACATACATATTCTGAATCACTTAACCAAGAAAAACAAATATACAATTATTCTTCTCGTAAATACATTGACAACATACACACCTTACAAACCTTATTAAATACCAAACCTATTCAAAGTGAAGAGCTAGCCGCACAATAAAAAGGATATATTACCCAAAAATGCCAAAATTACAATTAACTTATCGCCTTACCAGGTACAAGCCCAAATTTTATTAATTCATGTTACTATTATCAATTATTATCTACGGTTTACACAACCGATGGAGAAGAGTTAGCAGGAATCCCAGAAATTAACAAAGAATTTATGACTTACATGAGAATTACCAACGAACAATTATTCTATGTTCGATTTTATTCCGCACTAGCAGAAATATTATTCGACGAAATTAAATAGACTATTAAAGTAGTCAAAATGGGTATAACCAGAGATTATATTATTTCAGAAGAAATATGTGAATAGAACAAGATACCAAAAATGTAGATACTAGCATTTTACCGCAACAAAAGAGTTATTGGAATAAGCAATATATTATCAAAATTACTTAATAATTATTCAAATAAAAAACCAGTTTGGATATATAATTGAAGGAATCAAGCATTAATTTATTCAACTTGCATAGAAGTTAGAGACCATGACATGGAAGAACTTAAAAAATGGGGATTGACACTCTTCAGACCAGAAGAACAACCGGTAACAAGATCTATCAGTAAGGAAATTATTTCAGAAGAAGCTATGGATCAATTTTGTGAAAAAGTTGGCCAAAAATATAAAGACCACATATGCATCAGATGTAGTGGCAAGTGCAACTTTATTCTAGATGTGATGCTACACTGAAAAGAAGATAAAAAAAATAGCAGATACGACAAAAAAAGAGATAGCTACGAAGCAAAATAATGAAAACAAGCTATTAAATTGTGAAAGTGACATGTACATAACTTTCACAATTTCCTTTACGTAAATTGTAAAAATTGTATAGAAAAGTTTTAAGCACTAACAATTTTTTGTCTTTTAGTAGTTTAAGATGAAGACTTTTTTGATAGCTTATAGCCTGGACTTTTTGACATTTTTTACAAAGTTTTTTAGTCTTTTAGACATGTGGATGTAAAGTTTCAGCTTATAAATAAACGAGCATTTGCTCAGTTGAAGGATAAGCCTTTATGCGTTGAAGCAAAAAATTCTCTCTCTTGTCTACAACAAATATTTTCATTATTTATTAAAAAACAGGTATATTTCAATGAAAAAATCTATGGCGGAAAAAACTTAGAATTATCAAACCTACCAGAACTGGTATATTCATTTACTATTATGAATAGCTAAATTCATAATTCCTAACAATCATGATATGATAAAATAAATTCCATGTTAGTTACTTTATAATAGAATTTTTCGAAGAATAGCATCTTAAGAAGTTTATTAGCAAAGTGGAAACGGAGAAAATTCCTAAGAACTATGTCATCCTAAAGGTGAAACCAATAAGGCAAGAAGCCATGGTGGGGAGTAGCCAGAGTTGAGGCGCTGTTTAATGGAAAAGTATCTGGATTGCCATGCTAATAGTGATCGACGAACATGTTATTTAAGAATAATCTAGTATATATCAATCTAATATGATCATATTTTGTTATGTGTATGATTGAAGGGAATATTTTAAAAATAGCAATTTTATGAAAAATGAATAGTTATTTATCTGACGAAATGGTAGATAAATTTAAAATACTTATTTTATATGCACTTAAGCATATAGAAGTAGTAGATATAAGAAAAAACATATTAGAAAAAGCATTTGGTAAATATTATATGACTAGAATAAATTACATACCACAAATACCTAATTACACTTACAAACAAATATATACCAAACCTACATGTCCACTATGATAAATTACGTATATTTAGAATTTTTGGAAAAAGATATGATAAAAATACAATTAGTAGAAAAACAAATGAAAATAAATTTAATTGAATACTTTAAAACAAAAGATATAGAATATTTAGAATATCTTAAAAATAATATAGAAGATTTACAAAAACTAAAGACTATTATAGCAAAACATTTAATCAACTACCATTTAATCACCCCCAAAATATAAATATCAGTAAATTGAATATATTAATAAAATATATGAAAATAAAAAATACAAGAACAAAGAAAAACAATTAATGAATATTACTACAAAGAATTTAACAATTACATAAATTAATGGATACATCTTACGAAAAGAATAAACCATTAAAAGAAATCGAAACCTAACTATATAGTTTATACCTAGAATACAAAAGGTTACATAATACTAACGAGGATCCTAGAACACTAGATAATTTAATTACGATAATATCTAATCTTGAATATGTATAAATAAAACATCTTAATTCAAGAAGATAAAAATGAAAATTATTCCAATCAATAATATTAACAAAATACATTATATAAAAATAAATACTTATAACCTAATAAGTATTTATTATCTAGTAAACTTAATAAGTATTAATTTTCTAGTAAACTTACCGCGCCAAATCCACACCCCCCCTACAATTTCTTTTAATTAAAAAATGAATTTTTCCACTATTATGGTAATTTTGTATGTTCAAGAAAGGTTGAATTTAATGTTTTCAATATGTTTTTAATCCAATTCAGCCCATGTATGATTCCATGCAAGATTTTGAATTCCCCATGCCATGAATTTGAGTTTCCCATGCATTATTCAAGTAAATACCATGATATATCCTAAATTCATGATGGTTAGCAATATTCTCGTATTTTAAATTCATGCCTTCCACATGTTTGATGAAATTCCCATATCATGTTAAGTCAATTTCAAGATGAATCCCCAAGCTATGAACTTTTCCATATAACTCTATTGTTCTCTTATATTGAAGACATTCTTACGTTCAAGCTATGAACTTTACATGTTTTGATGAAACATCCATGCCCTATTTCAAGCAACTTACATGTGAATTCCCTAATTCATGATATTAGTCATGTAATCATTCTATGCTCCCATGTTTAAGATATTCCTATGTTCAAGTTCATGATCATTACAAGTTATCATGCGGTCCCATTCATGTACAAGTTCATGCCTCTCAAGTGTTTAACAAAATGTCTAAATTAAAGCGTTGTTAACAACCTACTATTGTTATGCTATTATGATCATACCATGTTTTACTTTCAATGCTATCAAGTCCTACGGGTATCTAATACCTGACAATCTAGTTGTTTAGCTATATTTATAGTAGTTATAGAATAATCTCAGTGATGTCATGTAGATTAGTACTCAGTCAGTTACAGAACTCAGTGCATTCAATCAGTTAAAAGAATTCAGTGTACTCAGTCAGTTAATAAAACTTAGTGAACTCAGTTCAGTTAAGTTAGATAACACAATCAGTAATAGTTTAGTCAATCCTAATACAATTTAGAAATTAGTTCAGTGTCTATTTCAGTTAGAAATAGGAATCAACATCGAGCAAACCTAGGGATGGGGTCATTCCTGTCAGTAAAGGGTTAGACCCTTAGTAGAAATCCCTGCATTATAAAACTATGTAGCCAACGTAGGTTGATAGGTCTTTCTGCCAGTCTAGGGTTGATACATCTCGTAAAAGTTTTCCTACCAGCGAAGGTTGACGAAAGGGCTTCCTGCTAGAGAGGGTTAACTCATAGCAATTTCTAGTATCCCTTGGCAAGGTGCCAACACCCTTCAACTAGGGTCATATATTGAACCCCAAGTTAGTTCATATTGGGGCATGTCGGTTAGTTAAAACTCCCATAATTTTAGTTTTAGACTTAATATAAATCCTCAGTTCAGTTTTAGAATTGGGATTGTCAGATACAGTTACCCAACTCAGTATAGAACTTAGTTTAGTTCTATAGAATCAGGACTGTAAAAAATAGTCATCTAGTTATCAGTAACTCTATTATCAGTAATTGCAGCTATAAGTTACTCAATTATCAGAACTTTGTAATCAGTTCCAGTTATAGTATTAGTTACAGTCTCAGTTAAAGTCTTAGTTGCAGCCTCATATACAGTCATAGTTATAGTATCAGTTACAGTCTTAATTACCATCTCAGTTACAATCTAAGTCACAGTGTCAGTCTAGTAATCAAATCAATAACTCAGTTCAATTTCAAGTTTGCTTGACTATAGCATACAATTATCAATTATTAAGTTATCAGTATTTTAGTACCTCAATTTATAGACTATTTCAAAATCATGGTATACGCTTGGTCTTACATTCTCATATAATATAGTTTTCATGAATTCATGCTCAGTTATCTCATGTTACCCAGTCAGTCTCTTCCTCATATTTATAATACTATATAGTTCCAATTTAGTTATTCAGAATAAGTACAATTCAGTCTTACATGCCCAGTATTCAACTGTCACTCATTTAGTTAATAAAACAAGTTAGTATGTTTATGCATTCATGCTCAGTGTGATTGTATATTCAGATCATCTATGTCAATCTCCATCACATAGTTTCAGACCAGTATCCATGTTTTATCATATCCCAGCTTCAGTTATGCTTATATCATTAAAGTAAAGTTTACATAAACTAAGTGTAGAGATTCACCATCTTATTAGAAAATATTTTTCACTCATGCTTTAAGATATTTTAGTCTATTCCAGCTTATTGGTTAGTCTACTTACACTTAGCATGTAAGTTTTACGATTAGTATGATATTAGTTTTACTTATTGTATTCACCCCTGCATACTCTGTACATTCTAGAAATACTGATCCACATATATGTCTATGTGGCTACATTGTTGTATAATGTAGGTAGTAATTATAGCTCGTATATTGTAATCAGACAGTTGCTGATTATAGCCAACAGGTGATGAGTTCTCCTACTTTAGGAACTCCTGACAGTTTTAGTTCATGTATAGTTTATTTATTTTCGATGTGTATTGATTAGTAGTAGTTGGATGCATGTCCCAACTATCTATAATCAGTATGGTAGAGGCTTCATAGATGTCAGTCAGAGTCAGTTATGTAAATATCAGTTTCTTCCTTCAGATTTATCATATTGTAAAGCTTTATCAGTATTGTATTTATTTCAGATTTTTAGTATGATTATATTTTCACACAACAAAATAACCATTTATTATGTTATAATTTAGTTTCTTAAAAATATGCCGGTTCATGGGTTAACTTGGGATTACTTGTGGTTCTAAGAACCGTATGACGACTAGGAGGTAGTCTCGGGTTGTTAACAACTTGGTATTAGAGCACAGAGTTCAAGTGTACTAGGGTGTCTATAAAGCCATGTCTAGTAGAGTCTTACAGAACAGTATGGAGATGTCTGCACTTTTCTTATATTTCCCTTCTTTCAAGTCTCAGACCGTGCAGTAGATGTATTATCTAAGAAATTTATGCAAATCCTAATCTTTGTCTATTCATGCTGACTCTGCCTTAGTTTTGAGGTGACAGAAATAGTGAAACTTAAGTCCTTCCAGATAGTATTTCCTTAGCCAATCCTTACAGATAGTTATGGGATTGTATATTGGCTCTGGAAGTATCCCATCAGTCCCCTTACATCCTAAAGTTTGAAATTATTCATTTATGTTCATCAAAATTTTTCATTAGGCCAAAGTCAGATGTGCTTTTAGATTTATTTCTCAGAATCTCCTTTATAGTATATGATTTAGAGTTAGAAGTATAAACCCAGATGTTTAGCAGTAGTAGAGTTGGGATAGTATTATCTAGATTGAGCAGATTATATATTCATGGGGATAGTTATAATAAAGGTGAATCAGTAGGCTTGAATATTATATGCAAGAATTTAATTTTATTGTTTCTAGATTAAGTATGATGGTGTGGATGAGTTTATCATTCATGTGTAATATTATACCCCAAACTCTAGAGTAAAGTTATTGCAGTTCAGTTTAGATTTTAATAATGTGGCCATAGATTTAAGATGATGTCTTAAAGCTAATAGGGAGATGATAGAACAAGTAACCAAGTCAGGCTCTAAGATTCTAGTAGTAGTGCCAGTATGTGTAGAAAAGCAGTAAGGGAGGACGATTCCCAACCTATTCTTATCTTAGTACAAAGTTTTTCTATCATAATGATATCTACTCATGCCTAACATATCAGCTCCCTCATCATAACTCATATCCATACACTTTATAGAAAAACCATGTATGCTTTCAGTTTCTAGTATGAAGAGTTCCAGTTCACTCAGCAGTATAAATCATGTTCCATGGAATCATGAACTCCAAACTCAGGTCATGCAACTCATGAATCATGTACATATGTTTTATAGTATGTTCAGATCTAGATACTCATGCTACACTCATAATGATCAGCAAAATTTAGTTTATTCCATGTATGTGCTCAGTTCAGACCTCTCTAACAAATTCATGTCATTGATACTTTATTCCTCATGCCTCAGTTGTCTGTTAAATTTTTTATGTCATGTTTCAGGTCCTCATGTTCTAACTTTCAGTGATCTCTCCTTATGTCATAATTTGTTAAAATTTTATGAGTATTTTCCTGGGCTAGTGCATGAAAGTTTTAAGGATAGAGGTTTAGAGAAAATAAGGAAAAAATGCTTTTGTGGTGATTTGCCTATAAGCTCATGTGTAGTTATGAAGATAGGCTTGAATGTCATGCTGGCGTATACGTGGAATGTATAGCTAGTATAAGCTTTCAGTATAATTCAGTCCGTATAGCCAGCAATCCAGTCTAGCAGACAGACAAGTTCCTATGGCTTTCTATCTTTCCATCTAGTCATACTATTTGAAATTCTCATGAATATGGCTATTTCGAGAGGTAATTCATCCGCATCTATGTAATTTATAAATTCAGCTCAATTCATGTATCATGCACCAGTTTCAAATCCCAGATATTCAGTCATGATTCAGTCCACAAGTTTTTCGTGAATCATATCAGTCCTTCCTTAGTATTTCAGCCAAGTCAGTATCATTAGGGGGACGAAGTACCCCAAGGGGGAGATGTATTGTAATATCCCTAGTATTCATGTCCTAAATCTTTTAATTTACATAAAAAAATAGGATCCAATTTGAAGTAATAGTTACTCATTAGTTGAGTCTCTCGTTTCTATCTTAGCCTTATAATCATTCTCATGTCATTACATATATTCAAGAAATCAGTTCAGTTCATGATATTCTGTTCATGTATCATATTTCAGAATTAGTTATGCATTCATGTTCCAAGTCATACATATTTAGAATATGATCTTAGTTACCTTCGTATAGTACTCTCAGTATAACCACTTTCATTCGAGGATGAATGTTCTCAAGGGGGAGATAATGTAATACCCCACATTTTTTTGGCTAGTCTTTGAACCATCTTTCCTACGTTTATAAGCTATAATATAAGTGATTCCCATGCAAATATGAGTTTCATGATATTTATCGTTATTTGATTTGCTTTTGAGGTGAAAAATGTTCATAAGAGTCGCTTAGGACAAAGTTGATACAAGAAAACCAAGGAAGTATCAAAACACACTCCAAATCAGTCCACTAATCTTAAGAATCTGCGGACTTTTTTGGAGACCACTCTCGGATTCACTACCGACAAGAAGAACACCAGGCCCAATGGTGTATATAACACTAAAACAGCAACAACAACAACAACAAGATGATAATAATATAACACAAGAATAAAATGAACAATAAGTCACTGCTTCACTAAAATAGAAGAACAAACAGATTCAAGTTACAACATTAACAAGATTACAATAAGATAAAAGAATAGATAGATGGACTACATGAAGATGTAATCTTAAGAACTCAAGATCCTATTCCAATATTGAAACCTTAACACTAAACACCTCAATTCACCTAGCTCATACATGACACAACATTGGCTTCCACCCCTCCAGCATCTACGTTTCCAAGCAAAATACAATCACTATTGATTCCATACTAGATCCTGCCCTAGTTTCGGTTGGTGGATTTTCCAAGTTCTAACTATGGTGTTTCAAGTCTTGTGAGACTTACAATAATATCCAAAAGCTAAGTCTAAAAGTTCTACAATGTTCTATTTATACTATGTTAAAAATAAAATATAAAAAAAAATAAAAGGCCCCTTAGAGACTTAGGTGCCCATCAAGTGTAGTATGTTGGCTGAGTTTTAGTGAATTTAGGTCCCCTTTTGCACTTCAATTGGATACACCAAGTCTAGGACGCAACATGCACTCCTATAAGTCCATATGTGTGATTATTGCCATATTATCCTCTCTATCTTGAGAGGAATTTGCCCACAAATTCACGGCTTCGCCTCGTTCAATTGGCCACTTCAAAAGAAACCACTCAAAATAGCCCACACTACATGAGATGACACAAAAATAGTCCTAAAAATCATGAGTAATCCGAGAGCACATTAACACAAGTATTGGCCAACATATTCATTTTGAACCTCAACTTTCTCTCCATCTTGAGCCTTGACTTTAATCTCATCCGAAACACGTATTCTACCATCATACAAGCATCGTCGTATACTCTATATCCGTCATGTTCCGTTCTAATATTCTCCTCTACATGGACATGTTGGCTTTGGTGAAGTGGAGTTTTGGTTGAGAGGATTGATTTAGTAAAGTGGAGCTTCAGTGGTGGAGCTTGGACGGGAGGGATTTGGCTTCCAAGTCCTTTTTGTTGGACTTGATCAAATGGAGGAGGGATTGACCTATGTAGGTATCGGGTTGGAAGACATTTGGTGGATTGTTTTATGTCTATATCATTTGGTGTTGGTCTTGGAGGATTGGTTATTTGAGGTAATGCTTCAAAAGTAGAATCACGAGAATTACTCCAACTCTCCACTCGATCCAACCACTAAAGTATAGTAGACATATCCGAGCCCAATATTTCCAGACCCATATTGTCTTTAGCTATTTCTCGAGCAATATAATCAAGTTGGGACAAAATGGTGTCAATTATAGCCAAGGAATTATCTAAAAAATAGAAAACACGTTAGTTGTACCAAAACATCCCCACTCTTTCTTTTTGTTTCTTGCCTCTCAGATCTCTTACACTCAATCTCACAAGTGTTGTAAGCTTTCCTGTACTCTAAGAGATTTTAAGAGGTGAATACACGTTTACAAAGACTCCAAGGAGTAAGTAAACAGACATGGATGTATTACAACGCCTCAAAAATTTATGACACATAAAGGAAAGTTAACACAAAGAACAGATTCAAAACTAACTTACAATCTAGTTCTATCTCATAAGTTAGTAAAGGAATTAACAAACAATACTAAAGAGCAACAAAATGAAACTAGCAGATCAAAATTTGAACTTAAAATTTATTGGTGAACAGTATTTAGTGACATGGAAATTCGTGATTGGCCTCGGTTCTCAATAATTTTATTTTCCAAATTTGGAAGTCTTGATCAATTTTACAGTTTGTAATTAGTGGGAATTGGTTAAGGAGGGAAATATGTCTTGGAATCCTTATTCAAATTTCTAACAAGAAGAATTGAATTTCTTTGTACTTCTCCTTAAAATATGGACCCTTGTTTTATGGAATGTGGTTCAGATGTGATTTGACTAGTTGGTGAGTGATGGCAAGTCTTTCAAGACTAACAAAGATCTCACAGCTTTTCCTTCACCTTTTTGGATCTAACTTTCACTTTATTTTAACAAGGTATAAAGGTTGGGAAGAACATCAAGAACACATCAACAATCACCAAGAAAAATCAACAACCACCAAGATCCACAACACAACCACATGGCCAACTGTGCTACAACAATGTTTCACACAGCCAAGACTACAAAACCACCCATAAATAGCCTAGTTTCTTTGTGTTGTGTTTCGGTTTTAGCAAGAGAGGAAGGTTGTGATAAAAAAAAATAAAACAACAACAACCTTTCAAGATCTACAACAACAACACCAGCATCCAACTAAATCCACAACAACAAGAACAACAGCACAATGCCAAAGTAATATTCACAACAACA
Source organism: Capsicum baccatum var. pendulum (assembly GCA_030864225.1). Classification (NCBI taxonomy): domain Eukaryota; kingdom Viridiplantae; phylum Streptophyta; class Magnoliopsida; order Solanales; family Solanaceae; genus Capsicum; species Capsicum baccatum. The sequence goes on along the minus strand of CM061561.1, from coordinate 209,308,978 downwards.
ATCTCAACAATTTAAGCACAATTTTAGATCAAGAATCAGGAGTGTTATAGAAGAAGAAAGCTAACAATAAAAAAAACAAAGAAAACAAGAGACCACTTAGATGTAGACACCACAATACGGCCAAGACTACAACAACAAGAACAACAACTTCTCGGCTAAGAACAAAAAAGGGATAGATTGCACCTTTTTTCTTGAATTTTTAGCTTTTCAACAATGTCTTTTCTAACAAGAAAGACCAAGATTGATCTTGTAGGAAGAATATCAAGCCATGTTCTGATACCAAATGATACAAGAAAACCAAGGAAGTATCGAAACACACTCCAAATCAGTCCATTAATCTTAAGAATCCGAGGACTTTTTTGGAGACCACTATCGAATTTGCTACTGATAAGAAGAATACAAAGCACAATGGTGTATATAACACCAAAAAGAAACAAAAACAACAAGATGATGACAATATGATACAACAATAAGATAAACAGCAAGTCACGGCTTCACTAAAATACAAGAACAAATGTATTCAAGTTACAATACTAACTAGATTACAATAAGATACAAGGATAGATAGATAGACTACATGAAGATGTAATCTTAAGATGTCATAACCCGAATCGAGGCCCTGACCGTGATGAGCATCCCGAACCATGAAGGCCCGGATACCTTTCTAAACTTGAAATCATACACACCATTCATACATAAATATAGAAATATGGAAATTATAGCAAGGCAGAATCATGGTCATAAATCTAATATGAATTTAGAACTTAAGAATGAAATCCAAAACTAACAAGCAACATCTGCAAACCATCAGTAAAATCTCTACTACATGATCACTAACACAATCTGAAAACTGGGACAAGGCCCCTAGTACACCAAAGCCATAACTAATAATAGCTGTCTGAAAGTAAACATGCCTTCTGGAATAAAGAAGGATCACCAACTAGACACTGCAACTCTGTCTGATAAAATCTATTACTTTTTTAAACCCTTAGACTGAGCCTCAGAACCTGGAGAGAGGAGGGGGGGTCAATACAGATGTACTGATACGCAAAGTAATCCAAAATAATACTTTTATATAAGTAAAATAGTGGAGAGAAATTTGTTAAAACATCATGTATAAACAGTTCTCAAAATATATGGGCACTTTTTGAAAATCATATGTCATTCTTGTCAATGTACTGTTTGTTCTTTGTATTACTTCTGAGTTAAGTAGCACTCCTCTACAATTCTGATATTCCACGGGCTATATGGAATTTGCCATTGACTCGGCGGGGAAGCCCCTAACCCAAGTATGCTCAAGGGTTGGAGTCTCTGATTTTGATACGCCACACGGCACTAGGCCAGTGTAATATAATATACCCAAATCGGCAAATCATAACTTTTGGGCAATGATTTATCTAAACTCTTGCCCTGTTCAGGGAATCACTTAACATCTCTTTATGTCCTATTTTAGCCTTTTCTGAACATGCATTATTCTGAAATTTTAAAACATGAAAGTCTGATTTCTATATTAGTCTGTCTCTGTTATGACTTGTCTGAGTTGGTATAGTCATACCAAGACTTGCAAGTTGTTATACTGAGCCATATATGATTATAAAACAATGTTCAGGGCACTTGATCATGCATATAGTGTAAGAAGAGTCGTATCTCAAAACATAAGTAAAAAATCATGCACAGGCTTTCCATTCATTCAACAATTTCAATAAGTAGTGGCCAGCTTCTCAAAAACATTCCGAAAGTTTCTTTTTTATCAATCTCTACACTTACAATCATTAAAGAAATCCTCTCTCCCATTCTTAATCATCATGAATTTCAGATAAGACAAATAGTATCTTGAATCATTTTGTAAACCATAAAATGTAAGGATTCATTACTTGTAAATCAAATAACAATGTAACGGGAGAGAGAGATTATATATTTAATGCTCTCGATTCACAATTCACAGTTGTCAATGCATACGTACATATATATAATTCAAATCAATTTCAAGGAAGGCCTAAAGACTAAAACAATATTATTGAAGCTGCTAAAACAGGAATATATTCATAACTTCAAAAACCCCTTTCTTAAAATCATGATTTCTGTACCCATGAGATTTTAGGAAAATCCCACGTACCTCGATTAATGGCTGATCCTTGAAGCCTACGTTTGGGGATTCCAAATCTCCAATCAATTTAAAAAATTCACGATTGAATCTTGAGTTTCTTGGAGAAGAAATAAATGAAATAGGGTTTTTATTTTGAGGAAATTCTTAAGAATGTCGTATATTATGCTTGTAGAGGTATAAATCTCTTGTTTGGACATTTTAAGAGACATGGAAAAAAAAATCCAAACTACCCTTGTTAACTTCTGAACTAAATTGGAAAAATTTAAATTGGGAACCCAATCTTATGGGCCACCGCAATGCACCACTATCGCGGTGGCTCACTTGAAATTGACGAATGGGAATTTGGCCCACTCCGCGATGTGCCACCATTGTGGAGTTTCACTGGAAATTGACCATCATCATTTAAACCCTCCCCGCGATGCGCCAAATATAGGAATGATGGTGTTTTATGATTAGGACTTAAATTAACTATAACTCCTTCACCAAGTGTCCATTTTGGATGAATTTTATGTCGATAGAAAACTTATTCGATCATCTACGTAATGAAAAGTTAAAATCTAAGGAAATACACAAGGAAATAAGTATAAATCATTCTAGAAGCTAATGCTTGATACTTTAGTGGCAAAAAATTCATCTAGGAAAAACTTCGGGGCGTTACTAAGGCATAGAAAGAATAATGCAAAGATTGTACCTTCCAATTCGTTATCCATTGGATAAAAATAGTTTGGGTATCTAGATCTCATGTCAACTTCTGATTCACAAGTTGCTTCTTTAATTTTATGATTTCTCCACAACACTTTAAATAAGGCAATCACTTTGTTCCTCAATATTCTAACTTGGCAATCTAAAATTTCTACAGGATCTTTTTCATAGGATAAGGAGTCTGTCAATTTGATTTCTTCGATAGGCAACACTAAATAATGGTCTCCCATGCACTTCTTCAACATAGATATATGAAATACCGGATGAACAAAACCCAAATTGGCAGGCAATTCTAACTCATACATAACTCCACCTATTCTTCTTATTATCTGGTAGGGCCCTACATAGCGAGGACTCATCTTACCCTTTTTCCCAAACCACATAACTCCCTTTATGGGAGAAACCTTGAGAAATACCCAATCTCCAACCTCAGACTCTATATATCTTCTCCTAACATTGCCATAGGACTGAAGTCATTCTGTAATGACTTTCACATCCGTCATTGCCTGATGAACAAAATCAGGCCCAAACATCTGCATCTTACCCTCTTTATACCACCCAATTGGTGACCTACAACTTCTTCCATACAATGTCTCAAATGGTGCCATCTTAATACTAGAATAGAAACTGTTATTATATGCAAACTCTATTAGGCTTAGGTGTTCCACCCAACTAACTTTAAAGTCAATCACACAGTCTCTCCATATGTCCTAAGGGGTCTGAATGGTGCACTCAACCTGCCTATTAGCCTGAGGGTGAAAAGCAGTGCTTAGGTTCACTTGGGTACCTAAACCTCTCTAAAAGATCTCCAAAACTGAGAGGAAAATTATGTACCTCAATCGGATATGATGGACACAGGTACCCCATGCAAATGAACTATTTTTGCAATGAATAGCTTGGCATAATCCTCTCCTAAATAATTTGTCCTGACAGGTAGAAAGTGAACTTACTTGGTCAGCCTATCTACAATCACCCAAATGGAATCATCTGGTTTCGGGACCTTGGAAGTCCTATAATAAAGTCCATATTAATCATCTCCCACTTCCACAAAGGCAAAAGCTATATCTTGAGAAGAACCACCTAGCCTCATATGTTCTACTTTAACTTGTTGAAAATTCAAACACTTGACATAGTTATCCACATCATGCTTCATATTATTCCACCAATAAAGGGTTTTCAAATCATGATACATCTTAGTAAACCCAGGGTGAACAACATGCCTCAACGTGTAAGCTTTGTCAAGGATTCTCTTCCTAAGACCATCTACATCTAGCACACACAACCTACCCTAGTATCTCAAAATACCATTACCACCAATTTTAAATGACATTACCTTTTGTTGACCCACATATTTCTTGATCTGTATCAAGATGGGATCTTCAACCTTCTTCCCTTTAACTTCTACACAAAGGGAAGATTTTGCTATCTCATGAACAACCACTCCTCCAACCTCGGAATCCAAAAGTCGCACTCCTAGATATACAAGTTGATGAATATCCTTCACCATCTCCCTCTTTTCTTTCCCCATATGTGAAATAACGCCCATAGATAACCTGCTGAGGGCGTTAGCTACCATATTTGCCTTTCCCAGATGCTAGTGCAGGCTTATGTCATAGTCTTTTACAACTTTCAACTCGTCTTTTCTTGAGATTTAATTCTTTCTGCGAGAAAGCATACTGTAAACTTTTGTGGTCAGTAAATGTATCAACATGTACCCCATACAAATAGTGCCGCCAGATGTTAAGTACAAAAACCACAGCCGCTAATTCTAAGCCATGAGTATAGTAGTTTCGCTCATGCACCTTTAATTGCCTATATATATAAGCCACTACCTTACCATGCTACATAAGAACACACTAATGTCCCACTCGACATGCATCAAGTATGTAACAAAACCTTCTGTACCCTCTGAAAGAGTCAAAACAGGAGTAGTAGTCAACTTGTCTTTCAACTTCTCAAAACTATTCTCACAAGAGTCCTACAACAAAAGCTTCACCTTTTTCTGAGTCAACTTAGTATGTGGTCCAAATATGGAAGAAAAACTCTCCACGGACCTCCTATAATAACCCGCCAAACCAGAGAAGCTTCATATATCAGTTGGAGTCGTGGGTCTGGGGCATTTCCTCACTGCCTAAACCTTTTGGGGATCAACCTTAATCCCCTCACTAGATAAAATATGCCCCAATAAAGCAATAGCATTTAAATAGAATTCACATTTAGAGAACTTTGCATACAACTTATGATCTTCAAGAGTCGGAAGGATAATTTAGAGGTGATTGGCATGGTCCTCCTCAATTTTGGAATAAATCAAGATATCATCAATGAAAACTATAACAAACAAGTCTAGAAACTGTCTGAATACCCTATTCATTAGGTCCATAAATGTTGAAGGGGCGTTATTCAACCCGATGGACATAACTAGGAATTCATAATGACCATATCTGGTTTGGAAAGCTGTCTTGAGAATGTCTGACTCCCTAACATTCAATTGATGATATCCTGAATGAAGGTCTATTTTAGGAATACACTTAACACCCTAAAGTTGGTCAAATAGATCATCAATCCTTAGAAGTGGATACTTATTTTTGATAGTGGCCTTGTTTAACTAGCGGTAATATATGCACATACGTAGGGAACTATCTTTCTTTCGCATAAAAAGTATAGGTGCACCCCAAGGAGAAACACAAGGATAGATGAAACCTTTATCTAGGAGGTCTGCTAGCTACTCTTGCAACACTTTCAACTCTACTGGAGCCATTCTATATGGCGGAATGGAGATGAGATGGGTGTCTGACAACAAATCTATGCCAAAAAGTATCTCCCTATCAGGTGGTATTCCTGGGAGATCATCTGGAAAGACTTCTGGGAATTTATTTACCATAGAGACAGACTGAAGAGGAAGACTTTCGGCGTTAAAATCTTTAACCCGAATAATATAATACAAGCAACCTTTGGAAATGAGTTTATGGGCCCTGAGATAAGATATGAAGTGCCCTCTAGGAGCTAAAGAGTGCCCTTACAATTTTATTGTTGGCTCATTCGGAAAAGAAAAAGTAAAATTTTGGGTTCTATAGTCTAGTGTGGCTTAACACGAATGGAGCTAGTCCATCCCTAGGATAGAATAAAAATCAACCATATCATGATCTATGAGATTTGCCACAGTATTCCGGCTAAGAATGGACACAACACAAATTTTTATATATCCTCATAGCCATAACTGAATCATCCATCGGAGTGGAAAAAGAAAAAGGGTCTGTAGTGACTTCGGGCTCAAACCCAAAACTGACAGTCACATATGGGGTCACATAAGACAAGGTAGTCTTGGGATCAAGTAACACATAAATATCGTGGGAAAATATTTGTAACATACCGATGAAAACATATCGTGAGGCCTCTATCTCCTGGCGGTTAGTCAAAGCATACAACCAGTTAAGATCGCTTTCGATAATTAAAGTGGTACCCTTTTGAGGCGTTGGTGGTGCGGAAAATTTTTCTTGATATTTTAAACCACCAATATTCTTTCTAGCAGATGGACAATACCTCTGTAAGTGACCCAACTGACCACATGAATAACATACAAATGCGCCCCACTGACACCTTTCGGGGTGATTCCTACCACAAGTCTTACACCATAGAAAAGTACAATGCTGCGGAGCCACACTACCCTGTGACTGAGTATCCTGAGCTCTGGATCTCTGATTAGTCTGGAAACTTTGAGATCTTCTATCATATGGAGGTCTAGGCACCGAGGCGCTGCCTGCGCACTGTGTATTACCCTAATTCTTCTTCTTCTGCCATTTATTGCCCCACTTACCACTTTACAGCTGACTATGATGCTGATCTACTATTCTGGCTCTCTTTGACTGCCTGTCCTTCTCTCACGATTCAATGATTTTATTTTTATTTTCTTTTACCTGTTGCATGTGGACTGACAGCCTAGCAAAGTCCATATCCCTATTTAGCATCGCCCCTTGACATTCAAGCACAAGATCATCTGAAAGACCGGATGCGAACTTCCTTAACTAGGCTCTCATATTGATATTCATCTATGGTGCATAGCGGACTAATTGATTAAACATCAACGTGTACTCCTGGACACACATATTTCCCTGCTTCAGATTGATAAACTCCTTAGCTTTGGTCTTCCTCAACTCTAGAGTAAAGAATCGATCAAGGAAGGCTTCCATAAATTCTCCCCAAACTATGGGCTCAGTACTCTCTCCCTTTGCATCCTCCCATTCGTTATACCACTGATTTGCAACATACTTGAGTTGATAAGTTGCCAAATCTACCCCTTTTATCTCCTACAGATGCAACACCTTAAAGATCTTCTCCATCTCATCCATAAATTCCTATGGATTATCTTTTACCTTGGTGACAGTAAACTTAGGCGGGTTCATTCTCATGAATTGACCCACCCTAGTAGCCTTAGATGTAATAGATGTAGACCCAATATATTCTGATTATTGAGCCTGATTAGCCACTAACTGTGCTAGCATATGAATAGACTATCTGAATTCTGCATCACAAATATCTCTCTGAGAATTTGGAGGATGGTTAACATTGGTCCGTGGAGCTCGAGATAGGCTGGTTGGGACTGGAGGTACTCCTGGAGTAGGAACAGGTTCTGGGGTAAGAGATATACTATGCGTCCGTATCTCGTGAGTGGGAAGGACCTTATCTGTCTATGTATTCTGATCGATAGCGCGATGAGGAGGCATGATCAATTTTTTTGATAAGCAAGAGAGCATTGATTAGAGGCATATTAGACTCCAAAGCACGAACTAGATCACAAAGAGGGGAAACATTCCCAAACACCTAGTATCCCCTTGCTTCTAAGTGTGGCATGCTACACACCTATAAACAAGACTCTAGCCGATGCAATTTCACAAACACCCTAGGACCATGAATCGTGCTCTGATACTAAGTTTGGTACAACCCAAACTAAGGCCCTGTCCGTGATGAGTATCCCTAACCATGAAGGCTCGTACACCCTTCTAAACTTGAAATCATATACACCATTAATACATAAACAAGGAAATACAAAAATTATAGTGAGGCCAAATTATTTTCATAAATCTGATATGAATTTAGAATTTAAGAACAAAATTCAAAACTAACTAGAAATATCTGCAAACTGTCTGTGAAATCTCTACTACTTGATCACTAACATAATCTGAAAACTAGGACAAGGCCCCCAGTAGACCAAAATCATATCTAATAATAGCTGTTTGAAAGTACATAGGCCTTCTGAAATAAAGAAGGCTCACCAACTAGACACTACAACTCAGTCTAATAAAATCTATTACTTTTCTAGACCCATAGATTGAGCCTCAAAACCTAGAGATAGGAGGGGGTATCAATATAGATGTACTGGTATGCAAATTAATCCAAAATAAAACTTTTATATAAGTAAAATAGGGGAGAGAAATTTGTTAAAACATCATGCATAAACAGTTCTCAAAACACATGGGCACTTTCTGAAAATCATAAGTCATTCTTGTTAATGCACTGTCTATTCTTTGTATTACTTCTGAGTTAGGTGGTACTCCCCTATAACTCTGATATTCCATGGGCTATATGGAATCCTCCATTAACTCGGCGAGGAATCCCCTAACCTAAGTATGCCGTAAGGTTTTGAGTCTCTGATTCTGATATGCGACACGACACTAGGCCAGTGTAATATAATATACCCGGATTGGCAAACCAAAGTTTTTAAGAAATGAATTATCTAAACCCGTGCCCTCTTTATGGAACCACCTAACATATCTTTATGCCCTATTTTATCCTTTTATAAACATGCATCATTCTGAAATTTTAAAACAGGAAAGTCTGATTTTTGTATTAGTCTTTCTCTATTATGGCATTGTTTGTGTTGGTATCATCATACCAAGACTTGCTAGTCGTTATTTTGAGCCATATATTATTATTTCATTCTAAAACAATGTTCAGGCAACTTGATCATGCATATAGTGTAAGAAGAGTCATATCTCAAATCATAAGTCAAAAATCATGCAAAGGCTTTCCATTCATTCAACAATTTCAATTAGTGGCCAGCTTCTCAAAAACATTCCTGAAGTTTCTTTGATTATCAATCTCAACACTTCAAATCATTAAAGAATTCCTCTCTCCCATTCTTAATCATTAAGAATTTCACATAAGACAAATAATATCTTGAATCATTCTGTAAACCATAAAATGTAAGGATTCATAACTTGTAAATCAAATAATAAAGTAACGGGAGAGAGAGATTATATATTTTATGCTCTCAATTCACAATTCATGGTTTTCAATGCATACGTACATATATACAATTCAAATCAATTAGGGGGAAGGCCTAAAGACCGAAACAATATTATTGAAGCTTCTAAAACATGAATATATTCATAAATTCAAAAACCTCTTTCTTAAAATCATGATTTCTATTCCCAAGAGATTTTAGGAAAAAACGTACCTCGATTATGAAGAATAATGGATGATCCTTGAAGCCTATAGTTTGGGGATTCCAAATCTCCGATTAATTTTGAAAACCCACGATTGAATCTTGAGTTTCTTAGAGGAGAAGCATATGAACTAAGGTTTATAGTTTGAGGAAAATCTTGAGAATATCGTATATTATGCTTGTAGAAGTCTAAATATCCTGTTTGGACATTTTAAGAGACTTGAAAAAAGTTTAAACTACCCTTGTTAACTTCTGAACGAAATTGGAAAAAATTAAATTACGAACCTGATCTTATGGACCACCGCGATGCACCAATATCGTGGTGTCTCACTGGAAATTGACGAATGGGAATTTGGACCATTCTATGATGTGCCACCATCGTGGAGTCTAACTGGAAATTGACCATCGTCATTTAAACCCTATCCGCGATGCGCCAATGATAGGAATGACAGTGTTTTATGATTAGGACTTAAATTAACCATAACTCCTTCACCGAGTGTCCATTTTGGACAAATCTTATGTCGACAGAAAACTTATTTGATCATATACATAATAAAAATTTGAAATCTAAGGAATTCCATAGGTATATAAGTATAAATCATTCCAGAATCCAATGCTTGATACTTCTACGTTTCCAAGAAAAATACAATCAGTAGTGATTCCGTACTAAATCTTTCCCTAGTTTTGGTTGGTGGCTTTGACAAGCCCTAACTATGGTGTTTAAAGTCTTACAAGACTTAAAATAATATCCAAAAGCCAAGTATAAAATCCCTACATTGTTATATTTATACTAGGTTATAAATAAAATAAAAAAAGACCGAAAGGCCCCTTAGAGACTTAGGTGCCCATCAAATGTAGTATGTTGGCTGAGTTTTAGATCATTTAGGTCCCCATTTGCACTTAAATTGCACACACCAAGTCTCAGACCCAAGATATACTCCCATAAGTCCATACATGTGATTATTCCCATATCAAAAGTTGAGCTTAGAGCCTTTGATTCGTCTAAAGTTTTGCATTCAATTCTACAAGGGTATAACTTAAACGTATATAACTTTTTCTATACATAGAATTTTGCAGATCAAAACCGAACAAATTGTTGATAATTGAATTAGCTTTCCAGCAATACCAATTTTGCCAAAATTCGATACCCGAGTGAAAAGTTATGGAATTTTCCATGTGAGGCAGTAAGCCGACGCAATAGCAATGCAATGCGTTAGCTAGCACGTTACAGAACTATTTCACATGCTAATTTAGTTTATAAAGGGTCTAGGGCCTCTTTGGTCGCTTTCCCTCACCCAAATCCGCCCATAAAACTTAATTTCAGCCCCCAAAAACAATATACACTCGATTATTCATCTTTTCTCTCAAAGAAAAACCCTAGCCCTCAAGAATAGTAAGAACTTCATTAATTTTTTTTTTCAAGAAAAGCCAGAACTCAAGTTTCCTAATTCAAAAATGCCTTCAAGATTGTGTTTCTCGTTCAAGATTAAAGTTTTAAGGTATGTGGGAGTTCATCCATGGGTCCTCTTTGACCTATTGAGCCAAAAAAATCCTTTTCTTTTAATTAAAGAATAATTTTTTCCATTATTATGGTATTTTGTATGTTCAAGAAAGGTTGAATTTCTTGTTTTCATGATGTTTTTAATTCAATTCTGCCCATGTATAATTCCATGAAATATTTGAATTCCCCATGCCATGAATTTGAGTTTCCCATACATTATTCAAGTAAATACCATGTTATATCCTAAATTCATGATGGTTACCAATATTCTTATGTTTTAAATTCATGCCTTCCATATTTTTATAAAATTCCCATAACATGTTAAGTCAATTTCAAGATGAATCCCTAAGCTATGAAGTTTGCCATGTAACTCTATTGTTTATCATGTTTAAGACATTTTTACGTTCAAGGTATGAACTTTAAATGTTTTGAGGAAACACGCATATCCTATGTCAACCGAATTACATGTGAATTCCCCAATTCATGATCTTAGTCATGTAATCATGCTATACTCCCATGTTTAAGATATTCCCATGTTCAAGTTCATGATCATGACATATTATCATGTGGTCCCATTTATGTACAAGTTCATGCCTCTCAAGTGTTTCAGAAAAAAGTCTAAATGAAAGTATTGTTAGTAATCTACTATTGTTATGCTATTATTATCCTGCCATATTTTACTCAATGCTATCGAGTCCTGGGGGTATCTAATACCCGACAATCTAGTTGTTTACCTAGATTTATAGTAGTTTCAGAATAGTCTCAATGATTTCACGTATAGTAGTACTCAATCAGTTTGAGAACTCAGTGTATTCTGTCAGTTAACAGAATTTAGTGTACTTAGTCAGTTAATAGAACTCAGTGAACTCATTTAAGTTCAATTAGACAACATGATTAGTAATAGTTTAGTCAAGCCTAGTACAGTTTAGAAATTATTTCAGTGTCTATTATAGTTAGGAGTAGGAATCTGCACCAAGCGAATCCAGGGATGGGGACATTCCTGTCAGTAAAGGGTTTGACCCTTAGTAGAAATCCATGCATTATAGAACTACATAGCCAACATAGGTTGAGATATGTTTCTGTCAGTCTAGTTCTGATACATCTCGTATGAGTTTTCTTGCTAGTGAGGGTTGACAAAAGGGCTTCCTGTCAAAGAGAGTTAGCTCATAGCCATTGTTAGTATTCCTTAGGAAGTTGCTAACACCCTTCCAACTGGGGTCACAGGTTGGACCCCTACTTAATTAAAATTAGGGCATGTCGGTTAGCTGAACACTCCTACAATTTCAGTTTTAGACTTAATATAAAATCTCAGTTTAGTTTTAGAATTGAAATTATTAGATACAGTAACCCAGCTTAGTATAAAACTCAGTTTAGTTCTATAGAATCAGGATTGTCATAAATAGTCACCCAGTTATCAATAACTCAGTTATCAGTAATCATAACTGGCATTTACTCAGTTATCAGAACTTAGTATTCAGTTTAAGTTACCGTCTTAGTTATAGTCTCAGTTAAGTCTTAGTTATAGTCTTAGTTATAGCCTTATATATAGTCATAGTTACAGTCTTAGTTATAGTCTAAGTTACAGTCTTAGTCACAGTCTCAGTCCAGTAATCAAATTAGTAACTTAGTTTAGTTGAGATTTTCTTGACCATAGCATACAGTTATTAGTTATTCAGTTATCAGTATTTTAGTACCTTAATTTACAAATTATTTTAGAATCATGTTATACGCTTGGTCTTACATTCTCAGATGATACAGTTTTCATGAATTCACGCTGAGTTATCACATGTTACTCAGTCAGTCCCTTCCTCATATGCATAATACTCTATAGTTCCAGTACAGTTATTTAGACTAACCACAATTCAGTCTTACATGCCCAGTATTTAGCTATTAGTCATTCAGTTAATCAGATAAGTTAGTATGTTTATGCATTCGTGCTTAGTGTGATTGTATATTCAGATCCTAAATCTATTTCAGTCTCCATCACATAGTTTTAGACCAGTATTCACATAGTATCCATAATTTATCATATCCCGGCTTCAATTATGCTTATATTATTAAATTAAAGTTTCAGAAACTAAGTGTAGCGATTCATCATCTTATGAAAAAATGTTTGCCACTCATGCATTAAGATATTTTAGTTTTCAATTTATTCCATCCTATTGGTGAGTCTACTGATACCTAGCATGTATGTTTTACCATTACGTATGAAATTAGTTTTACTTATTGCATTAACCCCTGCATACTTAGTATATTTAAGAAGTACTAATCCATATATACGTCTGTATGGCTACATTATTTCATAATGTAGGTATTAATTGTAGCCTGCATATCACGATTAGGTAGTTGCAGATTCTAGCCAGCAGATGAGGAGTTCTATAACTTCAAAACTCCAGATAGTTTAAGTTCACGTACAATTTATTTATCTTCCATGTGTATTGATTAATGATAGTTGGAGGCATGTCCCAACTATCTATAGTCAGTATAGTATAGGCTTCATAAATGTCAGTCAGAGTCAGTGATGTAAATCTTAGTTTCTTCCTTCAGATTTATCAGTATTATATTTATTTCAATTTTTTAGTATGATTATATTTTTGCACAGCAGAATGACCATTTATTATTATAATTCAGTTTCTTAATAGTATACTAGTTGATGGGTTAGCTTAGGATCACTTGTGGTTTCAAGCATCGTGTGATGACTACGGGGTAGTCTCGAGTCATTATAGGACACCCGCCCTATTTCTATCCCTCCTTACAGAATGGTTCAGATTGAGTTAAAAAATATGAAGGATCATTTTAAAGATCTTCTTAACATGGGTTTTATCCTCCCTAGTGTGTCTCCGTGGGGTTCTCCTATTCTTGTTACGCATAATAAGAAAGGGTCCCTTTGGATGTTTATTGATTACCGCCAATTGAATAAGGTGATCATGAAGAATAAGCATCCTCTTTCTAGAATTGATGATTTGTTTGATCTTCTTCAAGGGGCTACATTCTTTTATAAGATTGATTTTCTGTTGGGTTATCAATAGATGAATATTAGGGAGATTGATATCCCTAAGACTACTTTTAAAATGTGGTTTGATCACTTTGAGTTTTTGGTGATGTCCTTCTGCTTGACTAATTCCCCAATAGTGTTTATGGATCTTATGAATTAGGTTTTACAGTAGTTCTTAGATATGTTCATGATTGTCTTTATCGTTGATATTTGGTGTATTCAAAAAGTGAGGCAGATCATTCTGATCACCTCCGCCTTGTGTTACAGACCCTTAAGGAGCAATAGTTGTATGCTAAATTTTCTAAGCGTTATTTCTGGTTAAATACTGTGACTTATTTGGGTTATGTTATTTCTAGTGAAGAGATCATGGTAGATCCACTGAAGGTTGTAGTGGTTAATAAGGGACCTAGACCTATGACTTCTTCTGACATTCAGAGCTTCTTGGGTTTAGCTGGATATTATAGAAGGTTTGTAGAGAGTTTCACTTCTATTACTTCCCCATTGACTAAGTTGACTCAAAAAAAGGTGAAATTTTTATGGGATGAAGCTTGTGAGGGTAGTTCGAGAAGCTGAAGGATAAGTTGACTTCAGCTCTGGTCTTGACTCTACCTGAGTACAGTGATGGTTTTATGTTCTATTGTGATGCATCCCGAGTAAGACTGGATTGTGTGTTGATATAGCATGTCAAGGTGGTTGCTTATGCCTCTATACAATTGAAAGTCTATGAGAAGAATTACCCGACCCATGATTTGGAATTGTTAGCTGTGGTATTTGCATTAAAGATTTGACAGCATTATTTGTGTGGGGTCCATGTCGATATCTTTTATGATTATAAGAGCATGCAATACGTGTTTACTCAAAAGGAGTTAAATCTCAGGAAAAGAAGATTGATTTAGTTGCTTAAGGACTATGACATAAGTCTTTACTATCATCCATGTAAAGCTAATTTGATTGCTGATTCTCTTAGCAGGTTGTCCATGGGAGGCTTATCTCATGTGGAATAAGAGAAAAGGGATTTGGTGAAGGATGTTCACCATTTTTCAAATCTTGGAGTCCATCTTTTGGACTCTAAAAATGGTTGTGTGATTATTTAAGAGGTGGCAAAGTTATCTCTTGGTGTGGAGGTGTAGTAGAAATAGATGCTAGATCCTATCTTAATGCAAACCAAGAATAATTTAGTTAGGTAGAAGGTGATGGTTTTCAAGATTAGTTGTAATGGTATCTTGAGGTATCAAGGTAGATTATGTGTTCCCAATATTGAAGGGTTGCGAGGAAGAATTTCAGCCAAAGCTCATGAGTCGCATTACACTAGTCATCCTGGTTAGGCAATAATGTATCATGATCTTAAGGAGATTTATTGGTGGAATAATATAAAGATATATGTAGATAATTCGTTGTCAAAGTTCATGGTATATCAGCAATTGAAGGTGGAGCAGTTGAGGCTCAGTGGGTTGACTCAGGAGATTAAGCTGCCGGTGTGGAAATGGGAGATAATTAATATATATTTTCTTACTGAACTTCTGTTGTCTCGCCAATAATTTGATTTGATTAAGGTTATTGTGGATAGGATGACTAAGTCTAGTCACTTCTTGCCAGTGACAACTAATTTCTCTTTAGAGAATTATACCAAGTTGTTCATCGAGGAGATCATAAAGTTGCATAGTACTCTAGTTTCCATCTTATTTAATCGGGGTACTCAGTTCTTATCTCACTTTTAGA
This sequence comes from Capsicum baccatum var. pendulum, assembly GCA_030864225.1. Classification (NCBI taxonomy): domain Eukaryota; kingdom Viridiplantae; phylum Streptophyta; class Magnoliopsida; order Solanales; family Solanaceae; genus Capsicum; species Capsicum baccatum. Next base: position 209,293,512 of record CM061561.1, on the reverse strand, counting down.
GGTCGTTCCAGAGAGGTTTGTGGACTAAGGTAACCCTTAGTACCTCCTTCCACCCGTAGATAGATGGGCAAGCAAAAAAGGATAATTCAAGCCTTGGAAGATATGCTTTAGTCTTGTGTTTTTGATTTTGGAGGTAGTTGGGTTGACCACTTTCCTCTCATGGAATTTGTTTATAATAACAGTTATCACTCAAGCATTGATATGGCCTCATTTGAGGAATTATAAAGTAAGAGGTGTAGTTCTCCTATTGGATAGTTTGAGGTTAGTGAAATAAGTTATTTAGCCCAAATTTGGTTTACCAAGCCATGGAAAAGGTGATGGTTATTCAGGATAGACTTAAGGCCTCCCAAAGTCATCAAAAGTCCTATGCAGAACAGAGAAGAAAAGAGTTAGTGTTCAATGTTGGTAATTGGGTGTTCTTGAAGATGTCTCCAATAAACAAAGTGATGCTGTTTGGTAAGAAGGGGAAGATCAACCCTCATTATGTTGGTTCATACTTGGTTTTGAAGTGGTTTTGTAGTGTTGCATATGAATTAGAGTTGCCTTCTAGTTTTATCTCCATTCATCCAATTTTTTATGTTTCAATGTTGAGAAAGTAAGTGGGTGATCCTTTTACGGTTGTTCCTTTAGAGGAAGTAGTTATTTTAGATTCCTTGTCGTATGAAGATGTTCCGATTGACATCTTGGATCATAAGCGTTGTGGGTTCCAAATTAAGGATGTGGCTTCAATAAAGGTTCTTTTAAAAATCCAAAAGATCGAAGAAGATACATCGGAATTCGAAGAGGACATGAAGTCCAAGTATCCGTTCTTGTTTCTTATTTTGGATAATCATACTTGAGGTATGTGTATTTCTCAATATATTTGTTTTCTATCTTTGTTAAAGGTAAATGTGGTAGTATGTAGAGTCTAATCATGCTAATAAATTCCTTGCCCTATTATTCGAGGATGAATGATCCTAAGCGGTGAGTATGTAACGCCCTAAGTTTTTTGTCCTTGAATATTTCTAAAATTTTATCCTCATTGCCTTGACTATGACTCCTTTTATAAGTCATAAGGAGTCTTAATGAGTTGTTAGGTTGAATCCTAACCAAATCAGTGAGTGTATGACTGAGTTCTACTATGAGTACGATTAGCTCACTATGAGTTGTAAGGACTTGTTATGAGTCGTTGGGTGTAAATCGTAGGGTGTCCAGTGTGTACCCTAAATGGTTGCTAGGTTGACTATGATTGGACCCTACGAGCCATAGTGTCCTATTACGAGTCATATAGTTAGAGTTGTAAGGTCAACAGTTTATGAGTGCCTTAGAGACCGTCTTGGTTACGACTTGTGGTGCCCAGTCGTAATGACTCTATAAGAGTCATATAGTGACCCATAGTCACTGACATCTAAATTTTAGTTATTAAATTTAAATTTCACTTCCAAAGCTTTTTGAATTCTCTCTAGCAGCCATACTTAGGGTTTCCAAGAGGTAGTCCATCCAAGGGCTCAAGGGTTGAATTCTTTCCATGAAACTTAGTATTTCAGGCATGTTACTCTTCCCTAATTGCTAATTTGGTAAAGCATGTGTTTTAAAGTATTGCTCATGAAATATTGATATTGGTTTTAAAACAAGGGTTAAGGGTTTTGAATGCTTATTGGTTGAACAATGTTTCGCATGGCATACTTATGATTATTCATGCTTTACTTATGGTTTTGAACTTGTGGGTGCATAGGTATGGTGAATGAACTAGGGAATTGTGATTTTCCCCAAACATGTGACTTTTGAAGTGGTTAGACCTTAACCCATATTGTAAAATTGGTTTTGAATATGAAAAGTATGCACATTGACCTACTCTTAAACTATTTCATAATGTGACAGGTTAATGAAACAGAATGATTTTTTTATTGAACCTTATGTGGCTGTGTAATTCCCCAACCTAATGTATAATTGAACCAAAGGGGATTGAGATTTCCCCTAAGTGTGGGATGTTGATGTTACCTTAAAAATATAATTGGTATGACGATGCCAACAATGTATGCCTTAATGTTTAATGTGGTTCAATGAATAGGAATGTGTGATACTTGTATTAATTAGGCTTTAATAAGGGTTGTGTAGCTGAGTCAAGAAATTGGAGGTACCGAGAGACCAACATTGCAAACTGCGATTGCCAATGTAGGGGTCTTTTTGATGGGGTGGTTTGAGTCCCCCTTATTATTATCACATAATCATGATGAGTTTTTGGTCCTATTGCCTTGATATGCCCAGAGGTTTAAGTCCTCTATAGTGTATATGTATACCCTCTGGTTCGTGCAGTTACACCTACTGGGCCCCTATCAACTAGGGGAGAGCTAGGCTCATATAGCCCGTGGGTGCCTTCTTATGTTATGATGATTGAGCTACACAATCCAGGCTATATTTTAAAGTAAATGTTAAACTTTGTTCCTTATCCCGACATGTAATATATATATATATATATATATATATATATATATATATATATATGCATTTGATTATGTTTTTTGATTTTGAATATTTTTGAACTGTTGATCACAACATTATGTTATCCTTATCCCTGAGTTACATACTAGTGTTCACCCCACTAGCCATCTTTGGATGCTATATCCCCATGTGATGTAGGCACCAGTGATACCTCTACGTTTCTTGCACAGAGTTAGGTGGATCGTCTCAATTCATTGATTCATTGTGGCGAAGTGGTGAGCTTCCATTCTTCAGAAGGTTTAGACATTTTATCAGTATTCATTCTTAGAATTGAGTTAATAGTTTTCATTATCATTAATATTATCATTTTAATTGTCATCTGTAAGAGTCGGGGACATGTCCCAACAAAGACTAGTTTTTGGTTCTTCTGTTAGAAGGCTTTATTGGATCATTGTTGACTTGGGTGATGTTGGTCGGTTTTTTTTGTCTTGTCGATGGTTATTGGTTATAAAATATAGTTAATTATTTAAACTTATCTTGTTATATGTTCAAAAATTCATCCGACGTTGGGGATATCATATGGTTTGGTTTGGTGCATAGGGGTGGTCTCCAATCCCCGTGGGACTTGAGACACCTGTCACAGTGATACCCTAGTTCGGGTCGTGACACTTGGTCTCCACCCAAAGTAAAATAATTGGTCTCAAAGTATTTATCCCTTGTACATGTCAAAATGGATCATCAATAATTAAATTTTTAATTAAAAATTTTCTTTTTCTCAAAGTAAGATTAAAATATTATTAAATTATTTTAAAATATCTAACAGTCCCATATTTTTTAAAACTAATTTATAAGTAAAAAGAATTTAACTTGTTCGATTTATATGGACAAAATGCAATAGGTTTGGTGTGTTTTAGACTATGAACCAAACTTAGACTGATAAAATTTAACTTATAGAATTATTGGTATAATATTTCTATGGACCAAATAACTCTTATTGGAAGCCAGAGACTTTATCAATCATATTTTGATCATAAATTTATTGTTCAATGCGGACTTGCGCCAATAGGCCATGTGCGTGGTTGATATTCATGAGATCTCTAGAGACTAAGCTGAAGTCTCATAGGAATGGGATCATTCCACTTTTCATATAGGTAAATTCTTGAAGTGTACACTGCTTTAAATACACCATTCGTAAGGACTATAAATTCATTAAGAGTTAATAACTCATCCCTCAATTTTAGTAGCAGTTCGAACACTCTCAATAAGTGCGCTGTGTGAATATCGAATTGTTATTACCCATATAACCTACTTCATGGAATCTCCAATCACATAGGTTGGGTTACAATCGGTATTGACAATCATATTGGCCTTAATCATTTCTCTTTTGAGATTTTGAAGAATTAATTTTGTTCCAACAAGTTTAGTCAGTGAATCGGCCAAATTTAATTTTGACTTCACATATTAAATGGAAATTATTCCATCACTTAGCAACTGCTTAACAACATCATGCCTCAATTTCATATGTCTATTCTTACAACTGTTAGATTTATTGTTTGCAATAGCAATTGCAGCTTGACAATCACAGTTTATATACACGGAAGGCACCAGATCATCCTTTTTTAAAGAGATATTAGACAACAGATCTTACTTTTTAAAGGGATATTAGTCAATAGATCGTGCTTTTTTAAAAGACCTATGGGAAACAGATCATTCTTTTTTAAAGGTATATTCGCTAAGAAATTTCTTAGCTATTCAGCCTTAGTACTAGCTAAATACAAAGCTACAAACTAAGATTCCATATTTGATCTAGAAATGATCATTTACTTAGCTGATCTCCACGATACTGCACTACCACTTAACATGAACACATAACCACTAGTATATTACGTTAACGCATAACCACTAGTGGATTTGTCTCATCTTAATCAGAGATCCAATTTGCATCATAATATCTTTATAAAGTAGAAGGAAGTCCACTATATAGAATACCATAATTTATGGTTTCTTTTAAATATTTCATTAACATCATTAATGCAGACAATGCTCTTTATTGGGGTTATGAGTGTACCTACTTAATCTACACACAACATAAGTTATATCATGCCTGGCAAAATTCATCAAATGCATTAGACTCCTAATAATCTGTGCATAGTTTGGACTGGGCAACTGGGTTTCCATTATTACATTTCAATTTAGAGTTAGCTTCATAACAAGTGGCTAAAGGAGTTATCTCCCAACATTCAAACTTCTTAAGAATCTTTTCAACATAATGTTCTTGTGTTAACATTATTCCATCTTCACTCCTTGTAACTTTAACTCTCAATATCATGTTTACTTCACCCAGATCTTTCATATTAAAGTTAGTAGACAAAAATAATTTGATACCTTGAACAATATTTAAATTTGTACCAAATATAAGCATGTCATCAACATATAAGCAAATTATCATATAATAATTCTATACTACTTTGGTATAAATGCATTTATCCACTTTAATAGAAGAAAATCCATATTTTATTAGGAATTGGTCAAATTTCTTTTGCAATTGTTTAGGAGCTTGTTTAAGGCCATAAAAAGATTTAATTAATTTTCAACTTTATTTTCTTTTCCAGAAACTACACATCCTTCAGGTTGAACCATATAAAATTATTCTTCCAAATCACCATTTAGGAAAGCTGTTTTTACATCCATTCGATGGATAAAAAGTTTATGAATTGGTGCTAAGGCAATTAAAATTTCAATAAAGCAAATTCGTGTCATTGGTGCAAATGTATCAAAATAATCAAGATTTTATTTTTGAGCAAATAATTATCTACTAAACAATCCTTATATTTATCTATAGATCCATCGAGATTAAGTTTCTTTTTTAAACACCCATTTACAACCAATAGGTTTTTCACCAGGAGGAAAATCAGTTAAAATCCAAGTATTACTTTTCATGATAGAATCAATTTGAACATTAGTTACCTTTGTCCAAAATTTAGAGTCATAAGAAGATATATCTTCAAAATAATTTGATGGTTCATTATCGACAACAAAAGTTTGAAAGTCATTTCCATAAGAAAAATATTCTTTTCTAGACCTTTTACTCCTCCTTAATTCCTCAATATTAGAGGCAGATTCACTTTCTCTTTCAACAGGTGCATGAGATATTTTATCACAAGTGGAAAAATATTTTCAAAGAATTCATCATTCTTTGTCTCAATAATAGTATTGCTATCAAGCACATCACTTTTTAAAATAAAAAATCTATATGCATCTGTAATTCCCCGAACTTTCCTTAAGTCTAAATTATATCTCTATAAGGTTAAGAAATGACTTCCAAAGTTAGTAGTGTTTAAATCAGATAAAGTTTTCCTAATTTTGAGTTTTTATCATGTGTGAAATTGAATTATATTTCTAGCGATACCAATTTTGTCCAAATCCGGTATCAGAGTGAGAAGTTATGGCTGTTTTACTGAGAGCTTTCATAACTGCCCATGTGCGACGGGCAGGTTGACGAGCCATTAAGCTTGCGATGGACCATCATTCAAATCGTGACAACCATGGAAGTAAACCCATCCCCTGGCCAAGTGCGACGGTCAGGATGACGGATCATCGAGCTTGCAATGGACCGTCGCCCAAGCCATCGCTACTAAGGCAGTGAGCCCCTATTCTGGTCCAAGTGCGACGGTTAGACCAAAAAACCATCAATCTAGCAACAGACCATTGCACGAGCCATTGTAGGTGCCGTTTAACATTTTAAGGCTATTTTAAAAAGGGGTTTTTTTCCACCCCTTTTTAACACCTAGATATATCAAAACAAAGCATAGAACTTCAGAATCATCCAAAGCATCATGAACTAGGGTTTTCTCTCAAGATTATCCCTCAAGAGAAAATCCAAATCTTTCTCCAAGAACCTCAAGATTCCACCATAGTTTCTACAAATTGAGTTAAGATTCAAGTTTCCCCAGTCAAAAGCTTCAAGAACCCTCACTCAAGAGATCAAAAAAGAGTATCAAACAAGTTTGTTCATCTATAAGTTATAATCTAAAGTATGTGGGGGTTTGAACAAGAACACCCCTTTCATCCTTGTGCCCAAAAGTTGTTTTAATTACAAAGATATATGGTTTACATGCTTTAGTTATGAAAATAAAGTATGGGTTATACCTTATGTTTTATTTCTTGTGATGGTTTCAATGTTTTAAAAATTGCAGTACATGAGTATGTTGAGATTATAATGCATATTGCTGAAAATTTCTAGATTTGTATATGATTTATGAAGCTTTATGATATCGAGTATGAATTTTGATATGTCTTAATGTGAGATTGATATATGGGTCATTAAACCCTACTTAAGATTGTAATTTAAGAATTTTTGTGCAATACGCACCCATGATTTGAGTATTTTGAGATTATTAAGAAAGTTTTGGCATTAACGGTCATAGTAGATTTGAAATCCACTTTTCTAAATGAGATTACAGATTTTATAATTGGGTTATTTATGAACCACAAGATTATTTTAAAGTGGATTTTCATGACATGAGCATATATAACTAAAAGGATTAGTATTTAGCATGGATTAGGGAAAGTTACTATGGTTTCGAACCCCAAAACTACATGCCACCATAGGATTGAGATTTATAGGCTCGAGGCCGAGATAGTGGTCACTATGTTGAGGATATACTCCCTGGCAAGAGTATGACACCTCACCCCAACGTGAGGTTTCTTCCTTAGCAGGATGAGGCATTGGACTACATGTAGGTCCCATGGTTTATGTCGGTTAAGAGAACCTCCCTAATAGACAGATTTTTCAGAGTTGTTTCTTAAAGAAAAATTTTCCCAAGAAGAAAGTAGTTTTCCCTATTAGTAAGAGTAAGTGACAAGTTTCTAAAGTAAATCATGTTCCTTGAGATGAGATTTATACTATGTGTTCCATTATTCATAATTTACGAGATATACATTTTGAGATTATTTGAGCTATGTGAGTCAATTATATTAGCATGCATGATTTCTGTAAAGATTGATGATATTATTATTTTAAGTATCGCATACACCCCCATATACTCAGTACATCCTCAAAGTACTGATCCACATATTTGTCTGTGTGCTAAATTGTCTCATAATATAGGTTCAGGTGCTCAGTCTCAGCAGCGTCAGTGATCTCCGAGTACCTTGATCTACAGGTCCATAGATTGTGAGTCCTCATGGTTCGAGGACCTATTTTTCTTGATTTCAATGTTCATAGTAGTTGAGTTATTTCTTTTCAGTTGAGTATGAGTTATTTGGGGATCTGTCCCAATGGCTCTCTAGTTCTTGAGTAGTAAAGGCATTCTCAGACTAGACTATCAGTGGCGTTTTAGACTTTTCAGCATGTTGCTATTCAGACAGTATTCTTTTGTTATTTCAGTTGAGATATGTTATGACAGTGCCACTATTTTTCCTTATCTATTTTATAAGTAATTGTTAGAAGTAGTAATAGTCTCAAAGGGTTAGCTTAGGGCTACTTGTAGCCTTAAGCACCGTGTGACGTCTCAGAATGAGATTTTGGGGTGTTACAAATTTTGTATCAGAGCCTAAAGTTTAAGTAGTCCAAAGGAGTAGGACAAGACATGTTATGTAGAGCCTTGATCATCGGTGTATAGCGTGCCACATCTCTGAGCAAGAGGCTACAAGATGTTTTAGAAAAAAAAAAGGGTCACCTTTTTCTTTCATAATCTATCGAGCTTACAGTTGTATCTCTGTGCTATTAATTCATGCTATTTTATGATAGAAAATGCCTCCTTGAAGAGCTAATGACCATAGGAATTATAACCAGCAACCTCATCCTGTTGATCCCCTGAATAAGAATATGCCTCGCGCTGAGTTTCGGGCATCTTTTTAGGCGTTAGACCAGGCAGTCACTACTAATGTTTAGACTACCATTCCGCATTAGCATGGAGGTGATTTAGCTACATCCAGGATTTAAGATTGTATGAGAATGAATCCACCAGAGTTCTATGTGTCGAAGGCAGGAGAAACTCACACTTGCATCTTGATGAGGTGAAGAAGATCACCCAGGTTATGTATGTGATTGAAAAAGAGAGTGTGGAACTAACCTCTTATCATTTGAAAAATATTGCTTATCAAAGGGTTGTGGAATGGAGGAAGAGTAGGGGGAAGAATGCTGCTCCTATGATTGGCAGATTTTTTTGGATGCATTCATGGATAAGTTCTTCCCACTTAAAATGAGGGAAGCGAAGATAGATGAGTGATACGCCCAAATTACAACTCTCGTTAGAAAGTGTAAGCGGTCGCTGTCAAATATAGAACCATACTGGGTTGGGTGTCGAATCCCACAGGGAATACTATAGTCACTAAGTATTACGATTATTATTAGACTGTTGGTCGAAAATTCCAAGGAAAATAGGGGGTTTTATTTAGGCGCACAGTAATATTATAAAAGTAACGATGGAAAGATATGTGAAGTAAGATTTGATCACTGAGAATAAAAAGTTAGGGTTATGTCCACCTTGTAGTTTCTACTTCTCTATTAACTATGAGTAAAGCGGAGTTTATACATGCATGCACTTATAGAGAGTCGTATTCTAATTCTAAATCTAAGTGTTTTTCAACCATTAAGGGTGTAATCACCTTAGCTCTCTCGAACCTAAAGTGTACAACAAATTATACGAACTCTCCAAGAAGTTAATCCTGCTAGGGCATTAACGTGTAAATAGACGTTGAACACCCTATTTTCCTATCACACTCAGTTTTCCAAACATGTAACTTTTCTATCGAACAAGTTAATGCTATAATGGTGTATTCCCTATGTTTGCAACCATGAGAATTCAATCAAAATGAAGAGAGTAATGATATAAGTGACATGAGACATCGTAAATTCACAAACTAATAGCAATATAGAGTATATTACAAGGTTTCCATAACCCTAACAGATAAGTTTAGCTACTCATGAATACAACGGAAATCAAAATAGACATAATCATCATACCAAAACTTAGAATAATCTTGGCGATGGAGATGATTAGTGACAATAAGAGAGGATGTGCTTCTCTCTCTCCATTGCTCAAGCCTAGCCGTTTTTCTCTGTTCCAAAACTATTACAGAATCTGAATAATGAATAATGAATGATTCTACTGAAAATTCAGCAATAAGGTTTTTAATAACATCCTTGTCTAACAAGTTGCTACTGCATCCTTAAGTATTTCAAAATACTGAGTTTGCCCGGGACAAAGTTCCCATGCATCACATTCAGTCCAAAAGCTGCCTTCCCTCTTATGTAAAGTTTTCCTTTGCTGTCCACAGGTCCCCAAAGTGCTGAAATCTTCCTCATTGGTACCTGAAAAGCATGCTAATCACATTGGTCAGCTCACTTAGTTGAAAATAAACTAAAAGTGCAAGAATTATATATTTTATCCTCAAAACTTAGCCAAAACATGGGTAGGTTTTGGTGCTTGGACGTATAAATAAGCCCAACATCACCACCCCACACTTGAGTGGTGATTGATCCACACTTGGAGTACCCAGAAAAGAGTTGAAGAAATCAGCGTTCAATTGCAAGACTTGGCCCCGAATCTTTACTTCACTTCCGGTAATCCTTGGGGACCAGTTGGCATAAAACTCTCGAGTCAGATCAAGATTGCATTCCCCCATAACTCGGAAGATAAAGTCAATATTTAGTGCCATGATTTTAGCCAAAATGCGGGGGTCTCTCTTTGCTAAACTTTCCTTCTGCATCAAATCCACATGAACATATTTCTTCACTTTGTTGATCTTATAACATTCCTTCCCTTCCTCCTCCAGAACCCACTTGATCCCAAAAGTGCGTCAAGGCACTTGAAGAGAGGAGGAATCAGCCTGGTCTTTTCTTGACCTTTTCTAACCTTTTTGTGAGGTGGATGCCTTCTCCTTTCCCTGTGGTCCTTTCGAAGCCATGTTACCAGAGATCACAATAGAGTTATGTTAGTTTCATTTCGGAAGATTCACTATAATCGAAAAAGAAAATAGTGATGGCACCACCCCACACTTAATTTGTTTACACAAACTAATTGAGTGAGTGATGTCGATTACTCAAAATTCATGGACATACATTCAGGTGGTATGTACCAACAACAATATTAGCGTAGTCACACTTTCAACCCTTCACTTTACATAACAATTTCTCAGTTTGATATAGAGAAGCAACACACATTGGTCATGTAATCTTGACTATCCTTTCCAACTTTATTTCATTGGATTAATGGACTCTTTGAACAAGACTACCACATAGAAATCTTATCATTTTATAGCATAGAAACAATCACACCATCTTATGCTTGTGGTCAATCATGATCATTACATCGATGAACGAGTCATTCAAACATTCAAGCTTACAACTCTCAAGATTATGCATTAACTTCACAATTTCAACTCCATAAAAAAAATTATGACAGTGAATATCAATCAATACATGCTGGAGTAAAGTCAAGAATACCCATAAAAATCCTTTCATGCAATCAGATGTATTCTTAAAAAAATCATAACAAACTAACCACACTTGTATCACGAAGCACTACTACAAAATCGAATTAATCATTATAAGCGTAGCACAACAACACTTACTGAATATGAAAGAGCAAATTACTTGGTGATGGATTGGGAAGATGAGCTTATAAGATTAGATGACAAAAGAGAAAAACTTGGAGAGAGCAAGAGAGCTTGGGCGGCACCTAGGTTGAAAAAACAATTGAATGGTGTTCAAAGGTTGAGGATCTATTTAAAGGATGAGCCATGGGTCGGTTTGGTCCATTTACAAATGAGTTAGTAGGCAAAAAACATAAGTAGGCGGCACCTATAGCATTGAATAGGCATATGTAGGCGGCGCCTTTAGCATTGCCTATGTTAGAATAGGCGGCGCCTATAGCATTGCCTACATTGGCATAGGTGGCGCCTTGCCCATTGCCTATGTGAGGCAGTGAGCATAGGCAATGGCATAGGCGGCGCCTTTCCCATTGCCTATGTTGGCATAGGTGGTGCCTTGCCCATTGCCTACATTGGCATAGGCGGCGCCTTGCCCATCGCCTATGTGAGGCAGTGAGAATAGGCAATGGCATAGGCGGCGCCTTGCCCATTGCCTATGTTAGCATAGGCGGTGCCTAGCCTATTACCTACGTTGGCATAGGTGACGCCTAGCCTATAGCCTTTGCTTCATCATTACTAGACTTACCACCATTGGCATGGCTCACTTTCAACTAAAAATGTGGGTGTAATCTCCTCCTTTGTACTTCTTGCACCTAAACTTAATCAAAAACAACAAAGATAATTAGAAGGATGGGTTGCCTCCCACCAAGAGCCTTAATTTTCGTCGTGGCTCGACTCTTCTTTTTGAACTTTTATTTATCAAAAACAAACTCCTAGTGAAACAAACTACTAATGATGGGTTTCCTCCCATGTAGCGCTTGATTTATTGTCGCGGCACGACATAGTTATCTCGAGTACTCAGACTTCATCGAGATTTATGGTGGCTATACATTTTATCGAGTCGGTTGGGCTGATATATAGCTTCACTCGCAGGCCATTCACCTTAAAGACACCACCATCATTGTTTTCTAACTCTACTATTCCAGATGAGTACACCTTGCTAATTCTGAATGGACCAGACCATTTAGACTTCAACTTACTGGAAATAGCTTCAGTCTGGAGTTCAAAAGAAGTAACAAATCACCCTTCTGAAAGTTTCGTTGGATAATCCTCAGATCATGGTACTTTTTTATCCTTTCCTTGTAGAGATCTTCTCTTTCATAGGCATGTAGACGGAATTCATCTATCTCATTCAGCTGTCCCAATCTCATATTAATAGCATCATCCCAGTTCAGGTTAAGCTGCTTCAATTCCCACAGTGCTGTATGTTCTAGCTCAATTGGAAAGTGACAAGCCTTCCCATAAACGAGTTGGTATGGTGACATGCCAATTGGTGTCTTAAACGTGGTCCTATATTCCCATAAGGCATCGTCCAGCTTTCTGGAACAATTTTTCATATTGGCATTCACAAACTTAGAAAGGATCAGCTTGATCTCCCGATTTGAAACCTCTACCTGCCCACTAGTTTATGGGTGGTACGGTGTAGCTACCTTATGTTGCTTAACCCCATATTTTACCAATACGGATCTGAACAGCTTGTTGCAAAAATGTAATCCTCCATCGCTTATGATGGTACGAGGTACCCCAAAACGAGAGAAGATATTTCTCTTTAAGAACGCTACAACATTCTTACCTTCATTATCAGCTAGCGCGACTGCTTCGACCCACTTGGATACATAGTCCACAGCAACTAGGATATATTTTATCCCAAATAAACTCACAAATGGACCCATGAAATCAATACCCCAGACAACGAATAACTATACTTCAAGCATTTTAGACATGGGAATCTCATGGTGCTTTGAGATAGAGCCTTGCCTCTGACACTGATCACATCTTCTTACAAAATCGTAGGTATCCTTGAATAATGAAGGACAATAATAACCACTTTGCAGTACTTTTCTGGCCGTTCGATCACCTGCATGGTGACCCCCAACTTGCGAAGCATGACTTGCTTCCAGTATGCTAGGCACCTCCACATCTGGTATGCATCGCCTAATAATACCATCAGCACATCGTCGAAAAAGATAAGGCTTATCCTAGAAGTATTGTTTCAAATCATACATGAATTTTTTCTTTTGATGAAAGGAGAGATGCTCAGGAGTCACTTTACTTACCACGTAGTTAGCAAAGTCTGCATACCACGATAAGTCTTCCACCATAGTTGCTAGAATATCTTCGTCGGGGAATGCAGCATCAATATCAAGGTCGGTTTGCACTATGTGCTCACTCTCAAGTCTAGATAGATGATCAGCTACTTAGTTTTCGCAACCTTTTCTATCCTTCACCTCGAAATCAAATTCTTGAAGCAGTAACACCCACCTAATTAGCCTTGGCTTAGCATCCTTCTTTGCCATTAGAAATCTTAGAGCCGCATGATCTGTATGAACCACTACTTTGGTTCCCAAAAAGTAAGCACTGAACTTTTCAAAAGCATAAACAACTGCTAAAAGCTCTTGTTCAGTGATGGTATAGTTCTTCTGTGCTCTATTCAAGGCCTTTCTTGCATAGTAGATTGGATGAAATAGCCTTTCTCTTTTCTGACCATGTACAGCACCCAAGGCCACCCCACTTGCATCATACATAACTTCAAAAGGCAGAGACCAATCAGGTGCTACAATAATAGGAGCTTCAATTAGCTTTCCTTTGAGGCATTCAAAAGTTTGCATAATGGGCTAGCAATCTTGGAGAAGTCTTTAATAAACCTCCGATAAAAACCTGCATGATCGAGAAAACTACGAACTCCCTTTACAGAAATTGGAGGTGGTAGTCTCTCGATAACTTCAATCTTGGATCAATCAACCTCAATTCCCTTTTCAAAGACTTTATGCCTAAGAACAATGCCTTCCTTAACCATAAAATGACACTTTTCCCAATTTAGCACCAGATTGAATTCAACACATATTTGCAAAGCCATACTCAGATTTACTAAGCATGACTTAAATGACTCACCTACAACCGAAAAGTCATCGATAAACACCTCCAAGGTGTCTTCAACCATATCAGAGAAAATAGACATCATACATCGCTGAAAAGTGGCAGGTGCATTACATAGCCCAAATGGCATTCGTTTTAATGCAAAAGTACCATATGGGCATGTAAAAGTGGTCTTCTCCTGATCTTTAGGAGCAATGCAAATCTAATTATATACGGAATAACCATCTAAGAAATAGAACCATCCCTTCCCTACTAATCGATCAAGCATTTGATCGATCAATGGCATTGGGAAGTGATCCTTTAATGTCCACGAATTTAGCTTCCGGTAATCCATGCACACTCTCCACCCTATGACAGGTCTGAGTGGAATTAGCTCAATCTTTTCATTTGCAATTACTATCATGCCCCCTTTCTTGGGCACATATTGTACCGGGCTCACCTATTTACTGTCTGAGATTGGATACACCACCCCTGCATCTAACGACTTTATGATTTCTTTCTTCACCACTGATAACGCCCAAACTACAGCTCTCGTAAGAGTGTAAGCAGTCACTGTCAAATATAGAACCCAACTGGGTTGGGTGTCGAATCCCACAGGGAATACTTGGTCACTAAGTATGCAACTATTATTAGACTTTTGGTCGAAAATTCTACGGAAAGGAGGGATTTTGGGTTTGGCGTGAATTAAGAATAGCAAAGTAAAAATGGAATGCTTTTTTTAGTAGGTTTTTAATCAATGAGAAGTATAAGTTAGGGTTATGTCCACCTTATGAGTTCTACGTATCTATTAACTATGAGTAATGCGGAATTCAGACATGCATGCACTTATAGAGATTCGTATTCTAAGGGTAAATTCTAGTGTCTCTCAACCATCAAGGATTATCTCACTTTAACTCTCTCGAGCTTAAAGCGTATAACTAATGGTACGAACTCTCCAAGAGGTTAATCTAGTTACGGCACTAACGTGTAAACAGGGGTTGGTAGCCCTATTTCCTTGTCACACTCTCTTTTCCAAACATGTAACTTTTCTCTCGAACAAGTTAATGCTATAATGGTGTATTTTATATGTTTGCAACCATAAGAATTTAATTAAGATGAAGAGAGTAATGATATAAGTATCATACGCATCAAAAATTCACAAACTCATAGCAATAGATAGTATCTCATAAGGCTTCCATAACCCTAACAGAGAAGTTTAGCTACTCATGAGTTCAACGGAAATCACAATAGATATAATCATCATACCACAACCTAGAATAATCTTGGTGATGGAAGTGATATGGCGTCAAAAGCCATCAAACGTTTTACCCTAGCCGTTCTTCTCAAGAGAGCCAAGTTCTCTGTGTTAGACTTACAAAATATTATAACGTGAATAGTCTTAAAGTATCGAATGAATAATTGATAGTGAATGAATAATGAAAAGCTTGCTGAAAAATTCAGCAAATAGGGTTTTTATAACATCCTAGTCCTAGTCCTACTGAAACAGGGTTTTTATCCTTGTCCTAGTCCTACTGGGTTACTGCTGCATCCCTAAGTATTTAGAAATACTGATTTTGCTCGGGACGGATTCTCCATGCATCACATTCAGTCCACAAGGTTCCAAATGCTGCCTTCCTTCTTACGTGAAGATTCCCTTGCTACCGAAAGGTCCACAAAGTGCTGAAATCTTCATCATAAATACCTGAAAACATGCTAATCACGTTGGTTAGCTCACTTACAGGAAAATGGACTAAAAGTGCAGGAATTATATATTTTGTACTTAAAACATAGCTAAAATATTAGTAAATTATGGTGCTTTAGGCGTGTAAATATGCCTAACATCAACACCACACACTTAAAGCTTTGTTCATCTTCGAAAAAAATATCATGTCCATGTAAGCATCTACTTAGGGTTTCACAGTAATAGCACAAAATGTTCAACCAGACAGGCACGACAATTATTAACAACGAGTAGTTTTTATATCAGTACTAGAAACAATTCAACCTCCAACATAGACCCATGATGATGGTTAATTCGTATCCACAAGTTAAGGCACAAAGAATCATACAAAACTACCCGATACTCATCAACCATGTGTGTCTCACATAAGATATTACCCATAATCACTCACAAGTATTGCATTTTTTGGAACATGGGTATAAGATTCTCCTTGCTCTCACTCTCACAAAGAATTCATATGTTGCAACTGATGACCATAGGCTTGCCGTTAGTGTCATGCTCCACTAATATTAAATTGCTAAGCTTAGGATCAAATAGGTCTTTTACAGGTTGTAATGCAGGGTAAGGGACAGGTAGGACTATTTTGGCCAGAAATAGTGACTATGTTCCCTAAGTGCTTTAATACATCACATTATGCCATTAACACTCTCTTTTAAAAAACCGCTCTACTTTCCTTTTATCTACCACCCCTTTTCACCTATTTTGTTATTCAATTTTAAACAGAATTAACTTTTTATTTTTCTTTTTTTTTATAACACACCTCTATAATAGCCACACTTTTTCATAACAAATTCAAGTACCAATAGACTCTAAGGCATCACTCTCACCCAATTTCCTCTTATTTTGTCACATGATTTTACAATTTAAAGTGCTTAGGAATTTGGATCAAATTATGGTCTTGAAAAAAAATGGATTAGGCTACATATGAGGCTGTCAAAAAAAATAGTTAAAGGCTCAAAGGGGGTTATCTAGGATAATGTACACGGGTAGGTAAAAAGAAGGTTAACAATTATCGGTTGCCAAAGAAATGCCTAAATCATCTCCTAAACTCACACTCTTTATTTTGCTTTACATACACACCAGGCAAGTTCTAGCATCAACCACAAACACAGAATATACTACAACCTTACACACACAAGGCACATGGTCAACTTTATTGGGAGCAGTATCGACTCTTGACCCAACATATGAAGGAATTAAACCACACACTTACCACACAGTGAGTCACACTTAGAGCCTAAACGTCTCAATAGTAATGATTTTAGCAGAAACTCTTGTCATAATACCATGCCGCCTATCAGAACAAATTTCATGCAAAATCTAAAAAAAAATTCTACGACTAAACCAAACAAACAAATAGAAATAAATATAGGCAAAGAAGTATAGCATACAAGTACCAGCACCCCACACTTAGACGGGACACACTACCCTCAGTGAAAAATAAATAAGGAAAACCTGATTCGTCGGACTCCTCCGCTATGTCTGGGGTCATACCCCCTGCGTCGGAATCATCATACGAGTTATCATCCTCAGAGCTTCCTCAAAAATGTACCCCATTTGATCCCAACAGTGCGTCAAGTTATTTGTAGCGAGGAGGATTCAGCTTGCCCTTTTCTTCCTCTTTTCTGACCTTTCTACGAGGTGGACGCTTTTTCTTTTCCTGGTCGACCTTTTTGTGCCATTTTACTTGATGATGGACTCAGAATATGATGTTGCAAGGTTAGATAAGAAAAAAGAAAAGTTTTGAGAGATTTGGGAAGGTTAGGCGGCGCCTATGCTATAGCATTGTCCATTCAGAGAGCAAAGGCTTTGGCATAGGCGGCGCCTTTAGCTTTGCCTAGTTGAGCATAGGCGGCGCCTATGCTATGACCTAGTTGGGCATAGGCGGCACCTATGCTATGGCATTGTAGATTCAAAGAGCAAAGGAAATGGCATAGGCGGCACGTTTAGCTTTTCCTAGTTGAGCATAGGCGGCGCCTATGCTATGGCATTGTAGATTCAGAGAGCTTAGGCCATAGCATAGGTCTTGCCTTGTTCGTTGCCTAGATTTACATAGGCCTTGCCTTGTTCGTTGCCCAGATTTGCATAGGCAATGCTTAACCAATAGCCTTTGTTCCTTCATTCCCAACTTACCACCTTTAACATGACACAATTCCAAATCAAAACTTGGGCTAGATCTCCTCCTTTATACTTCTTGCACTTACACTTACTCAAAAACAACAAAAAAGATTAGAAAGATGAGTTTCCTCCCACCAAGCGCCTTAGTTTTGGTCATGGCTATACAAAATCATAGGAAAACAAAACAATTAAAAATGATGGGTTGCCTCCCATGTAGCTCTTGATTTATTGTCGTGGCACGACATAGTTACCTCGATTACTTAGACTTCATCGAGATAGACAGTGGATTGTTTTCTAAATAGATTCAAATGATGTTAAGGCTTACTTGTAGGCATGCAATCTTCTTCGAGATGAGGCTTGTGTATACATATCCCAGGAGGGATACCAATTATATTATCAATAGTCCAACCCATAGCTCTCTTGTACCTCTTTTGAGAAGAGATGAGAGCTTCTACGTGCTGTTCACATAAATCAGCCTCAACACTCACCAGAAGTGTTTTTCTACTTCCCAAGAATGCATACCTTAGGTGACTGGGGAGCTCTTTCAATTCTATCACTGGTGACTCTGCAATGGAAGTCTTCGCTGTTGGTGAAGGTCGATTCTTAAGATCAAGGTCCAGCTTCTTAGGGGCATGAGAATAGGACCTTATTCCTATTAGAGCACAAATGGTTTCTTCATAATCTTCAGCCTCCTCACGCTCTAAATTCAATAGCACAGTAGATAATGGCTCAACAATAAGTTGTTTTTCTACAGATAATGCTTTCTCATCCTCATAATAAATATCAGCTACAGAGAACAAATCCATATCACTGGGCTACTTCATTGCTTTGCATACATCAAAATGGACCACTTTGTCATTCATCGAAAATAAAAGTTCATTAGCTCTTAAGTCAATAAGCACACTTCTAGTTGCGAGGAAAGGGCGTCCCAAGATTATGGGAACTTCAGAATTCATCTCGCAATCCAAAATAGCAAAGTCTGCAGGAAAAATAAAGGTGGAAACATTTACCAACATATCATTTAAGATACCAACAGGTCGTTTTACCGACCTATCTGTCATCACGAGCCGCATATTGGTGGGTGTCGGATTGCCCAACCCCAACTTCCTGTAAACGGATAGTGGCATCAAATTGATGCTAGCACCCAAATCGCACAATGCCTTAGTTAAATCCAACGATCCAATTATGCAAGGAATAATGAAAGCAGCAGGATCTGCTTTCTTCTGTACTAGCGATCTCGTTGCAATTGCACTGAAATGATAAACATTATCTGCCAGCTCATAGCTTACTGGCCGCTTCTTTGTCAAAAGGTCCTTCATGAATTTAGCGTACCCAGGCATCTGCTCTAGCGGCTCCACCAAAGGAACATTAATGGTCAGCTGCTTCAACATAGTCATGAATTTATTGAACCTGGTGTCATCAACTTTCTTCTTAAGTCTTTGAGGAAAAGGTGGTGGTGGAAGGGGAATAGTTCTCTCCACCACTTCCCTTTTATCTTGCTTCCGATTATCAACCTTTTTTCAGGAGTGTCATCAGCCTTCTTCTTTAGTCTCTGAGGAAAAGGTGGTGGTGGAAGGGGAATAGTTTTCTCATGAACGCTCTTATTCAGATTTTCAGCTTCTACAAAATCATTACAATCTTCATCAATAATATTCTCCACAATATCATCAACCACCTGCTTGCCTTTGGATGGATTTTCCAACACTTTACCACTACGGGTAGTAATAGACATACACGATCCATCATTCCTCGGATTTTGCACTGTGTCGCTAGGTAGCGTTCCAGCCTTTATTTGGTTGAATGCCGCTGATAGTTGACTCAATTGTTGCTCCAGCTATGTTATTACAGTAGAATGCGAGTTAACCAATTGGTTTACTGATGACAAATCATTCTTTACCTTAGTCATGCCCATGTTGGTTGCCTCCACTCCTTTCAGCAGCTTGGCCATCATATCTTCCATAGACATCTTCCCAGAGACAGACGCCACAGCCTCATGATTTTCAGGGGGAACATACAAACTACTCCTGTCAGTCTTATTCTTCCAACTACCTTGATCACGATCCTTATATCCTGATTTATCATAATAGTTTCGACCTTGGTTTCCTTGGGTATTGCCTCGAAAACCCCCCTGATTATTCAAGTAGTTAGCTTCTTCCTTAGAATCAGATTCATCTCTTCCATGTGCTACAACAGCCTTGACTTTTTTGGTCTTCCCTGATAGTAAATGCTTGGTCAGAAGATCCATCTGCATTTTCATGTACGCCATATCTTGATCACGTTCCTCCTCTCTTCACCTTTGCTCTGCAATTATGCCAAAAGATACAGTAGATCTTGCTACCTCAGAATCCCTAGTATGCCAAGATCTACTCTACTTTGTCATACGATTGAGCATATCACTTGCCTGAATAAAAGTAAGGTCCATGAATGACCCTCCTGCAGTATTATCAACCACTAGCTTAGTCAACGAATTCAAAGACCTGTATAATATTTCCATCAAGTGGACATTAGTCATATGATGACTTGGGCAATGCATAAGTTTCTTCTTGAACCTCTCCCATGTCTCGAGGAGAGCTTCAGTTGGAAGCTGTCAAAAATTGCTGATCTCATCTCTCAACTGTGCTCTCTTGGATGGTGTAAAGAATCTTTCTAGGAAAGCGTCTTTCAATTTCCTCCAATTAGTAATAGAATCAAGAGTTAGCTCGTTCAACCATAAAGTTGCCTCCCCAGATAGAGACAATGGAAATAGGCGCAGCCGAATTGCATTCTATCCCACTCCTGATTTGTCGAATGACTTGCATGTAGAGATAAAATTGATCAGATGCATATTCGGATCATCGCCTGCAAGTCCACCATATAATCCCTTGAGCTGCAATAGTTGAATCATAGTGCTAGTAATATTGAACTTGGCTCCAGGTGCCAAGGGTGGAGGAATAACAGCTGCTGTGGCACCAGCTCTATCCAGATCGTCATCATCATCATCATAAGGAATCTGCATAGCTCAGTGTTCAGGCCTCAATCTAGCTTGACGATCTCTTCTATTCACAGGTGTTACCAACTCATCTGCACGCCTTGGATTTAATAACTCATCATCACCCAGGTCCTCATCATCAGGATTTGTTGCTCGACCTAGTTATCAATGTTTTGTTGGTGCACTTGAGCAGCGGCCAATGCAGCTAATCTAGCCTGCTCCTGTTGAGCAACCCTTCTTTCAATGTCACGTTGTGCATCCATTCTGCCAATAAGTTATGGTTCCAGGTTTATGGGTAATAATGGCTGACCAAAACTTCGAGTATTTGACATGCACTAAACAGAACCTGAATAAAACAAAAACAACAACTAAAAGTAAAATCTTAGAATTTCTAACCAAAGGGTCTATTAACTATCACAAACTTAGTTGACAACCGTATTCCCCGGCAATGGCGCCAAAATTTGATAACGCCCAAACTACAGCTCTCGTAAGAGTGTAAGTGGTGGCTGTCAAATATAGAACCCAACTGGGTTGGGTGTCAAATCCCACAGGGAATACTTGGTCACTAAGTATGCAACTATTATTAGACTGTTGGTCAAAAATTCTACAGAAAGGGGGGATTTTGGGTTTGGCGTGAATTAAGAATAGCAAAGTAAAAACGGAATGCTTTGTTTAGTAGGTTTTTAATCAATGAGAAGTATAAGTTAGGGTTATGTCCACTTTATGAGTTCTACATATCTATTAACTAGGAGTAATGCGGAATTCATACATGCGTGCCCTTATAGAGATTCTTATTCTAAGGGTAAATCCTAGTGTCTCTCGACCATGAAGGATTATCTCACTTTAACTCTCTCGAGCATAAAGCGTATAACTAATGGTACGAACTCTCCAAGAGGTTAATCCAGTTACGGCACTAATGTGTAAACAGGGGTTGGTAGCCCTATTTCCTTGTAACACTCTCTTTTCCAAACAAGTAACTTTTCTCTAGAACAAGTTAATGGCGTATTCTATATGTTTGCAACCACAAGAATTTAATTAAGATGAAGAGAGTAATGATGTAAGTAGCATACGCATCAAGAATTCACAAACTCATAGTAATAGATAGTATCTCATAAGGCTTCCATAACCCTAACAGAGAAGTTTAGCTACTCATGAGTGCAACGGAAATCACAATAGATATAATCATCATACCACAACCTAGAATAATCTTGGTGATGGAAGTGATATGGCGTCAAAAGCCCTCAAACATTTTTCCCTAGCCGTTATTCTCAAGAGAGCCGAGTTCTCTGTGTTATACTTACAGAATATTATAACGTGAATAGTCCTAAAGTATCGAATGAATAATTGATAGTGAATGAAAAATGAAAAGATTGCTGAAAAATTCAGCAAATAGGGTTTTTATAACATCCTTGTCCTAGTCCTACTGAAATAGGGTTTTTATCCTTGTCCTAGTCCTACTGGGTTACTGCTGCATCCCTAAGTATTAAGAAATACTGATTTTGCCCGGGACGGATTCTCCATGCATCACATTCAGTCCACAAACTTCCAAAAGCTTCCTTCCTTCTTATGTGAAGTTTCCCTTGCTACCGAAAGGTCCACAAAGTGCTGAAATCTTCATCATAAATACCTGAAAACATGCTAATCATATTGGTTAGCTCACTTATAGGAAAATGGACTAAAAGTGCAGGAATTATATATTTTGTCCTTAAAACTTAGCTAAAATATGGGTAAATTATGGTGGTTTAGGTGTGTAAATACGCCTAACATCAACCACCTCTTGCATAGGTGGATTCAGACGATGTTGATGCTCGATAGTGGGCATGCAGTCTTCCTCGAGCTGAATCTTGTGCATATATATCCCAGGAGGGATACCGATTATATCAGCAATAGTCCAACCAATGGCTCTCTTGTACCTTATCAGAACCGAGATGAGAGCTGCCACTTGCTGTTCACCTAAATTAGCAGCAAGAATAACCGGAAGTGTATTTCCACTTCCCAAGAATGGATATTTTAGATGACTGGGTAGCTCTTTCAATTCTAGCACTGGTGGCTCTTCAATGGATGGCTTCGCTGGTGGTGAAGGTCGATTCTTAAGGTCATGGTCCAGCTTCTTAGGGGTATATGAATATGACCCCGTTCCTATCAGAGCACAGATAGTTTCTTCGTATTCTTCAACATCCTCACGCTCAAAATTCAATAGCTCAGCAGCCAATGGCTCAACAGTAAGCTACTTCTCTAAAGATAATTCCTCCTCATCCTCATAATAAACATCAACTACAGAGAACACATTCATATCTTTGGGCTGCTTCATTGATTTGCATACATCAAAATGTACCACTTCGTCATTCATCTAAAATAAAATCTTATTTGCTCGTAAATCAATAAGCACACTTCCTATTGCAAAGAAAGGATGACCCAAGATTATGGGAACTTTATAATCCACCTCACAATCCAAAATAACAAAGTCTTCAGGATAAATAAAGGTAGAAACCTTCACTAGTACATCATATAAGATACCAATAGGTCATTTTACCGACCTATCTGCCATTACGAGACGCATGTTGGTTGGCGTAGGATCGCCCAACCCCAACTATCTATAAATGGCTAGTGGCATCAAATTAATGCTAGCCCCCAAATCCGACAACACCATAGAAAAATCCAAAGATCCAACCGTGCAAGGAATCGTGACAGCACCCGAATTTGCCTTTTTCTGTATTAAAGACCTCGTGGCAATTGCACTGCAATGATAAAAATTATCTGCCAGCTCATAGCTTGCTGCCCTTTTCTTTGTCAAAAGGTCCTTCATGAATTTGGCGTACCCTGGCATCTGCTCCAATGCCTCCACCAAAGGCACATTAATAGTCAGCTGCTTCAACATAGTCATGAATTTACTTAACCTGGTGTCATCAACCTTCTTCTGCCTTCTCTACCACTTCCTTTTAATTTTGCTTCCCATTATCAATCTTTTCAGACTGCTAACATCAAGGTGTAGTATCATGAACATTCTTATTCTGATTTTCAGCTTTTACAGAATCATCACAATTTGCTTCAATAGCATTCTCTTCAATATTATCAACCACCGGCTTGCCTTTGGATGGGTTTTCCAACACCTTACCACTCCTGGTAGTACTAGCCAAACATGATCCATCATTTCTTGGATTTTGCACAGTGTCACTAGGTAAAGTGCCAAGTTTTCTTTGATTGAATGCCCCTGATAGTTGACTCATTTGTTGTTCCAGCTATTTTACTGCAGTGGAATATGAGTCAACCAATTTATTTATGGAGGAAAAGTCATTTTTTACCTCAGTTACTCCCGTGTTGGTTGCCTCCACTCCTTTCAATAGCTTAGCCATCATGTCCTCTATGGACATCTTCCTAGAACCAGACGCAGCAGCTTCACGATTTCCAGGAGGAACATACAAACCACTCCTACCAGTCTTAGTCTTCCAACTCCCTTGGTCTCGGACCTTGTATCTGGATTTATCATAATAGTTCCGACCTTGGTTTACTTGGGCATTGCCTTTGAAACCCCCCTGATTATTCAAGTAATTCACTTTCTCCTCAGAATTGGAGTCATCTCTTTCCTGTGATACAACGACATTGACCTTTTCTGTCTTCCCTAATAATAAATGCTTGGTAAAAAGATCCATCTACGTTTTTATGTGAGCCAATCCTGGTCACGTTCCTCTTTTCTTCATCTCTGTTCTACCGTCATGCCAATAGATATAGTAGAGCTTACTACCTCAGAATGCCTGGTATGCCAAGCTCTACTCTGCTTTGTCATACGATCTAGCATATCACTTGCCTCAATAAAAGTAAGGTCCATGAATGACCCACCCGCAACATTATTAACCACTGGCTTAGTCACCGAGTTCAAAGCCCTAGATAATATTTCCATCAAGTGGATATTGGTCATCTGATGATTTGGTCACCGCATGAGCTTCTTCTTGAACCTCTCCCATGTTTCGTGGAGAGCTTCAGTTGGAAGCTGTCGAAAATTACTTATCTCATCTCTTAATTGGGCTCTCTTGAATGGAGGAAAGAATCTTTCTAGGAAAGCGTCTTTCAGTTGCCTCCAATTTGTAATAGAGTCAGGAGTTAGCCCATTTAACCATAAAGTTTCCTCTCCAGATATAGACAATGGAAATAAGCGCAGCCAAATTGCATTCTATCAAACCCCTGGATTGTCAAACGATTTGCATGTTGAGATAAAATTAATCAGATGCATATTTGGATCGTCGCTTGCAAGTCTACAAAATAACCCTTTGAGTTGTAGTAGCTACATCATGGTGCTAGTGATATTGAACTTTGCTCCGGGTGCCAAGGGCGGAGGAATAATAGCCCCTGGGGCACTAGCCCCATCCAAATTGTCATCATCATCATCATCAAAACGGACCTGCACAGCTCGGCATTCAGGTCTCATTCTAGCTTGATGATCTCTATTGACATTCCTGTTCATAGGTGCAGCCACATCATCTGCACGCCTTGGGTTTAATAATTCATTATCACCCAGGTCCTTATCATCAAGATTTGTTTCCCGACCTGGGTTATTAGCACTCTATTTATTTACTTGTGCAGCTATCAATGTAGCTAATCTAGCCTGCTTCAGTTGGGCAGCACTTCTTTCAATGTCTCGTTGTGCATCCATTCTGCCAATAAGATGTGGTTCAGGATTTAGAGGTAATAATGGCTGACCAGAACTTTGTGTATTTGGCATGCCTCTACCAAACCTGAACAAAACAAAATCAACAAACAAAAAGTAAAATTTGAGAATCTTTGACCAAAGGGTCTATTAACTATCACAAACATAATTGAAAACAATATTCCCCAGCAATGGCGCCAAAATTTGATACGACCAAATTACAACTCTTATTAGAAAGTGTAAGCGATCGCTGTTAAATATAGAACCCAACTGGGTTGGGTGTCGAATCCTACAGGGAATACTACAGTCACTAAGTATTGTGATTATTATTAGACTGTTGGTCGAAAATTCCAAGGAAAAGGGGGGGTTTGGTTTAGACGCACAATAATATTATAAAAGTAACAATGGAAAGATATGTGTAGTAAGATTTGATCACTGAGAATAAGAAGTTAGGGTTATGTCCACCTTGTAGTTTCTACTTCTCTATTAACTATGAGTAAAGCGGAGTTTATACATGCATGCACTTATAGAGATTCGTATTGTAATTCTAAATACAAGTGTTTTTCAACCATTAAGGACTTAATCACCTTATCTCTCTCGAACCTAAAGTGTACAACAAATTATACGAACTCTCCAAGAAGTTAATCCTGCTAGGTCATTAGCGTGTAAATAGAGGTTGGAAACCCTATTTTCTTATCAGACTTTCTTTTCCAAACATGTAACTTTTCTATCGAACAAGTTAATGCTATAATGGCGTATTCCCTATATTTGCAACCATGAGAATTCAATCAAAATGAAGAGATTAATGATATAAGTGACATGACACATCATAAATTCACAAACTTATAGCAATAGAGAGTATATTACAAGGTTTCCATAACCCTAACAAATAAGTTTAGCTACTCATGAATACAACGCAAATCAAAATAGGCATAATCATCATACCAAAACTTAGAATAATCTTGGCGATGGAGATGATTAGCGACTATAAGAGAGGATGTGCTTCTCTCTCTCCGTTGCTCAAGCTTAGCCATTTTTCTCTGTTCCAAAACTATTACAGAATCTGAATAATGAATAATGAATGATTCTACTGAAAATTCAGCAATAAGGTTTTTAATAACATCCTTGTCTAATAAGTTGCTAGTACATCCTTAAGTATTTAAAAATATTGAGTTTGCCCGGGACAAAGTTCCGATGCATCACATTCAGTCCAAAAGCTGCCTTCCCTCTTATGTAAAGGTTTCCTTTGCTGTCCACAGGTCCCCAAAGTGCTGAAATCTTCCTCATTGGTACCTGAAAAGTATGCTAATCACATAGGTTAGCTCACTTAGCTGAAAATAAACTAAAAGTGCAGGAATTATGTATTTTATCCTCAAAACTTAGCCAAAACATGGGTAGGTTTTTGTGATCGGACGTGTAAATACGCCCAACATCAATGAGTTCGTGAACCTGAGGCCAGGATCTATGACTGTTAAAGAGTACTGCATCAAGTTCAACTAGTTATCCAAGTATGCTCCTGACTTGGTAGCTGACACCTTATCTAGTATGAGTAAGTTCATGACCGGTGTGTCTAGTTTAGTGCTAAAAGAGTGTAGGACTGCTATGCTCAATAGGGATATGGATCTGTCTAAGATGATAATACATGCTCAACAGATTGATTTAGATAAGATAAAGGAGAGAGATAGAGTAAGGAGAGATAAGAGGGCTAGATAGTAGTTTAAGCATGGTCAGAATAGATCCCATGAAGGGAACCGACCACAGTTTTAGGAACGTTCAACTATGATAGAGCATTCATCACCTAGGTCTCCCGTGCCCAAAAACAAGCAGGAGCACAGGAATAGGCCTTCTATGTCCAGGTCCTAAAATAGTGTAAGTAACAGACCTCATTATCCTCTATGTACTAAGTATGGTATGGACCATCCTGGTGAGTGCTTAGCTAATCAGAGGGATTGTTTTGGTTGTGGTAAGATAGGCCATAGACTTAGAGAGTGCCCACATGCTAGGAAGGGAAGCAGAGATGTTTGACATTAGAATTAGACAACTAATGCACCAGCTCTTTAAGCCCGTCCAGCCCCTTCTCAGGGTGCTTCATCCAGTATGGCTGTTGGTCAGCACTAAAATAGATTTTATGCCTTACCACCCTATCAGGAATAGAAGGATTCTCTCGATGTTGTTACTGGTATGCTCCGTGTCTTTCACTTTTATATTTATGTGTTGTTGGACCCTGGGTCAAGTTTCTCTTATGCGACCCTATTAGTTTCTGTAAATTTTGAAATAAGTCCCGCAAAGATTCCCGAGCCTTTCCTGGTTTTTACTCCAGTAGGTAAGTCAGTTACTGCTAAGAAAGTATATAAAAAGTTTCCTGTCACTGTCCTTCATAGAGTCATATTTGCTGATTTGATAGAGTTAAAGATGGTTTATTTTGATATAATTCTGGGTACGGATTGGATTGACTCTTGTTATGCATCTGTAGACTATCGTACCCGTGTGGTTAAGTTTTAGTTTCCTGATAAGCCAGTCTTTGAGTGGTCCAAAAGTTCAAAATCTCCCAAGAGTCACATTATATCCTATATCAAAGCTAGAAAGTTAATATCAAAAGGTTACATCTGCCATTTAGTTAGACTTAAGGACACTAAGTCTAAGATATCCACCATTCAGTCAGTCAGTATAGTTAATGAGTTTCTTGATGTCTTTTTGGAAGATCTTCCAGGGGTACCTCCTGATAGAGAGATAGAATTTGAGATTGACCTTCTTCCTAATACACAACTTATTTCTATTCCTCCATACTATATGGCACATGTAGATCTTAAGGAGTTGAAAGAGCAACTCAAAGATCTTCTAGACAAAGGTTTCATAAGGCCTAATATTTCTCCTTGGGGTTCACCCATCCTGTTTGTGCAGAAAAAAGATAGT
This sequence comes from Capsicum baccatum var. pendulum, assembly GCA_030864225.1. Lineage (NCBI taxonomy): Eukaryota > Viridiplantae > Streptophyta > Magnoliopsida > Solanales > Solanaceae > Capsicum > Capsicum baccatum. The sequence goes on along the minus strand of CM061561.1, from coordinate 209,265,195 downwards.
TCTTTGCATATGTGCATTGACTATCGTCATCTTAAGAAGGTCACAATCAATAATAATTACCCTCTTCCTAAATTTAATGACCTGTTTGATCAATTACAAGGTGCAAGTTATTTCCCTAAGATAGACCTTAGATCCGTCTATCATCAGCTTAAAGTGAGGAAATGTGATATTCCAAAGATAGCCTTCCGAACCCGCTATGGTGACTTTGAATTTCTAGTCATGTCTTTTGGGCTAACCAATGCTCCAACATCTTTCATGGACCTCATGAATCGAGTGTTCAAACAGTATCTTGATATGTTTGTTATAGTGTACATTGATGATATCCTTGTGTACTCCCATACCGAGAATGACCATGTGGATCATATTAGAATTATCTTGAAAACTCTTAAAGATCATCAATTGTTCTCCAAATTGAGAAAGTGTGAATTTTGGCTAAGGTCAGTAGCCTTTCTCAGTCATATTATTTTAGCCGAAGGCATTAGAGTCGATCCCCAAAAGACAGAAGTTATAAGAAATTCGCCTCGACCCATCTCTCCATCAGATATTAGAAGTTTCTTGGGTCTAGCTAGCTATTACCACTATTTTCTTAAAGGTTTCTTATCTATTGTGTCTTCTATGTCTAGACAGAACCAAAAGAAAATTAAGTTTGTATGGTCAGATTCTTGTGAGAAGATTCTTCAGGAGTTAAAGACTATACTCACTTCAACCCCCATGTTGACATTGCCTGATGGTACAGATGGTTTTGTGATGAATTGTAATGCCTCTAAAGTTGGTTTAGGTTGTGTATTGATGCAGAGAGGTAAAGTTATAGCCTATGCGTCTAGATAGTTGAAGCCGCATGAAAAGAATTACCCAACCCATGATCTTGAATTAGCTGTTGTGGTTTTTTCTTTGAAAATCTGGAGACACTATCTATATGGTATTCATGTTGATGTGTTTATGGACCATAAAAGTTTGCAGTATATGTTTTCTCATAGGGAGTTGAATCTTCGACATAGGAAATAGTTAGAGTTTCTAAAATATTATGATATAAGCGTGTTGTATTATTCAAGCAAGGCCAATGTAGTGGTAGGCTCCCTTAGTAGATTGTTTATGGGCAGTGTGGCTCATATGGAGAAAGATAAAAAAGAGTTATCTCAAGAAGTGCATCATTTGGCTACACTAGGTATTAGTTTTCTTAATTCAACTGAGTGGAATATTTGGTTTTAGAGTGGTTCCGAATTCTCTTTAGTTTTGGAAGTAAAGGAGAAGCAAGACATAGATTCTAGTTTGGTCATATTGAAGAGTCATTTAAGGACCAAAAGGTAGAGGTTTTCTCCCAAGGGGGAGATAGTGTGTTAAGATGTCAGAATAGATTGTATGTTTCATGTGTTGGTGATTTAAGGCAGAGAATTATTGCTGAGGTTCATGGTACACAGTATTATATTCGTCCTGGTGCCACCATGATGTACCGCAACTTGCGGGAAGTCTATTGGTGGAGTGGCATGAAGAAGGATATAACAGAGTTTGTGGTAAAGTATGTAACTTGCCAACAAGTTAAGGTAGAGCACCAAATACCTAGTGGTAAGCTACAAGAGTTCAATATCATGACTTGGAAGTGGGAAGAGCTGAATATGGATATCATGACTGGTCTAACCCTTTTGCTTCATCATCATGATTTGATTTGGGTTGTTGTAGACAGTTTGACCAAGTCAGTGCATTTCTTCTCAGTGCATACATCTTATACAACTGAGGATTATTCTAGGATGTATATCTAGGAGCTAGACAGATAGCATGGACTTCTCTTGTCTATAATCAAGGATAGGGGTACTCAGTTTACTTCCGACTTTTGGAGAGCTTTTCAGAAGGGTCTTGGTACCCAAGTGCATCTTAGTTCTACCTTTCCCCTACAGATAGATGGTCAGGCTGAGAGAACCATCCATACTCTAGAAGATATATTGAGGGCATGTGCTCTTGATTTCAAGGATATTTGGGATGAGCATTTTCCACTGATTGAGTTTACGTATAACAATAGTTATTACCCTAGCATTCAGATTGCACTATTTGAGGCTTTGTACGGTAGAAGATGTATATTACCCATAGGTTGGTTTGAAGTGGGTGAGGATGCTGTGATTAGGCCTGATATAGTATTTGAGGCTATGGATAATGTTAAGTTGATTAGAGAAATGTTAAAGACAACCCAGAGTCATCAAAAGTCATATTCCGATGTAAGGAGAAGAGATCTTGAGTTTTAGGTAGGTGACTAGGTGTATCTAAAGATTTCACCCATGAAAGTGGTGAAAAGATTTGGTAAAAAGGGGAAGCTAAGTCCCCGTTGTATTGGCCCTTATAAAGTTCTGAGTCATATTGGGAGAGTAGCTTATAAAGTTGAGTTGCCCGCAGATCTATTAGCTATTCATCCTGTCTTTCACGTCTCCATGCTTAAGAAGAGCATTGGTGATTCCGTTGTTGTAGATCCTTGAGCATTGGTGATTCTGTTGTTGTAGATCCTTTGGAAAGCTCATATATTCAGACTAGTGTTTCTTACAAAGAGATTCCAGTCAAGATTCTAGACCATCAGATCCATACACTAAGGAACAAAGGGGTTCTTTTGGTCAAAATTCTCTGGTGGAGCCATTCCGTGGAGGGCGCTACTTGGGAAGCCAAAGAAGACATGCGAGCCAAGTACCCCTATCTTTTCCCCACAGACTCAGATTTATCCAAAGTTATTACTCTTTCTTAATTCAAGTTCCTTTCTAATCTTGTGTATTTAGATATATAATTGTCTTCTCCATGAGTTCATGCATTCTCTGAAGTACTCAAAAGTTTAGAATGAGGTAGAGTTAGCTTAGAAATTCATTTACCTTTACATTCTCAGTATTCTATGTATTCTTAGTTTAGCTAGTGACATTCAAGGACAAATGTTCCAAAGGGGGGAGATATTATAATACCTCAAACTTTCCTTATGCTTAAATTGTATCTTTATAAGATTAAGGAATGACTTCTAAAGTGAGTAGTGTTTAAATCAGATAGAGTTTTCTTAATTCTAACATTTTAGTGTGTGGGAATTTAAATTAGATTTCCAATGATACAAATTTTGTCCAGATCCGATATCAGAGTGAAAAGTTATGATCGTTTTACTGAGAGCTGTCAGAACTAAATAGGTGAAACGGGCAGGTTGACGAACTGTCATGCTTGCTACGGACCATCGCTTGAACCTTGTCAACCAAGGCGGTAAACCCATCCATTATCCAAGTGCGATGGTCAAGCCGATAGACCATCCATCTTGCGATGGACCATCGCCTAAGCCGTCTCTACTAAGGCAGTGAGCCCCTATTCTGGTCCAAGTGTGGCAGTCGAACCAATGGACCGTCGCAGATCCCATTCTGCATTTTAAAGTCATTTTTAAAAGAGCTTTTTTTTCCACCCTTTTTAATACCTAGATATATCAAAACGAAGCATAGAACTTCAGAATCATTGAAAGCATCAAGAACTAGGGTTTTCTCTCAAGAGAAAATCCAAATCTTTCTCCAAGAACCCTAAGATTCCACCATAGTTTCTATAGATTGTGTTAAGATTCAAGGTTCCTAAGTCAAAAGCTTCTAGAACCCTTACTCAATAGTATCAAAAAGAGTCTCAACAAGCTTGTTCATCTACAAGTCATAATCTAAGGTATGTGGGGTTTGAACAAGGACACTCCTTTCGTCCTTGTGCCCAAAAGTAATTTTAAGTACAAAGATAAATGATTTCACAAGTTTTCTTAGGAAACTAAAGTATGGGTTATACCCTATGTTGTATTTCTTGAGTTTATGATGGTTTCAATGTTTTAGAAATTAAAGTACATGAGTATGTTGAGATTATAATGCATATTGCTGAAAATTTCCAGATTTTTATATCATTTATGAATCTTTATGATACCGAGTATGAATTTTGATACGTCTTAACATAAGATTGATATATGGGTCATTAAGCCCTATTTGAGATTGTAATTTTAAGAAATTTTGTGCTATAAGCATCCATGATTTGAGTATTTTGAGATTATTGAGAAAGTTTTGACCTTAGCAGCCATAGTAGCTTTGAAATCCACTTTTCTAAATGAGATTACAAATTTTACGATTGGGTTCTTTATGAACCACGAGATTATTTTAAAGTGGATTTCCATGATATTAGCGTAGATAACTAAAGGGAGTAGTAATTAGCACTGAGTCAAGTAAGTTACTATAGTTTCATACCCCAGAACTACGACCACCATAGGATTGAGATTTATGGGCCCGAGGCCGAGACAGTGATCACTGAGTTGAGGTTATACTCCCTGGCAAAAGTATGACAACTCTCCCCAACATGAGGTTTCTTCCTTATGAGGATGAGACGTTGGACTCCATGTAGCTCGCATGGTTTATGTTGGTTAAGAGAACTTCCCTAATAGCAAGATTTTTCAGAGTAGTTTCTTAAAGTAAACTTTTCTCAAGAAGAAAGTAGTTTTACCTATTAGTAAGAGTAATTAATCAGTTTCTAAATTAAAGTATGTTCCTTGAGATGAGATTTATACTATGTGTTCCATTATTCATAATTTTTGAGATATTCATTTTGAGATTAATTGATCTTTGTTAGTCAGATATATTAGCATGCATGATTTCTGTAAAGATTGATGATATTATTATTTTAAGTATCGCATACATCCCTTTATACTCAGTACATCCATAAAGTACTGATCCACATATAAGTCTGTGTGCTATATTGTCTCATAATGTAGGTTCAGGTGCTCAGTCTCAGTAGCGTGCGTGATATCCGAGTACCTTGATCCACACCTTCATAGTTGGTGAGTCCTCATGGTCCGAGGACCTGTTTTCCCTGATTTCAGTCTTCATAGTAGTTGGGTTATTTCTTTTCAGTTGAGTATGAGTCAGTTCGGGATATGTCCCAATGGTTTCCTAGTTCTTGAGTAGTAGAGGCTTTGTCAGACTGGACTATCAGTGGTGTTTTAGACATTTCAGCATTTTGCTATTCAAACAATATTCTTTTGTTATTTCAGTTGAGATATATTATGACAATGCCATTGTTTTGATTTATCCATATTAAAAGTAAGTGTTAGGTGTAGTAATAGGATCAAAGGGTTAGCTTAGGGATACTTGTAGCTTTAAGCACCGTGTGACGTATCGGGATGAGATTTTAGGGCGGTACAACAACACTATATTCAACATATCCAATAAGCATGTAATCAATAATTTTAGGTCATATGTTTCTCTTTTTAGGTTTAGGTAAGGCACCCCCATACTTTTAAATATTTCAAATTAGGTTTATAACCTTTCCACAATTCATGAGGGGTTTTATCAGTTCGTTTATGAGGAATGCTATTTTGCAAGTGACATGCAAATAAAATAGCTTTATCCCAAAAATCATTAGGTGCATTAGAGCTAATTAAGATGGAGTTCATCATTTCTTTCAATGTCCTATTTTTCTTATATCTACACCATTAGACTCAGGTGAATAAGGCAGAGTTACTTCATGAATAATTCCTTTTTTTTACAAAAAATTTAAAGATACCTATTCTCCACCTCTATCAGATCTAATTCTCTTGATTCTTCTACTTAGCTAATTTTCAACTTCATTTTATAAGAAATAAAAGCATCAAATGCATCATCTTTATTTCTAATTAGATATAACTTAGATAATCTAGAAAAATAATAAATAAAAATCACATAATATGTTTTTCCACCTCTAGTCATAGGTTGTTGTTGGTTTAACATATGGGTATTGAGTAACCCTAATAGTGATGATTTCTACTTTGAATTTGGCCTTGATAAAGGCATACACACAAGGTGTTTGTGAAAATATCTAAGTGAATTATCTAGTCAGAATTTGATGATGTTTGGGACTAGGGCAAGGGCCCAATAAGTATGAATAGATAGTATATTATATTATAAATTTATTGTGAGCCATGTATTATGTAATTGATGACCTTGTTGGTTTAATGGATAATAACGGGTTAAAGTCCCTAAACATGATATTGAACTTGAATTGTGTTAGAGTTAAAGTGTGGTATAAAATTGCTAATTAGGATTGAATGGCTTGTAAAGCTCTTGATGACCATAAATTGAATTGTGTGATAAATTGAATAAGGCATTGGCTTATTGAAATGTTTGAGAAATTAATGCTCCCATGATGGTCTTTTAGTCACGTAATGTGTTGAATTGGTTTTTGGGATAAATTCCTTGAGTGTGAATTGAAGGAATGGTGATCTATGGACAAAGGGTTAAAGTCCCAATTTTGACTATGATAGTCGCAATGACTTGTGGTTAAAGTCCCTTACTTAAATAAAATTTTTTGTGGTTAGAGTCCCTTGCTTAATCTAAGACCCCGGCTTGGGTTAGAGTCCCTTGTATAATATGGCTTGAGGTTAGAGTCCCTAGGATAATTCAAGAGAATGAGATTAGAGTCCCTAGACTAATAGAAGAACATTAGGTTAGAGTCCTTTTCTTAATAAGTGTGTACATGGTTAGGTTCTCTTGTCTGAGAATAAGTAAGTAAATATGGTTAAAGTCCTTTGCCAAATAAGAATTGTTTGAATCTATAAGTGTGGAAGGTTGGAGTCCTCTTCTTCATGTCTAGTGAATGAGTTCTTCAAGAGTGTTGATAACACTTATTCCCTTGTTTGGTATGTGATATACCTATATGTATGGATAAGTGTATGAATCGGATATATTGACTTGTTATTGAATGATGATGACATTTTATCCTTATCCTTGAGTTACATGCTTGCGTTCCAACCGCTAACCGTCTCCGGATGCTATGTCCCCATGACATAAAGGGGCTAGATTATCTTCTTCTTTTCCTGCACAATGATATGTGTTCTAGCGGATTGGGTGACTGACATTAAAGTGGTGTGGTTCTATACTTCGGGAGTCATGCATTCATAGTCTTTAGTTTATGACTATACACTTGTCTTGGATTTGATTTTAGCTATTGTAACACCCCGCATTTTTGGGTTTGACTTTGAAGCTTCGTTCTTATGTGTGTAAACTATAATCCTATAATTTACTTTTGATTTCATGCGTCATGATATTTATCCTAGTTGGTTAACTTCTTTCGAGGTGAAAAATGTTTATAGAAATCACTTTGAACAAAGTTAAGCTAAGAGCCTTTGATTCGTCCAAAGTTTGGTTTTTAATTCTACAAGGGTCTAATTTAAACATATATAACTTTTATGTGTGGAGAATTTTGTAGCTCAAGACCCACCAAATTGTAGATAATTGAGTCAAATTTCCAACAATACCAATTTTGCCTTAATCCAATATTTGAGGAAAAAGTTCTCAGTTTTTATGTTAGAGGTACTAAGGGAAGGTGATATGCCCGCGCTGGCTAGGTTAGTCCACCGGGATAAAAGGTGCGCCACGGGGGTTCATCCACCAGGATAAAGGGGCGATTTCGGGTCTATTCCTTCACTGTATAGGCTCCATAAGGATCAAGGGGTACTTTGGCCCTTTCCCCTCAATCCCGAACGTTAAAGGCATAATTTATATCACTCAAAAGGTAATGATTTTCCCATCTCCCTCAAAATTTCTCACGTAAAAACCCTCCCCTTTCTACCATGAACAAAGTTCAAGCTTTTTCTCTCAAGAACACAAGGATTCAAGCTTTAATTTCAAAATCTCTTTAAGAATCCTTTCAATTATGTTAGGTGGGGTTTATGAGCAAGGCTATCTTTTCATCCTTGTGCCCAAAACTACTTTTAAAGTTCAATTTACATAAATTTCAATTAGGGTTCATACCCAAATTATCTTGTTTTGATTTTATCGATTTATAAAGAGATTGAAGTATTAAAGTGCATAATTGTGCTCATTTATTTATGTCTTGACTTGAATAATTTACCTTTTTATGATTTGAATACCATGATATGATTTGAGACACTGATTAAATATTTTCAATTGAGATTTAAGTATGATATTTTGTTACGAGTTATATGAAACAAATCATGAGATTCAAGGCTTTATGTGCACCAAGATTACATATGCTCATGTTGAGATTTATAATATTCATATTGTGATTTTGATTTCATTATCTTGACTGATATTATTGAAGTATTTCAAGAAGGTTATTGAGTAAGAAGTTTTGTTATGAATTTCAAAGCATTTTAGTATATATATTATAAGTCCAAAGTACAAGTTTTGAGATTTCAAGAAGATGATGCTCTTAAGTTCCTTTTATAAGTCTATACCAAGATTTAAAGCAAAGGTTGATCTTTCAATCTTAAGAGAACATATGGAATCCAAGTTTGTTCATCTTGTTTATGATTTAAAATAAAGAGATGCATAACTAGTTTTCATTATATAAACCCTTATGTTCTTTTAAGGTGGATTTATTAAAGAATAAGTATATAAGTAACACGGGAGTAGTATTTAGCATCGAGTCGGGCAAGAGTTCGAGGTCGCATGCCGCAGAACTACATGCCACCGTAGGTTTAAGTCCCAATAGTGGTTAATTATAGTGATCACTCAAGTTAAGGTTCTATTCTGATGGCAAGGGTAGAATATCTTTCCTCGATGCGGGAGAGACGTTGGACTCCATGATAGCTCACATGGTTTATGTCGGTTAGAAGAACCTCCCAAAAGAAAGAGTAAAAGTAAAGCTTAGAACTAAGTGGTATGGATCACATAGTTTATCCTTATCCTTCATTACTCATGTTTAAGATTTTACATCTTTCATTTTATTCATGCTCAAGGTGAGTCATTTACCCTTAGTATGCATTATTTTAAACTCTATGTGTACATTCGATTATTATTTTACTTATGCATACACCCCCACATACTCAGTACACTCCAAAAGTACTAATCCATATATGTTTCTCTATCCTATATTTTTTCATAATTTAGGTACCAATTGTAGCCCACACATCATAATCAGACAATGTGCAACTTCCAGTTAGCAGGTGATGAGTCCTTTTGATTTAAGGGCTCAATTCAATCATTGTTCGAGTAGCATCTTTTTTTCTATATTCAATCATATTGATTAGATATAGATAAGGGTCATTTCCTGGCTACCTATAGTTAATATTATTAGAGGCTTCATAAAAAATCAGTAGAGCTAATGTATTTGATTCCAGTTTTGTTTTGTATAGCCAGAGTTATAATTATTTTAATACCATTTTGTATTGTTCATATTCAAAAAAGATTTAGCTTCCACTTATTTATTTTAGATTTATGTAATATATTCAGTTGTTCACGAGTTATACAAATATCTTGGGTTAGGTTAGGAAAACTTGTGGTTCTAAGTGCTCTGTGATGTCTAGGGGCATTACAAACTTAGTATAAGAGCTCAGAGTTCAAGTGTCCTAGGGTGTCTATGAATCTATGTCTAATAAAGTGTAGCGCCCGAAAAATTCCATCCTGAGACATCATATGGTGCTTAGGGATACACGTAGCCCTAAGCTAACCCTCGGAGAAAGACACTACCTTAAGGAACTCAATTTAACAATATTCATGCATAATAAAGAGTTATATCACATCGAGATCAAGAGAGATACTGGAGAATACTAAACTGTAAAACCAAAATATATATTGAATGTCTGTATATACCATCCCTCTAGTCTGATAAAGCCTATATTTATCAAAAATCAAGGAGCCTTTGGGACAAACCTCCAACTAACTCAGCAATATTGAAAGCTATAACAACAAAATGATATCACAAAAATATAGACACGGTCCTCGAACCATGAGCACTCACCACTAATGAAACGTAGTGAGTTACCAGAATATCGCTACACGGCTGCGGATGAGTACCTGAACCTACATTATGAGAAAATGTAGCCCATAGGAAAAATATGTGGGTGATCACTTTTGAATGCTCTGAGTATGCGGGGGTGCATGCAATAATGTAAATATCATCATCAATTTCAAGAAAATATGCATATGTACTATGATGGATCAGTTGGCTTGAGTTAGATTGAAACATACTTTTCATGATCTTATAGTAAATAATCATATGATAAAAACCTCATAAATCAACACAGACTCGGAGTGACTCGGTAATTCAAGAAACTTAAATCTGATGGACATGGGAGATTCTTATAACCGACATAAACCGTGTGAGCTACAGGGAGTCCAAAGATTTTCCCTCCTTAGGAGAGAACCCCACATTGGAGGGAGCATCGTACTCTTGCCAGGGAGTAAAACCTCAATTTAGTGATCAAAATCTCATACTCAGCTTCTGGCCCACAAATGTCAATACCAATCCTACTGTGGCACGTAGTTTCGGGGGAAATACTATATTTCCCACTCGGTTCTCAATACTACTCCCAGGCACAAACTCAGAACGAGTTACGAAATCCACCACAAACATCACAAGGGTCTATCATGAAGATAAAATCAAATCTCTTTCTCATTGATCAAATCATAATCAATTTGTGGATTCTTAACTCGACTCAAATCAAATCAATCTTTCTCAATATCAAAATGTATCAATTCATTAAATCATGGAAACATCAATAACTTTAAGGAAATATCAAGACTCATTATAACAACTCAATCTCATGAATCAATATACTCAATAATCCAATTTGTCATAAGGAAGCTTAAAGCTTGACACATATCTTGAAAGCACTTGAAATATCAAACCATGGTAGAAATATGAAATTCAAAATATTAAATATCAAGTCATAACTTGGGAATAGTAAAATAATCATGTCTAACAAAGCTTGAACAATTTATATTCTCATAGTCACAAGAAGAAGTAATTTGGGTATAAACCCACTTGCAAAATCATATAAATCCATAATAGAAAACAAAGTTTTGGGTACAAGAACGAAAGGATTGCTCTTGTTCAAAACCTCACATACCTTAATCTTTGAAATGGGATAAATTCTAGAGCTTGAGACTCTATCCTCACTTGTAATAAATGATTCTCGAAGCCCACACTATGAGGAACTTGGTTCTTGATGAAATCTTGATGATTTATGGATAATTTTTGGAAGATTAATGTTCTTGAATGAAACACTAGATATATTTTCTTAAGAGAATTGAAAGAGAAAATGAATAAATTAGGGTTTGGATAGGGATTCTCATATATATAGGGGCGTCCAAAAAATGGGAAAAGACAAAAATACCCTTACAGAAATGTACTTTAATTACTGAAAAAAACAGCAGACAACATTTGTGACAAGTATCAGACTTGTGACAAGTCGCCAGGAAATGTCGTTACAAAGGGGTCGAATTTATGACTTTTGGCTTAAGGGTAACGACATTTTATGACAAGTCGTTAGACTTGTGTCAAGTCGTCACAAAATGTCATCACAAAATGTTAGAATTTGAGACTTTCTGCTTAAGGTGACGATATTTTTTGACAAGCCGTCAGACTTGTGACAAGTCGTCACAAAATGTCGTCACCCAGTTTCCAGGCTGACATGCTGGAGTAAAATAGGCATAACTTTTCGCTCCGATATAGGATTTGGTTGAAATTGGGACCATTGGAAAGATAATTCAATTATCTATCTGCTGGTGGCTCATGAGCTCAAAATTTCTTAATGTAACAAGAGATATACTCATTTGAAGTTTACTAAGACAAAATCCATCTCAAGAATTCAATTGGTAAGGGATATTTTCATTCATCTAATCGCTACGACATCTTTGAGGCATTAAAACACATCACCCTTGGTCATAAAACAACCAAAGTACTATAATTTATTTCTCATGATCTTGATTCATGGTGGTACTATTGGTTAGAGTTCTTGGGGCATTACAATATCTTCCCCTCGGAAACATTCGTCCCCGAATATTGCCAGATAGGCCAAGAACAAGAAAAAATGAGTACATATAGATGGAATGACTCAGTCAAAGGACTTACTTCACTCTATACCTTTGGATACTATACAAAATGCACGAATTCATGATGGATGTAGACACATAGCTGAATCTTTAATAAGAAGGGGGAAAAATTAAGAAAGAATGGTACCTTCTTCTCACTTCGAACTCACAAAAAGGAGGTGAAGGTACTTGGATCGGATATCAACTTCATCTTCCCAAGTAGTACCCTCAACAGATTGATTTTGCCGAAGCACTTTAACCAAAGAAACTTGTTTCTTCCTTAACCTACGTATTTGAAAATCCTAAATCTCAACTAAAATCTGCTCGAATGAATGGCCATCCTGAATATCTAAGCTTTTGGAAGAATCAACCACGACAGAATCACCAATACACTTCTTAAGCATAGAAACATGGAATACCAGATGAATGCTAGAAAACTCCACGGGTAACTCCACTTCATATGCTACTTTCCCAACACAAATCAGAATCCTGTATGGACCAACATAATGGGGACTAAGCTTTCCCTTCTTCCTAAATATCTTCACCCCTTTCATGGGTGAAACCTTCAAGTACACCAAATAATTAACATTAAACTCAAGATCGTTTCTTCTCACATCAGCATATGGCTTTTGACAACTTTGAGCGATATTTAATCTTTCTCGAATCAACTTAACTTTTTCCATAGCCTCGAACACCACATCAGGCCCAATCACAGCTGTTTCTCCTACTTGAAACCAACCTATAGGCGATCTACATCTTCTCCCATACAAAGCTTCGAATGGGGCCATCTGAATACTAGCATGGAAACTATTGTTATATGCAAATTCAATCAATGGCAAGTGCTCATCCCAACTACCTTTGAAATCAAGCGCACATGCCCTCAACATATCCTCTACATTTTGAATAGTCATCTTAGCCTGACCCTCAGTCTGTAGATGAAAGGCAGAACTCAAATGAACTTAGGTACCAAGACCCTTCTGAAAGGCTCTCCAAAACTATAAAGTAAACTGAGTACCTCTATCTGAGATGATAGACAAAGGAACTCAATGAAATCTGAATAACTCATGGATATATAATCTAGCATAATCCTCAGTTGTATAAAATGAATTAACTAACAAGAAATGAGCTGATTTAGTCAACCGGTTTACAACAACGCAAATTGAATCATGATGACGACGAGAAGAAGGAAAACCAATTATGAAATCCATATTCACTTCTTCCCACTTCCATGAAGGAATTCTAAACTCTTGCAATACACCATCGGGCCTTTGGTGCTCTACCATAACCTGTTGACAAGTAGAACACTTTGCCATAAATCCTGCTATGTCTTTCTTCAAATTGTTCCACCAATAGATTTCCCACAAATCGTAGTACATCTTGGTAGAACCGTTATGAATAGAATATCGTGCATCATGTGCTTCAGCCATAATTCTCTACCTTAGATCATCAATATCACGAATATAATCTACCCTGCAATCTCAACACACCATGTCCTCCTTGGGAGAAAACCTCTACCTTTTGATCCTTAACTGACTCCTTCAGTCTGACCAAACTAGGATCCTGATCTTGCTTATCCTTTAGCTCCGAGACCAAAGAGGACTCACAACTACTTTGAACTAACATACTTCCTTTAGTAGAATCAAGCAATCTAACATCCAACCTAGCCAAACGATGCACATCGTGAGCCAATTGTTTCTTATCATTCTCAACATGAGCTACATTATCCAAATACAACCTATTAGAAGCATCTTTCACAACATTAGCCTTGCTCGAGTGATACAACAGACTCATATCATAGTCTTTTAACAACTCTAACCATCTTCTTTTCCTAACATTTAACTCCCTCTAAGTAAATATATACTGCAGGCTTTCGTGATTAGTAAACATATCAACATGAACACGATACAAATAATGTCTCTAAAATTTCAAAGCAAAAACTACAACTGCTAATTAAAGATCATGGGTTGGGTAATTCTTCTCATAAGGCTTCAATTGTCTAGAGGCATAAGCTATAACTTTACCCCTCTGCATCAACACACAACCCAAACCAACTTTAGAAGTGTCATAGTACACCATAGAACCATCAGTGCCATTGGGAAAAACTAACATTGGGGACGAAGTGAGTTGAGTCCTCAACTCCTAAAAACTCTTCTCATAGGCATCTGTCCACTGGAACTTAACTTTCTTTTGGGTAAAATGGGTCATGGGAGACGCAATGGAAGAGAATCCCTCAATAAAACGATGGTAGTAACCATTTAGACCCATGAAATTCCTAACATCAGATGGGGAGGTAGGTCTAGGCCAATTTTTTATAGCTTCTGTCTTTTGGGGATTGACTCTAATGCCTTCGACGGAAGCAATGTGACCCAAAAAAGCAACTGACTTTAGCCAAAATCCACACTTGCTAAATTTTTGCGAATAGTTGATGATCTCTAAGAGTTTGGAAGATAATTCTAAGATGGTCGGCATGATCATCCTCCCTTTATGAATACACAAGAATATCGTCGATGAATATAATGACAAACATATCAAGATATTGCCTAAAAACATAATTCATGAGGTCCATGAAGGCTGATGGAGCATTGGTTAATCCAAAGGACATGACAAGAAACTCAAAGTGACCATAATGGATTTAAAAGGCTTTCTTTGGAATATCACACTCTCACACTTTAAGCTGATGATAGCCGGATCTAAGGTCTATCTTTGGGAAATAACTAGCACCCTGTAACTGATCAAATAAATCATAGATTCTCGGAAGAGGGTGCTTGCTCTTGATAGTTACCTTGTTGAGTTGACGGAAGTCAATGCACATACAAAATGTACCATCTTTCTTATGCACAAATAAAAGAGGTGCACCCCACGGGGAAACACTGGGTCTGACAAAGCCTTTGTCTAAGACTTATTTGAGTTGCTCCGTCAATTCTTTAAGTTCTGTAGGATCCATATGTTACTGAGGATTAGAAATAGGTTGAGTGCCGAGAAGGAGATCAATCCTAAATTCTATTTCTCTATCAGGTAGGACACCTACGAGATCTTCCAGGTAAACATCGGGAAACTCATTAACAATGCTAACTAACTGAATAGTTGTAGTCTCAGACTTAAGATCTTTAACTCAAACTAGTTGATAGATGCAACCCTTGGAAATCAACTTTCTAGCTTTGAGGTAGGATATAAAATGACTCTTCAGAGTTACAGAACTCCTGGACCACTCAAAAATGGGCTCGTTAGGAAACTAAAACTTGACCTCTCGGGTACGACAATCTATAGATTTATAGCACGAGTGATGCTAATCTATACCTAGAATGACGTCAAAATCAACAATATCTAGCTCAATCAAATCAACACATATGACCCAATGAAGAATAGTGACAAGACACTTCTTATACACTTGCTTAGCAATAACAAATTCTCATGCCATGGTAGAAACTAGAATAGGCTCAGGAACCCATTCAGGGTCCATCTCAAAATTTACAGCAACCAGAGGTGTCACATAAGAGAAACATAAAACGGGGTCCATCAATACATACACATCAAAATGAAATACACGGAGCATACCAATGATAATATCTGGAGAGTCCTCCTACTCCTGGTGAGGTGGTATAGCATACAATCAAGTCTGGCGCAAACCGCCAGCAGTACTAGAAGAGGTGCCCTGAGAAGAAACTGGGCGAACTACGAGAGTGGGGTCACTGGTAGCCTAACTCTGGGGACGAGCATCTCGACTCCCCGGTCTAGTATACGAACAATCTCTAAGTCGGTGGCATAACATTCCACAGCCAAAGAAACCCCTCTAATCAATAAAACATTTGCCAAAATGATCTCTAACACACTTGGCACATAATGGAGGACGAGGCCTGTTACTTACACTTTATTGAGACCTGGACGGGATAGGCCTATTCCCCTGTTCTTGCCTGCATCTAGGTGTAGGAGAACTAACTGAGGAAGGTGCGGGCATAAACAAGCGTCGCTAGAATTAAGGGCGGTTCCCTCCATGGAATCTGGACTGACCAATTTCGTACTGCTCTGATCTAGCTCTTTTATTCCCTCTTACTCTCTCCCTCTTTTCACTTTATCAGCTTCAATCTGTTGGGCATATATCATCAACCGAGCAATGTCCATCTTTTTATTAAGCATAGCAGATCTACACTCTTTCACAACGTATCTCGACACGCTGGTCACAAACTTGCTCATGATGGTCCTAGAGTCAGCCATCATACTAGCAACATATTTGGATAACTAATTGAATCTAAGACAATACTCCTTAACAATCATGGAGCCTTGTCTCAAATCTGTCCAAGAATGTATCCTGGAATAACTGCTAATTCATGGGAGCAGCATCCTCCCCTCTACTCTCCTTTCACATCTTAACCCAATCATATGCAACATCTTTCATTCGATAGGATACTAATTCAATACTTTTCCTGTTAGTCACATCCATAATATAGGTGAACTTTCTCACTTCATCCAAGTATAGCTTTGGGTTTTCAACTACCTTTAACCAATAGAACTCAGGTGGATTTATCCACATAAAGTCATGAACTCGAGCTGCAGCAAAATTATTCTCTTACAGAGGCAGAATAATACCTTAGGCGTTATCTTGAGCATTGGTTGTAACTTCCTGGGATAGCGCCTGAAAAGATGCCCAAAATTCTGCATGAGACATATGCTCATTCAAGGGATCAACGGGTTGATGTTGCTCGTTGTTTCTATAAGCTCGACGAGGAGACATTTTTTGTTATAAGAGAGAACGAGTTAGTCATAGATAAAGAGACAGTTGTAGGCACGATAAACTTTAGAAAGAAAGAAATGACTTTTCCTAAAATATCTCGTAGCCTCTTGCTTATAGATACGGTGCGCTACACACCGATGATCAATACTTTACGTAATAAAGCTTGTTAGAATTCCTAGGACCTAGGACTCCTTAAACCTTAGGCTTTGATACCAAGCTTTGTAACACCACAAAATTTCCATCCTGAGACGTCACACGATGCTTAGGGATACATGTAGCCCCAAACTAACCCTCGAATCCTGATACTACATCAAGGAACTAGATTCAACAATAGTCATGCATAATAAAGAGATATATCACATCAGTTTCAAGAGAGATACTGGAGAATACTAAACTGTACAGCAAAAATATATATTAAATGTCCATATATACCATCCCTCTAGTCTGACGAAGCCTCTAAACATCAAAAATCAAGGAGCCTTTGGGATAAACCCCCCAAATGACTCAACAGTACTGAAAGCCATAACAACAAAATGATATCACAAAATATAGACATGGTCCTTGAACCATGAGGACTCACCACTGAGAAAATGTAGTGAGGTACCTGAATATCGCTAACACGGTTGCGGCTGAGTACCTGAACCTATATTACGAGAAAATATAGCCCATAGAAAAAATATATGGGTCATTAATTTTGAATGTAGTGAGTATGTAGGGGTGCATGCAACAATGTAAATATCTTCATCAATTTCATGAAAATATGCATATGTATAATGATGGCTCACTTGGCTTGATTTAGATTGAAACATACTTTTTAGGATCTCATAGTAAATAATCATATGATAAAAACCTCATAAACATCATGAACAACTCAACTCTCCACCTCAAGACTTGGAGTAACTCGGTAATTCAAGAAACTCAACTCTTATGGACATGGGAGGTTCTTATAACCAACATAAACCATGTGAGCTACATGGAGTCCAACAGTTTTCCCTCCTAAGGAGAGAACCCCATATTGGTGGGAGCGTCGTACTCTTTCCAGGGAGTACAACCTCAATTTAGTGATCAGAATCTTATACTCGTCCTATGGACCAAAAATATCAATACCAATCCTACGGTGCAACGTAGTTTTTGGGGAAATATCACATTTCCCGCTTGGTGCTAAATACTACTCCCAGACACAAGATCAGAATGTGTTAGAAAATCCACCACAAACATCACAAGGGTCTATAATGATGATCAAATCAAATCACTTTCTCATTTATCAAATCATAATCAATTTGTGGATTCCTAACTCAATTCAAATCAAATCAATCTTTCTCAATATCAAAATATATCAATTTGTTAAATCATGGCAACATCAATAACTCTGAGGAAATATCAAGACTTATTAAAACAACTCAATCTCATGAATCAATACACTCAATAATCCAATTTGTCATAAGGAAGCTTAAAGCTTGACACATATCTTGAAAGTGCTTGAAATATCAACTCATGGTAAAAATATGAAATTCACAATATTAAATATAAAGTCATAACTTGGGAATAGTAAAATAATCAAGTATAACAAAGCTTGAACAATTTATATTCTCATAGTTTCAGGAAGAAGTAATTTGGGTATAAACCCACTTGCAAAATCATATAAATCCATACTAGAAATCAAGTCTTTGGGCACAAGAATGAAAGGATTGCTCTTGTTCAAAACCCCACATACCTTAATCTTTGAAATTGGATCTCTATCCACATTTGTAATAAATGATTCTCGAAGTCCACACTATGAAGAAATTAGTTCTTGAAGAAATCTTGAAGATTTATGGATGATTTTTGGAAGATTAATATTCTTGAATGAAACCCTGGATATATTTTCTTAAGAGAATTGAAAGAGAAAATGAAGAATTTAGGGTTTGGATAGAGATTCTCATATATATAGGGGACACCAAAAGATGGGAAAAGACTAAAACACCCTTGCAAAAATATCCTTTAATTGCTGAAAAAAAATAGCCGACGACATTTGTGACAAGTCATCAGACTTTGTCAAGTCGTCATGAAATGTCGTCACAAAAGGGTGGAATTTATGACTTTCTGCTTAAGGGTGACGACATTTTGTGACAAGCCGTCAAACTTGGGCCAAGTTGTCACAAAATATCATCACAAAATGTTGGAATTTGTGACTTTTCTACTTAAGGTGACGACATTTTTTGACAATTCATCACAAAATATCGTCATACAGTTTCCAAGCTGACAGGCTGGAGTAAAATAGGTATAACTTTTCACATCGATACCCGATTTGGGTGAAATTTGTACCATTAGAAAAATAATTCAATTATCTATCTATTGGTGTGTCATGAGCTCAAAATTTCTTAGTTTAACAATATATATGATCATTTAAATTTGACTATGCCAAAATCCTTCTCAAGAATTCAATCGGTAAGGGATGTTTTGATTCACCTAATCGCTAGGAAATCTTTGAGGAATTAATACAAATCACCCTTGATCAGAAAACATCCAAAGTAATATAATTTATTTCTCATGGGATTGACTCATGGTGGCACTATTGGTTAGACTTCTCGGGGTGTTGCCTAAAGACTTACAGAATGGTACAGAGATATTTATTCTTTTCTTCGAGAATCTACATGGAATTTAGGAAATGTTTCCCTTTTTTCATGCTCTAGATCATTCTGTAAAGTTTTTCTCTTAGAAATTTTGTCGATTTGCATGTTACTCCAGAATTCTCCATTTTTGACTTTCCAAGATAACATTAGTAATAGATTCCAATTTCCCCCAAGATAATGCTCTCAAATTTATTATCAGTAACTTGAGAAGTCATATAAGGGGATTAAGAGGAACTCGCTAGTGTGTCATAAGTTTCTTAAGTTGAAATCTTATGTCCTTGTCCATATGATTTGGTCAGTTAAGACAGAACAAGCTATGTGTTCAAATTCCTCAGTAACCCTTCAAGATAGATAGTGCTCATGAGAGGAGATAGTTTGAACACAGATTGGTAAATAAAGTTTGAATTTGAGGGATATTATGGAATTGAGTGTTATGATGCATAAGTAGTAGAACCTTCTTATATTTGGAACTATGGTTTTTGAAGTGTAGTGAAAAGATAAGTGGCAATGGTGATTGATCGAGTGTATATAAATGAAATTCTGCATACGATCGAGTTAGGAGTGAGGTGATATATCCTTGAGTGTTAGTTTAGGGGTAATAAAAGTGGTACAGGTTCCTTGGTGGAAGGTAGTGAAAGATTTATTTGTTAAGGTGAATTGTTCTTTGCTTGAAGTAGGAAAGGAGCTATTAATGGTATTTATTGTGTAAGAAAATTTTATATATTAATGAATTATTTAGTAGTTGAGTATTGTTAATTTAGGTTTTCCTTGAGGTTGCAAAAGGAGTTTAGCTTAAACTTATAGAGCTATGAAAGTAATTTAGTTGTATCTATGGGTAAATAGTCGTAATGTGTAGAAGAAGGATGCTGTAACGGATTTTAATAAGGTATATCATAGCACTATGATTGATTATTGTTATTATGAGGTTTTAGTGTACTAGTGTTCCTTGATGTTTTATTTTATAGCTTTCAAGCGAGAATAGAATGTGAGGTTGTGTTATTAATCATGCCTAGCACTAGACACTAAGTTTTAATAATGGATGATCATCAAGGTGGAAATATTGATTTCTTGGTTAGTGATGCTAGTTATATTGAGGAAAACCAGTAGGCTTAAAACAGTGCATGCAAGTATTTAAGATTATTGATTTTAGATTAAGTATGATGGTGTAGGTATGGTTTAGATGTGTACCCAAGGTGATATGGGGGTTGCATTATTTTTTAAGATTATTAAAGGTTGTGTGTGGTTAGTAGTATGCTTGAGTTTCTAAATGGGAAGTAGGCTAGTTATATAGTACATGGTGTTCTTAATAGCTAAGTTAAGAAGTTATAGATAGATGATGTTGAGTCTTTTGGTATAATTTTGATTATCGTGGTTTAGGGAAAAAGATAATTTTAGAAATATTATACAGGTTAGGTGTTTAATGAGACAGGTATGTTTGTGGGGGAGAGTGTAAGTCTATGGTGATGATTATTGAAGGTAGAGAAAGTTAACAATAGTATATGTGAAGGGGGATTGTCGCGTGAGTTGAGAATTTCTCTATATAACATTAGAGTGAAGAACATATGGCTAAGTCCTAGGGATATGAGTAGATTCATAAGTTTAGAAGGTTGTCTTTAATCTAAGAGGGAGATGATAGTGATGATGAATAATTGTTTAGATGGGTGAGGGTAAATTTTTTTTGTTGGGGAAAGATTGTTGTAAGCTTGTTTTATCTAAAGCTATAAGTGTGAAGGGGATTGACGAAAAGCTTTTAGTAGATGTCACAGTTAGTTGAGAATTCCACTTCTTTCCTCTTAAGAATAGTGCAAGAATTTGTTACTAATAGAGGTTTAGAGAATATGAGAAAGATGTTTTTATGGGTGTTTTCTTAAGAGTTCGTATGTGGTTATAATGATTAGCTTGAATGTCATTTTGGTATATAAGTGGATGGGTGAATTATGCACTAGTGATTCCCTAGTAAGAGGTTGAATTTAGTTGTTGAAATGGTAAGAAGAATTATTCTTAAGATAAGAACTGTGAAAACTCATGGGTTATTGAATTCATGGTTCAGACTAGTGTTATGGTGTTATTTGTAGTACCTTATGATTTTGAGTTAGGGTTGAACATTGCAAAAGTATGTAGTTCAACTTATTTATTATATAGAGTAGTTATATGTACCTATGTGATAATTATAAGTTTAATCAAATGAGCCTAGTATTTAAGGGGAAAAGTATAATTAAGGGCGTATTTAAGAAGTGTGACTAAGCTTTAAAGTCAGCCATTGTATTACCTAAGGCCTAGAAATTCTATATTAGCTTATGTTACATAGGCCTATATTCCATGTCATAAAGTTGTAGCCGTGCTACGGTTCCTTATTAAGATATCTTATTCGGATCATGCCCAAGATTCGTTGCTCATTTATGTTATTAGAAATTCTTTCAAAGAGTGTTGAATAAATACTCTAGTTGCATATAGGCTTTTAGTATGACTCATTTTATATAGCCAACAATTCAGTTTAGTAATCAGACAACTAAGATCCTATTATTTTCCATCTTTCCATCTAGTCTTACTATCCAAAGTTTCATGAATATGGCTATTCCATGAGGTAATTGTTCACATACATGTAAGTTGTGAAATCAGTTCAGTCCATGCATCATGTTTCAGATTCAACTATTTAGTCATGACTTAGTTCATAAGTGTTCAGTGCATATTCTTAGTTTTCCAAGTATTCCTGCTCAGATAGTGTAATAACCCTCGTACGATCTTAGTATCATTTTCTTATGATTCGTGCTTTCATACTTTATCACTTCACAGTTCTAGATGCTTGATTGTATCATGAACACTTCAAGTGAGTTCTAAACTCTCAGCATGAATCAACTCTTTATTGTAAGTAAAGTCAAGTCATCTCAAAAATCAGTTTCATGATGGATGTTTTAATGTTTTAGCTTACCTATATCCTTTCTTAGAAAACATATCATATCGATATTATTCCATACTTTAAGACTTCAACAAGTTCCTATCTATCATTCGAGGGAGAATGATTTCAAGGGGGAGACAATATAAGACCCCATATTTTTGGGCTAGACTTTGAAGCGTCGTTCTTATGTGTGTAAAATATAATCCCATGAGTTACTTTTGAATCCATGTGTCATGATCGTTATCATAGTGTGTAAAGTGCTTTATAGGTGAAAAATATTCATAGGACTCACTAAGAACAAAGTTGAGCTAAGAGCCTTTTGGTTCATGCAAATTTGATATTCGATTTTACAAGATCTTACTTTGAACGTGTATAGCTTCTCATATATGTAGAATTTTACATCTCAAGACATAAAAAATTATAGATAATTGATTAAGCTTTCCAATGATACCTATTTATAACGCTTAACTTATACGTCAATTTAATGCAAGGAGGTCCTCACCAATATATTTACCCAACTTTTGAGTCGGGGTCGATTCCATAGGGAACAATGTGAGGGGCGATTAAACTAATTTAAAACTATAGATATGATTTGAATTCAAAAAAATGATATGAAAAGATAAAATGGGGTTTTTTGATGATCAAACAAATAATTGTTGGTCACTTTAGTTTCAGTGATTGTAATCAAGAGTTTATGTAAAACCAGAATTATGTTCGCAATGGGTTTTGGTACTTCACAGATGATAATGGTGATTCAAGATTCTCACAATAGGTAGGAACAACAGATTGTCTTTATCGTAGTTATGCATAAATGTCTTTCGACCTACTTAAGAATTTAATTACCTAATCCTCTCGGAGATAGAGAATTTATATTCACTGAGCAGACTTCACCTCATATTAATTAACTTTGTTACAACGTCAATTACTAAATGGAAGGTTGGTAGGTTCCAAGTCCCTATCAATAATTCACTTCCTACTATAGTTGATTTCTTATCTCAAGAAAATAAATGTAGCTGCTATCTATCGTTTGCAACCAATAGACAATAATTAAAACCTCGGAGTTATCAAGTTGTCCTATTAACATTAAAATCTCGAACACTTAGCAACTTACCATGACCTAACCCATAGATCCCATAATCCGGGTTAAAGGGATTTAGCCACTCATAAAGTTATAATCGATACAACAAACTAAATTCATAATTTGTAAGATGAAGTTACAGCAAGATGAATAGCAATGAGTGTTTCTTAGATTAGATCAAAGTAGAAATCCCAAAATATTGATGATAATCTCTTCAAAGTTAATTGTAAACTTGTATCAAAAACTAGAGAGCAAACACGTTAATTTCAAGTCCAGAATGTCGTGTACCAGGCCTTAAGAAAACCCTAAAAAATACTTTAAATAGTTCACCCTAATTATGGAAACAAAATCAAAGAGTTAAGTAATTTCTCGGACAGGTGACGACATTTTATGATGCCTTATTAGGAGTCTGACGACTTATCACAGATGTCGTCAACTCCTCTTAGCTTTTGACATTTGCTGCCTTAGGATGACGATGAAGCATGATGGCTTATATATCTTTGATGACTTACCACAGATATCATCGATGTTTAACTTCAGCTCTCATGTTCTGCCTTTGGCTAACAACGATCTTGACGGCTTATAACAACTCCGATGGCTTATCACATGTCGTTGTCACTTCTTCCAGCTGAATCCCATTCTCTATTTAAGGCTGATGATGAATCTGATAACTTATCAGAGTGCTGACGAATTTTCAGGAATGTCGTCAGCCACATTTCTCTTCTATTTTCTTCAAATTTCAACTCTTTTACATCCATCATTGTTGGTTCTCTTACATCTTGACTTCCACAGCAAAATCTATGATAAAACAATCAAAAATGGCAAAAGTTACTTAAGACTTTGCAATTATTCTCAGTTAAAAGCCTCAAATGTGTTAGCATTTGCTCACACATCAGCACCCTCAACTTAAAATAATTTCTTATCCTCGAGCTAGTAAAACACAACCAAGAGGATACAAAGTACATTCAGTAGCCAGCTATCCATACTATCTCAAAACATCTTTACAATATCCAAGGTCAATTAATTTAAAAAAAAACTGTATATTATTGAAGAATAATGATGCAACACACATGAATCAAGATATGGCGTCAATTCAGCAAGAGCAACCATGCATGTATCCTGATTACACTATCCAAACAAGTTAGAAACTAGCAACTTAATCAGTGTATCCTCACTACAAAGTTGTCCCACTTCACTTTTATTAAACATGACATATGTAACCATGGAGACAATCAAAAGACGCCCCCTCTCAGAATGAAGTTCCAATCAATGTATGCCAAATACCACAGGCTTGCCCTTATTTTCATTACCAAGATTTTCAGACAGGTTAGCTAGGATTACTATAGGCCTTCTCTTTGGCTTGTAATGTGGGCTAGGGGCTGGTATAATACTCAATGATATTTAAAGTGACTACGCCTCATTAAAACTGCACTAGCTTCTGGGGTTTCACTTATTAACCTTTTTTCTATTCTTCTATTTTTTTGATCACACATATTCAGGATGGGTGCGGTCTTTTTGACAATCATTTCTTTTTTTTTCACAACTTTTCTTTTCTTATTCTTTTTCCACCGCACCCAACTTTTTATTATTTTCTTTTATTTTACTTTTATTCATACTCATTTTACATCACGCACCTCTATGGTATCCACCCTCAACTTAGGCTATTTTTCTAAGCAAAAGTGGATAAATTCAAAGGAGGACTAGGGAAAAAAAAGGTTCACTATGATACAAATGGGAAGGTGATATGTATAATAAAAAAAATTGGCATTCAAGCTCAAAATTAGGATCAAGGGATATTATTTAAACATGGAAGGTCCTTTAGGCTAAAAGTGGACTAATATCAACAATGGCCAATGATCTTTTCCTAACCGCTATTCTACAACCAAGGCAAGACCAACCTGGCAAGTTTTGAATTTAACACACAATGGGAACTAGGTAGCATCTCACACACACATGGCATAAAGGTACATCACAAGCTACTACCCATTCAGTTCATGCAATCGTTTAGCAATGGTTATCATGTCACTAGTACTAATGCCATAACAAGATGCACAGAGGTAACACAATAAATATATATCTCATAGTTAAAAAATAGACCATTGGTGAGGTGTTCAAAATTCAGCAAAAATATGTTAACTGCCTAAGGTACTTATTTTCCCCCAATTAACCATAACACATCAAAAAACAAACACAATACGCCTAAACATTCTGGCTCTATTAGGAACAAGACTCCGGGGAAAAAAGGCACAATAACAACAACCGCAAGAGGAAATCAACACCCACAAGTAGCCCCTTTGTCAACTTAAAATCATGCAATGTGCCCAATATATAAAAACAAAAACAAGAGAGTTAGAAACATACCTTTGGCACCATGGGTGTGAAGATCTAATTTAAATCACATAATACGAATACAATCAACAAAATACCTTGGGTTGCCTCCCAAGCAGGGCCTGATTTCATATTGTGGCACGACCCAACTTAGTTTTTTCCCCCACCTTGAGGATATGAATTTCACCCCCAACTTAGAGTCCATCATTTTACCTCGATCATAGGGGGTGGTACAAAAATTAAGAAGTTGGGTAATGTATTGAGCGTGGTAACCCACTTGGCCTTAAAGTGAAGTGTTTTTTTATGTTGCTTATCAAGTGTAAAATAAAGAATATAGAATTCTTGTTCCTCATCTTCACACTCTTCCACTATTTTAGATGATTCCACAGACAAGATATCATCTAAACATAATATGGAAAAATGCTTCGAGTGAGGCCCAACTAATTCTACTTCAAAATTTACGCTATCTACACACTTTTATTCACCTTCTCAATGTCAGTCTAAAGATTAAGATGACAATCAAGTGGTTGTGATTCTTGAATATGCTCCTCAAATTGGCTAATGTCCTCCTCATATTTTTCTTTGTTTAGCCACTGTAAACATGGTGGGACTGGCAAATCCTTTATCTCTACCCACAGATGTTCTTGATTTTCTAAAATTTATTTAATCAATTTGTTTGCTTGAATCGTGACAGCACACATATCTTCAGTATGAGCACTTTGACCACAAGCCAAACACCAAGTTACGGTAAAGAGGACAGTATCCGCATCATATTGTGAAGGTCCATTCCATGAACTTCCTAGTAAATCTAGACAGCAAGTCTCAAAATATAGTCCCCCACAATAATAATAAGAATCGTCACAAGAATCATCATCTTTTAAAATAATATCTATCCAGACGGACATCTCAAGAAAGGTGAGATAAAAATAAAAGAAAATAAAAAATAAACTAAACAAATATTTACAAGTTTGAATTCAAGAAAGTAAACTAAAATTGCAAACCAACTCAATACGCCAAATATTTCCTCGGCAATGGTGCCATTTTTTATAATGCTCAACTTACATATCAATTTAGTGTATGGAGGTCGTCGTCAATATATTTACCTAACTATGGATTCAGGGTGGAATCCATATGGAACAATGTGAGTGGCAATTAAACTACTTTGAAACTATAACTATAAATTGAATTCAAATAAATGATATGAAAACATAAAATAAGGGTTTTTGATGATCAAACAAATAATTGTTGGTCACTTTAGTTTCAGTTTCTGTAATCAAGAGTTTATGTAAAAATAAAATTATGTTCACTACGCATTTTGGTACTTGACATATGCTAATAGAGATTCAAGATTCTCACGATAGGTAGGAACAACAGATTGCCTTTACGAAGTTATGGCTAAATGTCTCTCGACATACTTAAGCATTTAATTATCTAATCCTCTCGGACTTAGGGAATTTATATTCACTGACCAGACTTCACCTCAGGTTAATTAACCTTGTTACAACGTCAATTAATATACGGAAGGTTGGTTGTTTCAAAGTCCCTGTCAATAATTCACTTCCTACTATAGTTGATTTCTTATCTCAAGCAAATCAAAGCAGGTGATATCTATCATTTGCAACCAATAGACAATAATTAAAACATCGGAATTATCAAGGAGACCTATTACCTTTAGAATCTCAAACACTTAGCAACTTACCAAGACCTAACCCATAGATCCTATAATTTGGGTTAAAGGCATTTAGCCACTGATAATGCAATAATCAATACAACAAGTTGAATTCATAATTTGTAAGATGAACTTAGAGCAAGATGAATAGCAATGAGTATTTCTCATATTAGATCAAAGTAGAAATCCTAAAATATTGATGATAATCTCTTCAAAGTTAATTGTAAACTTGAATCAAAAACTAGAGAGAAAACACGTAAAGTTCAAGTCCAGAATGTCGTGTACCAGGCCCCAAGAAAATCCTAAAGAATACTTTAAATATCTTACCCTAATTATGGAAAAAAAAATCACAGAGTTATGTAATTTCTTGGATAGGTGATGACATTTTGTTATGCCTTATCAGGAGTATGATAACTTATCACAGAAGACGCCAGCTACTTCTCGCTTTTGACAGTCACTGCCTTAGGCTGACGATGAAGCGTGATGACTTATTAGATCTTTGACAACTTATCACAGATGTCGTCTAAGATTTACTTCAACTCTCACATTCTGCCTTAGACTAAAGATGATATTGACGACTTATCACAACTCTGACGGCTTATCACATATCGTCGTCACTTCTTCATGCTGAATCCCATTCTCTGTTTAAGGATGATGATAAAACTGATAACTTATCAGAGTGATGATGACTTATCAGGAATGTCGTCAGCCACACTTCTATTCTATTTGCTTTAGATTTCAACTTTTTTAATACCATCATTGTTGGTTCTCTTGCATCATGAATTCCACTACAAAATCAAAGATAAAACAATAAAAAATGACAAAAGTTGCTTAAGGCTTTGCAATCATTCTTAGTTAACAGCCTCAAATGTGTTAGTATTTGCTCACACATCAACACCCTCAACTTAAAACAATTTCTTGTCCTTAAGAAACTAAAACACAACCAAGAGGATACAAAATACATTCGGCAGTCAACCATCCATATTATCTCAAAACATCTTCACCATCTCCAAGGTCAATTAATTTAAAAACAACTATGTATATTATTGAAGAACAACAATGCGACACACAGTAATTAAGATATGGAATCAATTCAGCAAGAGCAACCATTCATGTACAAGATTACATTATCCAAACAAGTTAGCAACTAGCAACGTAACTAGTGTGCCCTCACTACAAAGTAGTCCCACTTTAATTTTATCAAACATCACATATGTAACCATGGGGATAGTCAAAAGACGCTCACTCTCAGAATGAAGTTCCAATCAATGTATGCCAAATACCATAGTCTTGCCCTTATTTTCATTACTAAGATATTTAGACATGTCAGCTAGGATTACTATAGGTCTTCTCTTTGGATTGTAATGTAGGCTAGGCACTGGTATGGTACTCGATGATATTTAAAGTGACTAAGCCTCCTTGACACTACACTATTTTCTGGGGTCTCACTTATTAACCTTTTTCTATTCTTCTAATTTGTTGATCACACATATTAAGGATGGGCGCAGTCTTTTTGACAATCATTTATTTTTTTTCACAACTTTTCTTTTCTTGTTCTTTTTCCACCACACCCAGCTTTTTATTCTTTTATTTTATTCTACTTTTCTTCATACTTATTTTACATTACGCACCCTAATGGTAGACACCCCCAACTTATACTATTTGCCTAAGTCAAAGTACACAATGTCGAAGGAGGACCCAGGCCAAAACAGGTTCATTGTGATACAAATGGGAAGGTGATAGGTATAATAAAAAAAATAGTAAGGCTAAAAATCTAGATCAAGGGATATTATTTACACATGGAAGGTCATTTGGGACAAAAGTAGACCAATATCAATAACGGCCTATGATCCTTTCCTAATCACTATCCTACAACCAAGGCAAGACCAACCGAGCAACTTCTGGATTTAACACACAATGGGAACTAGGTAGCATCTCACACACACATATCACAAAGGTACATCACAAGCTACCACCCATTCGGTTCATGCAATTATTTAGCAATGGTTGTCATGTCACTAGTACTAATGCCATAACAAAATGTACAGTGGTCACACATAAATATATATCGTACAGTTATAAAACAGACCAATGGAGCGGTGTTCAAAAATCAACAAAAACATGTTAACTGCCTACGGTACTTGTTTTCCCCCAGTTAACAATAACACATAAAAAACTAACACAATACGCCTAAACATGCTGGCTCTACTAGGAACAAGACTCCAGGGAAAAAGGCACGATAACAAAAACTCCAAGAGGACATCAACACCCACAAGTAGCCCCTACCTCAACTTAAAATCATGAAATGTCCACAATACTTCAAAACAAAAAAAAAAGAGTTAGAAATATACCTTTGGCACCATGGGTGTGAAGATCTAATGTCAATCACATAATACGAATACAATCAACAAAATACCTTGGGTTGCCTCCCAAGCAGGGCCTGGTTTCATATTACGACAAAATCCAACTCAGCTTTTCTCCCCATCTTGAGGATATGAATTTCACCCCCAACATAGAGTCCATCTTTTTACCTCGATCATAGGGGGTGGTACAAAAATTAAGAAGTCGGGTAATGGATTAAGTGTGGTAAACCACTCAGCCTTAAATTGAGGTATGTTTTTACGTTGCTTATCAAGTGTAAAATAAATAATAAAGGATTCTTGTTCCTCATCTTCACACTTTTCCACCATTTTAGATGATTCCACAGAAAAGTATCATCTAAACATAATGTGGAAAAATGCTTTGAGTGAGGCCCAACTAATTCTACTAAAAAATTTACACTATCTACTAAACACTCACTTTTATTCACCTTCTCTATGTCAGTCTCAAGATCAAGATGACAATCGAGTTGTTCCGATTCTTGAGTTTTATCCTCAAATTTGCTAATGTCCTCATATTGTTCTTTTTTTAGCCACTGTAAACATGGTGGGAGTGGTAACTCCTTTAGATCTGCCCATAGCTGTTCTTGATTCTCTAAAATTCATTTCATCAATTTATTTTCTTGAATCATGATAAAACACATATCTTCAGTATGATCACTTTGACCACAATCCAAATACCAAGATACAGTAAGTAGGACAGTATTCGTATCATATTGTGAAGGTCCAGTCCATGCACTTCTAGGTAAATTTGGACAACAAGCCTCAAAATATGGTCCCCCATAATAATAACAAGAATCATCACAAGAATTATCATCACTTAAAAAAACCTCTATCCCGGCTGATATGTCAAGAAAGGTGTGATAAAAATAAAAAAAATAAAAAATAAATTAAAAAAATATTTACAATTTTGAATTCAAGAAAGTAAACTAAAATTCCAAACAACTCAATACTCAAAATTGTTCCACGACAATGGCGCCATCTTTTATAATGCTCAACTTACACATCAATTTAGTGCAAGGTGGTCCTCGTCAATATATTTACCTAACTTTGGAGTTGGGTTCGAATCCACAGGGAACAATATGAGTGGTGATTAAACTAATTTGTAACTATAGCTATAAGTTGAATTCAAACAAATAATACAAAAAAATAAAAAAGGGTTTTTTGATTATCAAACAAATAATTTTTGGCCACTTTAGTTTCAGTGTTTATAATCAAGAGTTTATGTAAGACCAGAATTATGTTCACTATGGGTTTTGGTACTTGACAGATGCTAATTGTGATTCAAGATTCTCACGATAGGTAGGAACAACAGATTGTCTTTATCAAAGTTATGCCTAAATGTCTCTCGACCTACTTAAGCATTTAATTACCTAATCCTCTAGGATTAGGAAATTTATATTCACTGACCAGACTTCACCTAAGGTTAATTAACCTTGTTAAAACGTCAATTATTAAACAAAAGATTGGTAGCTTCCAAGTCCCTGACAATAATTCACTTCTTACTATAGTTGATTTCTTATCTCAAGCAAATCAAAGAAGGTGCTATCTATCATTTGCAACTAATTGACAATAATTAAAACCACATAATTATCAATGAGTCCTATTACATTTAGAATCTCTACCACTTAGCAACTTACCAAGACCTAACCCCTAGATCCTATAATTCGGGTTAAAGGGATTTAGACACTCATAGAGTAATAATCGACACAACAAGTTGAATTCATAATTTAAAAGATGAACTTACAACAAGATGAACAGCAACGAGTGTTTCTCAGATTAGATCAAAGTAGAAATACTAAAATATTGATGATAATCTCTTCAAAGTTAATTGTAAACTTGTATCAAAAACTTGAGATAAAACACGTGAAGTTCAAGTCCAAAATGTCGAGTACCATCCCCCAGGAAAACCCTAAACAATACTTTAAATAGTTCACCCTAATTATGGAAATAAAATCACAGAGTTCAGTAATGTCTCATACATATGATGATATTTTGTGATGCCTTATCAGGAGTCTGGCGACTTATAACAGATGTCGTCAGCTCTTCTTTACTTTTGACATTCGCTGCCTTATGCTGATGATGAATCATAATGGCTTATCTAATCTTTGATGACTTATCACAGATGTCGTCGATGATTTACTTCAACTCTCATGTTATGCCTTAGGCTAACGACAATCTTGATGGCTTATCACAACTTCGATGGCTTATCACATGTCGTCGTCACTTCTTCTAGCTGAATACTATTCTCTATTTAAGACTGACGATAAAGTTGATAACTTATCAGAGTGCTGACAACTTATCATGAATGTTGTGAGCGATACTTCTCTTTTATTTGCTTCAGATTTCAACTCTTTTACTTCCATCATTGCTGGTTCTCTTGCATCTTGACTTTCACTGCAAAATAAAAGATAAAACAATCAAAAATGAGAAAAGTTGTTTAATACTTTACAATTATCTCTATTAAAGGCCTCAAATATGTTAGCATCTTCTCACACATCACCAACTTCTCCTTAATTTGATACTCGAGCAAAAATTTATGACCTTTTCCTTATGAGGCAATATGGTTAGATGATATGCCTGCTATGCATGGGTTAGTCCACTGGGATAAAGGAGGTGTTGTGGAGGTTATTCCATGGGGATAAAGTGGGTGATGCATGGTATATTCCTTCACTGTTTAAGCTTTTTAAGGGTTAAGGAGTATTTTGGTCCTTTCTCCTCAACCCCAAACATCCCAGGAGATATTTATAACACTCAAAGGGAATTATTTTCCCATTTTCCTCAAAATTTATCAGATAAAAACCCTTTTATTTCTACCATGAACAAAGTTCAAGCTTTATCTCTCAAGAACACAAGGGTTCGAGCTTCAATTTCAATATCTCTTCAAGAATCCATTCAATTAACGTATGTGGGGTTTATAAGAAAGGGTATCCTTTCATCCTTATGCCTAAAACCAGTTTTAAAGTTGAATTTACATGAATTGCATTTAGGGTTCATACCCAAATTATCTTGTTTTGAGTTTATGGATTTATAAAGTGATTAAAGTATTAAAGTGCATCATTATGCTCATTTATTTATGTCTTGACTTGAAGAATTTCCTTTTTTTATTTGAATACAATGAGTATGATTTGAGACATTGATTAAAAATTTGAAAGTGAGTTTTAAGCTTGATATTGTGTTTCAAGTTATATGAAAGAAAGCACGAGATTCAAGACTTTAAGTGCATCAAGATTACATATGCTCATGTTTTGACTTAGAAGATTCATATTATGATTTTGATTTCATTATCTTGATTGAAATTATTGAAGTATTTCAAGAAGATTATAGAGCATTAAGTTTTGTTATGAATTTCAAAGAATTTAAGCATATAGATCATAAGTCCAAAGTACAAGTTTTGAGATTTCAAGAAGATGATGCTCTTAAGTTCCTTTAATAAGTCTATACTAGTATTTAAAGAAAAGACTGATCTTTTGATCTTAAGATAAGATAAGGAATCCACGTTTGTTTTTCTTGATTATGATTTAAAGTTAAGAGAAGCATAAATACTTTTCATTTGATAAACCCTTATGCTATTTTAAGGCAGATTTCCTAAAGAATGAGCATATAAGTAATATGGGGTAGTATTTAGCAATAAATTAGGTATGAGTTTGAGGTCGCATGCCCCAGAACTACGTTGCACCATAGATTTAAATTCCAATATGGGTTAATTATAGTGATCATTCAAGTTAAGGTTCTACTATAATGGCAAGGATAGAATAACTCTCCTCAGTACAGGTAAGTCATTGGACTCCATGATAGTTCATATGGTTTATTTTAGTTAGAAGAACTAAGTTTCATGACTCACAAAGTTTATCCTTATACTTTATTACTCATGTTTATGATCTTACAACTTTCATTTTATTCAACATCAAGGTGAGTCATCTACACTTAGCATGCATTATTTTAAAATCTATTTGTATATTCAGTTATTGTTTTACTTACGCATTCAACCCCATATACTCAGTACATTACAAAAGCACTTATCCATGTATATGTCTATGTGCTACATTATTTCATAATATAGGTACCAGTTGTAGCCCACACATAATAATTAGATAGTGTGAAACATTCAGTTAGCAGGTGATGAGTCTTTTTGATTTAAGGGCTTGAGTCGGTCAATCATAGTTTGAGTGGAATCTTGTTTTCTTTATTCATTCATAATTAATAGGGATAGCTGGGGGTCATGTACCATCTACCTATAGTTAATATTAGTAGAGGCTTCATAGACAGTCAGTAGAGTTGATGAATTTGATTACAGTTTTATTTTGTACAACCAGAGTTGTATTCATTTTAATACCATTTTGTATTGATCATATTCAAAAAAGATTTATCTTTCACTTATTTCTTTCCGATTTATGTGATATATTCAGTTTCTCACAAGTTATACAAGTATCACGGGTTATCTTAGGACCACTTGTGGTTCTATGCACTGTGTGACATGCAGGGGTAGTCTCGGGGAGTTAAATCTATTGTTGGGGGCATGTCCCAACATATGCTTGTTTAGACTTTAGATTTATGTTAGTCTTATTTTCTGCTACTTTGATATATGGTCGAAGTTCAACCGACCCTTGTGATTTGATGCGATGACTAGGTTGGGTTAATGGGGCAATCTTTGATCCAATTTAGGCTTGAAATAACAATACATCATGGCCCTTTTTGGGTCATGTCAAGTTGGTATTAGAGCCTAGGTTCATGGTTAGTTGGGTATCCACAATATCGTGTCATGTAGATTCTCTTTTATGGGTGTGAAGCGCACCACACCTATAAGAGAGGGGCTACGAGATATTTAGGAATGTTTTCTTTTCTTGTGTTTCAATATCGAGCTATAAAGTCTAAGGTCTTGGATTTCTTTAATTTCTATTTTCTTATGTTTCATATCATGCCTCTAAGGAGATTTAAGATTCAGTAAAACACCTTGGCCTCAGATGAGATCCCTATGGATAGAGCTCGTCCATATTCTGGGGTCTAGACCCGAGCTAAGGCTATAGCATCTGACCACCCTTGTGGGGCTCCTACGTTTCCCACTAAGCTACTTATGAGAGTGATACCCCTACTCAGTAACCACCTGGGGATGCTTTTAATGCTAAGTTTAATTACTCTGTCAACCTCTTGACTTAATTGGTAGCCTTTTAATTGGAGCATAGTGCTCCGACTTCTGCTTCTTCTGAGGCGACAAGATTATTCCAATTTATAAGGTTGAACCCTCTTATGTTCATGGTTATAAAGATTGAGGAGGATCTTTAAGGCTTCATTGATGATATGGAGAAGATCCTATGAATCATGCGTACTTCAGAGATTGAGGCAGTTCAGTTTGTTTCCTATTAATTAAAGGATGTAGTATACCAATGGTATGAATGGTGGGAGTTTTCTAGAAGTGAAAATTCTAGTCTTGAAATGTGGGAGGATTTCTCTGAGGCTTTCTTAAACCATTTTTTCCCCAAGAGTTGAGGAAAGAAAAAGCAAAAGTGTTTGTGAACTTAAAGCAAGGTAGCCTTTTGAGCAATGCGGGAGAGATAGTGTCAAGTGTCCATGGAAGAAGTGGGTGAGTTTGGTTTCTTTCTTCTCGACTAGTGTTCACTCTTCTTACCCAAAGTCATTGGGTGATCATCGATCGCAATTTAGTGGATGGTCCCGAGCATAGGGTGCCCAATTCTAAGATAGTGGTGCTCAGTCGGCTCCACCCCATCCTCTTTGCTGATTCTGTGGTCAAATTCAGCATAGTCAGTGTGAACTGGGGGAGAACGGATATTTTAGATGCGGTCAGTGAGGCACATGCTGCGTGAGAGCCCCTCTCTAGCAGCTTCTTAGTCCAACAAGGATCCTATTGCTACTTTATCTACTCTAGTACCAAAGGGTGTTGTTTGTACTTTTGCTTCTGTTTCTGGCACTGGCACTGCCCGAAATTGCTTGTATACACTTTCCACTTGCTAGGATTCTGAGTCATCTTCTGATGTGGTCACATGTATATTAAAACTTTTATCCTATGATTTTTATTGTTTTCTTGATTCAGGGTCTAATTTTTCTTATGTTACCCTGTATGTGATTGTGCATCTTGGTTTTGGTCCTAAGATTTTATTAGTTTATTTTTTTGTTTCTACCCCGATAGAAGACTATGGCTATTAAAAGGGTCTATAGGGTGTGTGTGGTATCTGTTAGTGGTAGATAAACTCTTGTAGCCTTTATAGAGTTGGACATGGTCAATTTTGATGTTATTCTATGGATGAATTAGTTGTATTTGTGCTATGCTTCCTAAGATTGTCAGACTCCTACGGTCATGTTTAAATTCCCTAATGAGTTGTTCTTTGTACGGGAAACTTGTTGCTTAGTGCCTAAGGGGAGATTCGTTTTTTATATTAAAGCCCAAATTTTGATCTCTAAGGGGTGTTTTAATCATTTGGTCCAAGTTAAATATTCTAACTCTAAGGAGCCTTCTCTAGAATCCATTTCCATTGTTAATGAGTTTCCCGAAGTGTTTCCTGATGATCTTATCTGTATACCTTCTGATAGGAAAATTGATTTTGGGATTGACCTTGTTCCAGACACTCGTCCAATTTCGATCCATCCTTATAGAATGGATCCGGTGAAGCTAGAAGAGCTTACAAAGCAATTGAAAGACCTATTAGATAAATGTTTTATCCATCCTAGCGTGTCTCCTTGGTGTGCACCCATGTTTTTTTTCACAAGAAGGATGGTTCCCTTCGTATGTGCATTGATTATTGCCATTTGAACAATGGGACCATATAAAATAAATACCCTCTTCTTGGGATCGATGATTTTCTTGATCAACTTAAAGGTGCAAAGTATTTCTGTAAGATTGATCTTAGATCAGGCTATCATCAGCTTAAAATTAGGAATGTGGATATCCCTAAGACTGCCTTTATATAACGCACCAAAATTTTATCTCGGAACGTCACACGGTGCTTCAGGCTACAAGTAGCGCCAAACTAACCCTTTGCGCCTTCTACTACTTCTAACACTTACTTTAGGATAAATAAGTCAAGCAACAACACTACATCATATTAAATCTAAACAAAAATAATCATCTTAATATCAAGTACTGAAAACAATCTGGAAGACTTCAACTGCTAGTCTTGTCCGACAAGCCTCTACTCACAAATAAACTAGATAGTCATTAGGACAAACCCCCGACTAACTCGACTGATCTGAAAGCAATAACAACTGATAAAAATATAAAAATCTAATAAATAGGTCCTTGAACCATGAGGACTCACCAATTGAGGAAATGTAGACACGACACTTGGAGATCACTGACGATATTGAGACTGAGCACTTGAACCTACATTATAAGATAATTTAGCACATGAATGTATATGTGGATCAGTACTTTGAGGATGTACTGAGCATGTGGGGATGCATGAAATATGTAAAAGAACATCACCATAGTTTATAAAATCAAGCATGCTAATGTAAATGGCTCACATAGCTTGAATAACACAAAATCTGAAGATATAAATCAATGAATAGTAATACATATAATCTGAATCTCACGATCCATTACAATTAGTTCTAAAGTATGTATTCTTTTCTTGTTCTCAAAGCATGTAAGGTAGGTAAAAGCTGAAACTCATTCTGCATAGTAAATATTTTATCTCAGTAAACCATTTTAAGAGTGGGGAACATCTATTTGGGAGGTTCTTGTAACTAACATACACCATGTGAGCACTCATAGAGTCCCACGTGTAGCCCCCATTAGGTAATGCTATTATACTTTTTCCATCGGAATAGAAAAATCTTATCGGTGTGATCACAATCTGAGTTATCCACATAGAAGTGGAAATAAATATTTGTACCTACGGTGGCACGTAGTTCTGTCGAAAATAGGGTACACTAATCCCATATTTTCCGTCATTGATAAATACTACTCCCAATATTATGCTCAAAAACTTTAAGAAAATCCACTTTAGAAGTAATCTAATGCTTTATAATGGAAACCAACAACAAATCAGAACTCTGAATCTGTAAAGTGGATTTCAATTCCATCGTGACCAAAAGTCAAATCTTTTCTCAATAATCTTTCTCAAAAGAAAAAAAATCATAGGGTTCCTAGAGAACAACAATACGGAAAATAAAAATCTCAAATAGGGCTTAATGACCCATGTATTGATATCATGATAAAACATCTAAGAATGCATGCTTTATAAACATGATAATTCTTAAATCATATTAAAATCTGGAAATTTCAGAAATGCTCACAAAAATATACTCATACTCATAAAATTTCAACTTCTAAAGCATTGAAAATATCATAACCTAATGAACAACAACATAGGTTATAAATTAGTACTTCAATTTCATAGGAAAACTGGTAAAGTCATATATTTTCATAAATAACCACGAAGGTCACAAGAACGGAAGAAATTTTCTTGTCCAAACCCCACATACCATGAGTTATGGACTTTGAATGAGCTTTAGCTTTTGGGATGCTATTCGTACAATTGTTGGGTTCTTCTTGTACCTCTCGCAATAGGGATTCCGAATATAAAAGAATTATTGAAAACTGACGGTTGAATTTTAAGTTCTCTTGAACTTTAGGTTGAAACCCTAAGGTGTGTTCTTTAGTAAAATTGATGAAAGTGACAGTAATTTGGAGTTATGGGGATTAAATCTCGTGTTAAGGATGAAAAAGGGAATGGAAAATACCATTCATGCCCTTAATGAGTCATAGAGGGATGCTGAAATTTACGTAGAGGGAGTTCCCACGGCGGCGCCTTACCTTGACCGGGGGAGTACCCTGGGCGGCGTCCTGCCTAGACCAGAGGACTACCCTGGAAGGCGCCCTAGCTAGCCCGGGGGACTACCCTGGGCTGCGTGGGATTTAGCGCCTTTAGCTACTGGTTTTGCATACCAAACATGCCCTTAAGTGCATCTAAAAATTTTGAAACTCACCCGAGATGTGCTATTGACTTGCCATATTGCGTATCAACAAAAAAAAAGAAACGGAGGTCGGGAAGGTCGTGAAATAATTCATCCAAGTTCGAAGGCTCCAAAAATAAAGTAAAGTGTTGAACGCTTACCTAAAATTGTAAGTATAAGGCTTTACTTGACATACTCTAAAGGCTTACATTATGAGGAAAAACTTGCCGGGTCTTACAATATCTTCCCCTTGAGAACATTCGTCCTCGAATATCGCTCGTTAGGATAAGAATATAGAGAGAACTGAGGATACACAGCTGAAACAAATTGTTAACTTGAATCTACATCATTCTAAACTTTTGAGCACTTTAGAGTATGCATGAACTTAATAAGAATAGATAAATAGCTGAATCTTTGATTAGAAAGGAATTAAAATGAGGAAAAATAATATTTTTGGCTAGATCTAAATTTGCGGAGAAGAGGTGCGAGTACTTGGCTCGCATGTCTGCTTCCACTTCCCAAGTAGCGCCCTCAAATGACTGGTCACACCAAAAAACTTTGACGAAGGGAACTTCTTTGTTCCTCAGTCTACAGATATGGTAATCTAGGATCTGAAATGAAATCTCATCAAATGAAAGTATATTCTGAACATCAAGACTCTCCAAAGGATTTACAACAGCAGAATCACCAACAGCAGAATCACCAATGTACCTTTTAAGCATAGAGATGTGAAAGACAGGATGAACAGTTTACAAGTCTACAGACAACTCAAACTCATAGGCTACTCTCCCAACACGACTCAGAACTCTATAGGGGCCAACATAATGGGGACTAAGCTTTCCCTTTCTTCCAAATCTTTTTACTCCTTTCATAGGTAAAATCTTTAGGTACACCAAATCATTAACTTCAACCTCAAGGTACCTTCTCATCACATCGGCATATGACTTCTGACGACTCTGGGTTGTCCTCAACCTCTGTCTAATCAACTTGACTTTCTCCATAGTCTCAAATACTGCATCAGGCCCAACCAATGCAGCCTCACCCACTTTAAACCAACCTATGGGTGATCTACATCTTCTACTATAAAGAGCCTCAAACTGGGCTATCTGAATGGTAGCATGATAACTGTTGTTATACAAAAACTCAATCAATGGAAAATACCCATCCCAACTACCCTTGAAATCAATATCACAAGCTCTCAACATATCTTCCAAAGTCTGGATAGTCCTCTTAGCCTGAACATCTGTCTGCGGATGAAAGGTGGAGCTAAGATAAACTTGGGTACCAAGGCCCTTCTGAAAAGCTCTCCAAAATTGAGAAGTAAAATACTCTCCAAAATTGAGAAGTAAACTAAGTACCCCTATCTGAGATTGTTAGATAAGGGAACTCCATACAACCTGACTAGCTCTCAGTTATACAACTTACTATAATCCTCAGTTGTATAAGATGTATGTACATGTAAGAAATGTGCTGACTTAGTTAACCTGTCTGCAATAACCCAAAATGAATCATCATGACGACGTAAAAGAGGTAAACTAGTCATAAAATCTATATTAACCTCTTCCCACTTCCAAGTAGGAATGCCAAACTCTTGCATCTTACCACTAGGTGTTTGGTGGTCTACTTTAACTTATTGAAAAGTTGCACACTTTGCCATAAAATCCACTATGTATTTCTTCATGCCACTCCACCAATAGATTTCCCGTAAATCATGGTACATCTTGGTAGTGTTGGGATGAATAGAATAGTGGGTACCATGTTCTTTGGCCATAATTTTCTACGTCAAACCATCAACACAGGGAACATATAATCTATCCTAAAATCTCAACACACCATCTCCACCTTGGGAAAAAACCTATACTTTTAGTCTTTAACTGACTCCTTCAGCTTGACCAAACTAGAATCCATATCTTGCTTCTCCTTCACTTTCGAAACCGGAGAAGATTCAAACTATTTAGAACCCATAAATTCTGCTCAGCTGAATCAAGCAACCTAACACCTAGTCTAGCCAAATGATTCACTTCACAAGATAACTCCTTCTTACCTTTCTCCACATGAGAAACACTACCCATAGACAACCTGCTAAGGCCTTCTGCCACTACATTGGCCTTACCCGTATGATACAATACACTCATATCATAATTTTTTAACAACTCTACCCACCTCCTATATCTAAGATTTAACTACCTCAGAGTAAACACATACTGTAAACTTTTGTGATTCATAAACACATCAACAAGAACACCATATAGATAGTGTCTCTAGATTTTCAAAGCAAAAACCACCGCAGCTAATTCGAGATCATGGGTTGGGTAATTCTTTTCATTAGGCTTTAACTGTCTAGAGGCATAGGCTATAACCTTACCTCTCTACATCAACACACAACCTAAACCGACTCTAAAACAATCATAATACACCACAAAACTATCCATACCATTGAGCAATGTCAATATAGGGGCTGAAATGAGTCGAATCTTCAACTCCTAAAAACTCTTCTCCTATCTAACCTTACCTCTCTGCATCAACACACAACCTAAACTGACTCTAAAAGAATCATAATATACCATAAAACTATCCATACCATTGAGCAATGTCAATACAGGGGCTGAAATGAGTCGAGTTTTCAACTCCTAAAAACTCTTCTCCTATGAATCTGACCACAGAAACTTAAATTTCTTTTGATTTAGTCTAGATATAGGAGATGAAATAGATGAGAAACCTTTAA
This sequence comes from Capsicum baccatum var. pendulum, assembly GCA_030864225.1. Lineage (NCBI taxonomy): Eukaryota > Viridiplantae > Streptophyta > Magnoliopsida > Solanales > Solanaceae > Capsicum > Capsicum baccatum. The sequence continues at coordinate 209,224,093 of CM061561.1, read as the reverse complement.
CAAAGAGGCAATAATAACTAGCTAGATCTAAGAAACTTCTAATGTCAGACAGAGAGATAGGTCTAGGCCAATTTCTTACAGCTTCTGTCTTTTGGGGATCAACTCTAATGCCTTCGACTGAAATAATATGACCCAGAAAAGCTATCGGTCTTCTCCAAAACTCACACTTACTGAATTTGGCGAATAATTAATGTTCTCTAAGAGTTTTCAAGACATTTTTCACATTTTCTGCATGGCCATCCATACTACGAGAGTAAACAAGGATATCATCTATGAACACTATGACAACATATCAAGGTACTATTTGAACACTCGATTCATAAGGTCCGTGAAAGCTTCTGGAGCATTGGTTTGCCCAAAAGACATGACTAGAAACTCAAAATGACCATAACGGATTCAGAAGGCTATCTTGGGAATATCACACTCCCTAACTTTAAGTTAATGATAGCCTGATCTAAGGTCTATCTTTGAGAAATAACCTAAACCTTGGAGTTGATTAAACAAATCATCAATTCTAGGAAGAGGGTACTTGTTCTTGACTATGACCTTATTAAGATTATGGTAGTCTAAGCACATATGAAAGGAACCATCTTTCTTTCGTACGAACAGGATAAGTGTGCCCTAAGGAGAAACACTGGGCCTTATAAAACCTCTTTGAGTTTCTCTTTCAACTCCTTAAGTTCAGCGGGTGCCATACTTTATGGAGGAATAAAAATAGGCTACATGTCGTGAAGAAGGTGAATCCCGGAATCTATCTCTCTATCGGGAGGTACCCCTAGGAGATTTTCTAGAAAAAAATTAGGAAACTCATTAACTATATTGACTGACTGGAGGTTGGAGTCTCAAACTTAGTGTCTTTAACTTAGACTAGATGATAAATACAACCTTTGTAAATCAACTTTCTGGCTTTAAGATAGGATATAAAATGACCTTAGGAGATATAGAATTTCTAGACCACTCAAAGGCTGGCTCATCAGGAAACTGAAACTTAACCACACTGGTACGATAGTCTATAGATGAATAACAAGAGTGAAGCCAATCCATACCCAAAATATTGTTTAAATCGACCATATCCAACTCTATCAAATCAACAAATATGACTATATGAAGAATAGTAACTGGACACTTTTTATAAACTTGCTTAGCAACATAGACTCACCTACTTGGGTAAAAACTAGGAAAGTCCCAGGGATCCTTTCATAACTTATCTCAAAATTCACAGCCACCAACGGCATCACATAAGAAAAACTTGACCCAGGGTCCAACAATATATACACGTCAAAATAAAAGACATGAAGCTTACCAATAACAACATCTGGCGAATTCTCCTGCTCCTAAAGAGATGGTAAAGCATAGAAATGATTCTGATGCTGACCGCCACTAGTACTAGATGAAGTGCCCTAAGGAGAGTCTGGACAAGGTGAAAGAGATGTTGCACTATTAGCCTGAGCCAAGGTAGGAATATATCCATTTCCTCGCTTAGCATGCAGACACTCATTGATTTTGTAGCCCAGATGGCCACACCTATAGTAACCCCTGTGACTAGCTAAACATTCACGAGGATGATTCTTACCACACTTAGTACACTGAGGATGATTAGGTCTACCACTCACACTATTTTGAGATCTGGACACAAAAGACTTACCTCACTACTCTTGCCTATTTTTGGGTTTAGGAGCACTAGATGATGAACGTGCTGACATAGACAAATGGATATAAAACTGTGGGTGGTTCCCTCCATGAAATCTAGTTTGACCATACTCATGCTTCTCTGATCTAGCCCTCTTTTTTCATCTCACTCTATCCCATTCCTTAATCTTTTCTACATCAATTTGTTGAGCATGCATCATGAGTATAGAAAGATCCATATCCTTATTGAGCATAACAGTCCTACACTCTTTCACCACCAATCCATACACACATATCACAAACTTACTCAGACTAGATCTGGGATAAACTATCCAGTCAGGAGCATACTTAGGTAGATAGTTGAACTTAAGGTAGTACTCCTTCACTATCATGGGGCCTTGCCTTAGGCTCATGAACTTCTCTATCTTCACTTCCCTCATCTCCAGTGGGAAGAACTTATCCAAGAATGTATCCTGGAATACTTGCCATATCATGGGAGTAGCATCCTCCCCTTTGTTATTTCCCCACATCACCACCCATTTGTAAGAAATATCTTTCAAATGATAAGAGGCCGGTTTGACACTCTACTCTTCAGACACATACATGACTTAGGTGATCTTTTTCACCTCCTCAAGATACAATTGTGGGTTCTCACCTGCCTTCAACCCACAGTACTCTAGTGAATTCATCCTTATGAAATCATGGAGTTTGGATGTGGCTACATCACTTCCTTGGTGTCGCGGAGCAGAATCGTGATTATTGGCTTGCACAGTAGCATTCACGACTTAGGTTAATGTCTGAAAAATAACCTAAAATTTAGCATGATACACACTATCATTCAGGGAATTAACAGGTTGAGGTGGCTCGTTATCCTTAAGGGAATTGACTCTACGGAGAGGTATTTTTTTTCATAAGAGAGCATCAATTAATAGAAGAGAGAGACAACTATAAACATGATGGATTTTAAAAAAAAGATGACTTTTCATAGCCTCTTGCTCGTAGATGTGGTGCACTACACACCAATGATAAATACTTTATGTAACGTGGCTTGTCAAACTCCCTAGGACTCCTTAAACCTTTGGCTCTGATACCAAGTTTGTAAAGTCCTAAAATCTCATCTCAAAATATCACATGGTGCTTAAAGCTGCAAGTAGCCCTAAGCTACCACTTTGAGCCTACTACTACTTCTAACACTTACTTTAGGATAAATAAGTCAAACAATTGAACTATATCATGTTAAATCTAAACTAAAATAATTATCTCAATGTCAAGTATTGAAAATAATCTGGAATACTTCAATCGCTTGTCTAGTCCGACAAGACATTACTTACTAATGAACTAGAGAGTCATTGAGACAAACCCTCAACTGACTCGACTGATTTGAAAGCAATAACAATTAATAAAAATCTAAAAATATGAGAAATTGGTCCTCAAACCATGAGGAATCACCAACTGAGGAAATATAGACAAGGCACTCGAAGATCACAAACGCTGTAGAGACTAAGCACCTGAACCTATAACATGAGACAATGTAGCACACAGACGTATATGTGGATCAGTACCTTAAGGATGTACTGAGAATGTGGGGATGCATGCAATATGTAAAAGAACATCAACATAGTTTATAAAATCACACATTCTAATGTAAATGGCTCGCATATCTTGAATAACACGAAATCTGAAGATATAAAATAATGAGTAGTAAAACATATATTCTGAATCTCATGAGCCATTACAATTATTTCTAAAGTCTGTATTCTTTTCTTGTTCTCAAATCATGCAATCTAGGTGAAATCTGGAACTCATTCTGTATGGTAAATATTTTATCTTAGTCAACTATTTTAAGGGTGGACAACTTCTATTTGGGAGGTTCTTATAACCAACATACACCATGTGAGCACCCATAGAGTCCCACATCTAGCCCCAATTAGGTAAGGTTATTCTACCGTTTCTATTGGAATAGAACAATCTAATTTGTGAGATCACAATCTGAGCCATCCACATAGAAGTGGGAATAAATATCTGTAACTGTGGTGCACGTAGTTCTGTTGAAGATAGAGCACACTAATCCCACACTTCCCACTCGGTGCTAAATACTACTCCCAATCTTATGCTCAATATCTATAAGAAAATCAAGTTTAAAAGAAATCTAATGGTTAATAATGGAAATCAACTATAAATCTGAAATTTGAATCTGTAAAGTGGATTTCAATTCCATAGTGACCAAAAGTCAATTAATTTCTCAATAATCTTTCTCAAAAAAAATCATGGGGTGCTTATAGCACACCAATACTCAAAATAACAATCTCAAATAGGTCTTAATGACTCATGCATTGATGTCATGATAAAACATCTAAGAATGGATGCTTTATAACATGATCATTCATATATCATATTAAAATCTGGAAATTTTAGAAATGCTCACGAAAATATACTCATACTTATAAGATTTCAACTTCTAAAGCATTGAAAATATCATAACCTCATGAACAACAACATAGGGTATAAATTCATACTTGAATTTCCTAGGAAAACATGTAAAGTCATATATTTTCGTAAATAACCATAAATTTTGGGTACAAGAATGGAAGGATTGTTCTTGTTCAGACCCCACATACCTTGAATTATGTACTTTGAATAAGCTATAGATTTTGGAATGCTATTTGTACAATTGATGGTTGCTTCTTATAGCTCTCGCAATGGGGATTCCGAATCTACAAGAATTATTTAAAATTGAAGGTTGAATTTTTAGTTCTCTTGAACTTTAGGTTGAAACCCTAAGGTGTGTTCTTGAGTAAAATTGATAAAAGTGACTATAATTTGGTGTTATGGGAATTAAATCTCAGGTTAACGATGAAAAGGGAATGGAAAATACCTTTTATTCCCTTAATGAGTCAGAGAAGGATGCTAGAATTCGCCCAGGGAGAGTTCCCAATGTAGCGCCCTGCCTAGATCGGGGAAGTACCCTTGGTGGTGCCCCGCCTAGATCAGGGAACTACCATGGGTGGAGCCCTACCTAGCCCGAGGAACTACACTAGGCGGCATGGTCTTAGCACCTTTAGCTACTGGTTTGGCATACCAAACATGCCCTTAAGATCGTATAGAAATTCCAAAACACACCGAAGATGTACTCTTGAGTTGCCACATCGTGTATCAGCAAAAAAATCAAGAAACGGAGGTTTAGAAGGTCATGAAATAATTCATCAAAGTTCTAAGGCTCAAAAACTAAACTAAGTGTTGAACACTTAGCTAAAATTCTAAGAATAAGGATTTACTTGACATGCTCTAAAGTCTTAGATGAAAAGGAAAAACTTGTGGGGTCTTACACATTAGGACCTGGTCTGGTCACTACGATTTTCTAGTCATGTCCTTTGGGTTGACCAATGCTCCAGCGACGTTTGTGGATTTGATGAATAGGTTCTTCCATCTATTCTTGGACTAGTTTTTCATTGTCTTCATCGATGATAACATGGTCTATTCTAAGAGTGAGGCATATTATGTCGATCGCCTCCGTTCCATATTACAAACCTTGAAGAATTATCGTTTGTATGCCAAGTTCTTGAAGTGTGAGTTTTAGTTGAAAGATATAACCTTTCTTGGTCATGTGATTTATAGTGAAGGGATTATGGTAGATCACCAAATGGTTGTGGTGGTTAAGAAGTGGCCTGAACCTGGAACTTCAAGCGATATTCAGAGCTTCTTGGGTCTAGCCAGTTACTATAGAAGATTTGTGGAGAGTTTTTCGACCATAACTGCCCCGTTGACCAAGTTGACCCAAAATAAGGTCGAGTTCTTATGGTCGGATGCGTGTGAGGGTAGTTTTGAGAAGTTGAAAGATAAATTGACTTTAGCTCTGATTTGGAGCTTGACCGCGGGTAATGATGGTTCTATGGTATATTTTGATTCTTCTCAAATTGGTCTTGGTTGTGTGTTGATGCAATATGATAGGGTCGTGGCTTATGCTTCTAGGAAATTGAAAGTTCATAAGAAGAACTACCCTACTTATGACTTGGAGTTGTTAGCCATGGTTTGTTCTTTTAAAATTTGGTGACATTACGTCTATGAGGTTCATATTGATATCTTTTCCGATCATAAAATCCTTCAGTATGTGTTTTCCTAGAAGTAGTTTAATCTAAGAGAAAGAAGGTGGCTTGAGTTGTTGAAAGACTATGATATGAGTCTTCATTACTGTAAGACCCCGTAAAAATCGCATGTCAAATTCAGCTCGTAAAGCTCCATGAGATATTCCAACACTTAGAAATTTTTTTTGCTAAGTTTTCAAGTTCAACACTTAATCTCATTTTAAACCTCCTAACTTCGGGGATTTATTTGATGACCTTCCTGACCTCTGTTTTTATATTTTCAAGTTGCATTGGGGAAATTCCCTAGTATGTATTGGACACATTTCGGGCGCATTTTACTGGCTAACTCACTAGTTTGAACTGCTCCCGCATTCCGAGCGCATTTCAGGTCAAAAATTTTAGTCAGCTTCAAGCTATAATTAATTCCTGCATATAATGAACTGTGAGATCTTCTATATATCAATAGAAATATCTTTGAGTCTTCTTTCCAATGCAATTGGTTTCATCCAATTTAAACATTGGAGTACAAAGTTATGATAAATTTACTTCAGCCCTATCAGCCTGAAAACAACAGAGAATAGCTTCGTCTTTCTCTTTTTCTCCAGGGGTATTTTAGTCTTTCCTACCTCTATATATATACACAATTACGAGATTCAGCATAATTTAGCAACATATGCTTGATTTCTCTCAAAATTCATCAAGAACAAGAAGAGGGTTAGCAATTGGGGATTTAATTTCAAGAAATAATCTCCGTCAATCTTCGTAAAATGAAGAACTAAGGTATGTATAGTGTTCATCCATGGATTTATTTCATCCATGGAGCTCAACAATTAAGTTTTAAGTTATGTATCATGAATATTATGTGGTGGGATGATTATGTTCATGTTGATGATGTTAAATTGACTTTTTAATTCCATGAATTATTTCAAAAATCATGAAAACTAATTTAATTTGTAATATTATTCATATGAACTTTATGTTGAGTTCTTGAAATTGCAAGTTAGACGTTGATGATCATGTTGTTGGTGTAGAATGATTCCCAAGTTGGGATCTGTATGTGAAATCATGAAACTATGTTGAAATATAAGTTGAAGTCCATGAATTTGGAGATTTATACTTTCCGAAAATTTTATGATTTCACCTATGCCTAAGTTGTGCAAGAAAGGTGTTTGATTAAATGTTTAAGATAAACAAGAAATATGTAGTATGGATTAATATGGCCTAAAAGGTGAATTCATGCCATTGACCTCGTGCTTGAATGGCTTACATGCTATTGTTGTACAATGAATATGTTGTTGGAATGTCATGATGTTGGAGTATGAAATTATCATCTTGATTATATACATTCCTATGATGAACAAGATTACGTTAACTATGTACTTCATGAAATCCCCAACTTATTTTTTTATGAATGGTTGATATTAATCATGTATTCAAGAATGTCAAGAAGTGCCAGTTTCCTTCTATCGAGTCCTGGGGGTACTTATACCCAAAAAATATAGCTGTGTGCCTAGAGCCATGTCATGTTTTCATGATAATCTCAGTCAAACCATGTTAGTAGACTTCAGTTAGTCTCATGACTCAGGAAAACACATGTAAAGGCAGTATCAGTTAAAATTTACTCAGTACTCAGTAATCTACATAATCTCAGTAATATTCCATCAGTCTATGGAATTTAGTAAATCTTAGTATCAGTATAATTTAATTCAGTATTCAGTTCAAACATCAGTAAAATCAGTCAGCTAATAGAACTCAGTAGAATTTAGTCAGCTAACACAATTCAGTAGTGTTCCGATAGTCATCAGAGCTCAATAAACTCAGTCCATGTTCAGTTCAATTAAATAGAATAATCAGTAACAGTTCAGTTAATTCAAGTATGAACTAGGAAATCAGTTCAGGATAATCAGTTCAGTGTCATTCAGTTGGGAGTAGGATTCAGCACCGAGTGAACCCAAGGATGGGAACTCACCTTCCCGTAGATAGTGTAATTCTTAGAAGAAGTCCTTGCATTCCAATATGATGTACCCAAAATAGGTTGAGACATCAATACCTATCAGTTAAGGTTAGATGAGGTGGCTTAACCTGTCAAATAAGGGTTCCCACCATTCTAATTAGTGTACCTGCCAGATGAGGTTCACTCATAGCTTGTGCTTACCAGTGACGTGGTATTAACACCCTTTCAATTAGGGCAGAGATTAGACCCTAGCTTAGCTATTATAGCGTATTCGGGGCATGTTGGTTAGATAACTACTTCCTATAATTTTTGTATCAGTCTTAGTAAAAGAACTCAGATACTTCTTCAGGATATCAAAACTGTCAGATACAGTCAACTCAAATACAGTTTAGAACTCAGCTAATTCTATTAGATTTAGGACTATTAGATATAGTCATTCATACTATCAGTTATCAGAACTCATGTTATTAGATATATCAGTTATCATTTATGATATGTTATTAGTAATATATGTCATCTGTATTCATACTCAATAGTCATTTTATTATGAGCTCAGTTTCAGGACTGGTATATACGGTTAATAAAATTAGTTCTTTATAATCAACACTATCAGAAACAATTAGTTCTTTATTAGTAATATAGTATCAGTCTCCAAGATTCAGTAATATAGTATCAGTTCCTTACTTATTAGTGAATTACATATCAATATCAGTAAACTCAGTCATTCAATATCTCAAAATCAGTAAACTCAGTCTTTCAGTATCTTAATATTAGTAAACTCATATTGTCAGTATTTAAACTCAGTAGTCAGTATCACCATGAGTTTAGTTGCAGTTACGTATGTATGTATGTATTCTCACGTTCATATCAGTCAGCATAGTTCATGCATATAAAACCCTTTACATTTAACCTACCTTACTCGTATACTCAGTACATTCAGTCGTAGTGATGCATTCGTGCTATGGTGTTTTATTTTATGCCATAGGTATAGAGGTACGAGTTTCAGAGTAGCAGTAGCATTGCAGATTTCAGTAGTCAGTGCTCCTTTTTATTTGAGGACAATATTATTATTACTTTATTATAGTATTTTAGATTAGTTTTTTAGTTCATGGAGTTAGTTGGAGACATGTTCCTTTAACATATTATTCAGTTCAGTTAGAGGCTTTCGAACTAAATGGCAGATTAGATATTCAGACTTCATTATTTATGTTTATTCTTGGTATTTTTATACCATGTTTATCAGATATGTATCAGTATTGAACATTATGGACTTATATTTCATGTTTTCGCATATTTTATGTGATATTATACATTTTACAAGTACAGATATCAGTCATGGGTTAGCTTGTGGTCCTTTGGGGTCATGAGCACCGTGTAGCATTTTTGTTTAGAAAATTAGGGCGTTACAAACTTGGTATCAGAGCGTAAGGTTCAACAGTGTCCTAGGAAATCTGAGAGGTACATCAAGTAAAGTTTAGTACATGGGCGTGTTGTGCACCACACTTATGTGTAGGAGGCTATGAGATGTTTTATTAATAGTTTCCCTTCTTTTATGTCTCAAGATCATTCTATAGCAAGTTTCTCAAAGGAACCCATGTAGATTCACATCAGGCTCCCCTTATGTCAACCTTACCTTACTTTCAAGGTAACAAAAATAGTGAAGCTCAAGTCCTAAAGATAGGGGAGGAGATTCGTGATAGGTTCAAAACCACGAAAAGTCACCAAAAGTCCTATACAGATGTTAGGCAAAATGACTTAGATTTTAATGTTGGTGATTGAGTATTCTTGAAGGTGTCTCCTATGAAGGGAGTGATGCAATTCCATAAGAAGGGGAAACTTAGTCCCCGATATATTGGTCCCTCCTTGATTTTGAAAAGGGTTGGCAATGTTGCCTATGAGTTGGAGTTGGCCTTTAGTTTAAACTCTATTCACATGGTTTTCCATGTATCTATGCTGTGAAAATGTGTGGGTGACCCTTTATTGGTTGTACCATTAAATGTTTAAACTCGTACCCTGGGGTATGATTGACTCAAGTGAGTCATACCCACCTAGATAGTCATTTTCCATCTTTTATTTGAGGTCCCTATAGTCATTTACTACCCTCAAAACCCTAAGTCCCCTCACTATATAATTATTTGTGGCTTCTTAAAACATAGTTTGAGGGGATTAAACATCCCAAATAGTCTCTCTAACACATTTTTAATGAATTGGAGGCTAGGGTTCCAAGGGTATTCTTCTAGACGCAAAGTGAAGTCAAGCTACTTTGGTGAATCAAGTGATCTATGGCATGTGACTCTATACCTTGTTTTAAAATCAAATACCATGTGTTTTAGACTTGTATTACGACTTATAAAAGAATGTTTTGAAATCAAATTTAAAGAATTTTGATTTCTAGTGATAACTAATGTGTGTTCTTACATGGAATTGTTTTTATACATGATATTGGTGAAAATTTACACATCTAGGTTCTTGTTTTTGGTGGTTTAACATGTGGGTATTGAGTAACCCTAGTAGTGATAATTTTTACTTTGAATTTGGACTTGATAAAGGCATGCACACAAGGTGTTTGTGAAAATGTCTAAGTGAATTGTCTAGTCACATTGATAATGTTTGGCACCAAGGAAAGGGACCAATAAGTATAAGTGGATGATAAATGATATTTTAAAGTTATTATGAGCCGTGAATTGTGTAATTGATGACGTTGTTTGTTTAATGGATAATAATGGGTTAAAGTCCCTAAACATGATATTGAACTTGAATTGTGTTAGAGTTAAAGTGTGGTATAAGATTGCTAATGGGGAATGAATGGATTGTAAAGGTCTTGAAGACCATAAATTGAATTGTGTGATGAATTAAATTAAGGTATTGGCCTATTGAAATGTTTGAGTAATAAATGTTACCATGAAGAACTTGTGGTCATGTATAGTGTTGAATTGGTTAATAGGTTAAAGTCCTTAAGTCTGAATTGAATGAATGTCGACATATGGACAAATGGTTAAAGTCCCAATGTCCACTATGATAGTTGCAAAAACTTTTGATTAAAGTCCCTTGCTTAAATGAAATCATTTGTGGTTAGAGTCCCTTACTTAATCTAAGACACCAGCTTAGATTTGAGTCCCTTATTAATACGGCTTGAGGTTAGAGTCCCTATCCTAATGAAAGAGCATGAAGTTAGAGTCCCTTGCTTAATGAGTGTGTACATCGTTAGGGTATCTTGTCTGAAATAAGTGAAGGTGGTTAAAGTCCCTTTCCTAATAAGAATTGTTTGGATCTATAAGTGTGGAAGGTTGGAGACCTTAACTTCATGTCTAATGACTGAGTACTTCAAGAGTGTTGATAAGACTTGTTCCCTTATTTGTCATGTGGTATACCTATATGTATGAATAAGTGTATGAATGTGTTATAATATGATCTATTGACTTTTTAATGAATATTGATGACATTTTATCCTTATCCTTGAGTTATATGCTAGCGCTCCAACCACTAACCATCTCCGAACGCTATGTCCCCACTCTACATAGGAGCCGGATCATTTTGTTTCTCTTCCTGTGCAGTGACAGGTGTTCAAGCGGATCGAATGATTGACATTGAAGTTGTGATCTTCAATACTTAGTGAGTCACACATTCATAGTCTTTAGCTTATCATTATGGACTAGCCTTGGATTTGGTTTTGGCTATTTTTGGGGGCAAGTCCTGATATATTCTTATTTAGACTTGGGATTTATTTAGAGGTAATGTTAACTATGTGGACTTGGGTGTATTTGTTAGAATGTTGACATAAATGAAATAGGTATATATTGTTTAAGTTATGACTATTAGTTTTATTTTCCACTACTTTGATATATGGTCAGAGTTTAGCCAACCCTTGTGATTAGATGTGATGACTAGGTTGGGTTAACAAGGCAATCTCTGGTCCAAGTTAGGCTTGAGATGACCATAAGACATGGCCTGGTTTCAGGTCATGTCATGAGTTTACCACCCAATTTCTCACATTTGTCTCAATATTACTTTCTGAAATGATCGCAACAATTATACATCCGTTTCAATCAAATTTTATTTTGACTTATCATGATTGTCATTTGTTTTGAATATTATCTTGCATTAAGATGCATTTTTATGATGATTTTATTATTAGCATTAGACCTATAACCGTGTTTATGTTATACCTATATTCCGTAGTGACATAACCTTCTGATAAACTGATTGGATGGAAGCAACCAGCGCAACACCAACATCAGTAGTATCAATGATTTTAGGACCAACATTATATGCTATAGTTTCTTAGATTGTTGGGAAACAATAATAGATTTCAATATCAATTGTGAAATTCAATAAAATAAACTCCAACAATGATAATATTTTTTATATAGTAGTATCAACAAGTTTTTATAACAAAACAACAATAATAATAATAATATTTATAATGGTAATAATAATAACTATAACATTAGTAATAAAAACTATTGAAATATAAATAAATATTATTATTACAATGTTTTTACTAAAATATAAAATACTTGAGTTGTGCTAGACACTATCCTAAGAAACTATTTCTGCATTGTGCAATATTTCTTCTTGATTAAATAAGCACTTTCCTGATTAATTAGAAGATATTCTAAATTAAACAAGACTTCCCTAATGAATCATAGAATTTAGGAATCAATAAAATTAAATATAAACTAACAAGTTAAATGCAAAATCAAAAGATGATTGGATAAAACAAAGCCAAGATAAGAGAGGAGAATAAACTTTAGGGAATGATAAGTGTAATGAAAATAGAATGTGTAGGTTGATATTTTCTTGAAAATGGTATGACAATTTATAGGAGTGGTGAGGAGGTGTGATACAAGATTATCACCACATGCACAATATTTTCTTTGGGAAAAAAAAAATAATACTTGGTCTCCACCCTATGTAAAATACTTGGTCTCCAAGTACTTAACCTTGCACATGTCAAAATTGAGCAACAATAATTAAATTTTTAATTAAAAACTTTCTTTCTCTCAAAATTATATAAAAATATCATTCAAATTATTTTAAAATATCTAACACATTCTACAATAAATTGAAGGAAAAGGACATCAAACTTGCCTCTATTTATCAAAGAAAGAAAAATGTCACCATGACCTGGGGGTTCTTGTACATGTGAACACTGCATTAGCTGCACAAAATTAAAAATGAAACCAACAAATAAAAAGGGAGTACAAGAACAGGTCCAGATCATTATAACCAATGCGCAATCTGCTCCAGTTCAAATGTAGTATGAAGAATTAAGAATTTTATAATACTAGCTAATGTTTAAAATGGATTTCTTCTGACGGTATATTATTTAGTTTATAAGGATAAACATAATTTAAATTAGTCAACTCAGTTAGTACTCAAAAATTCAATGTGTTTTGGGCATTATTTTGCAATTTACATTAAAGCCTTTGACAACATTGGGACGGATACATGTTAATGTTCAAGAAAAGTATTTTAAGCCTCTCTACAAATAAAGCTTTGTACCATTTTACAATATTTCTATACCCACCCTGAAAGCTTTTCTAGACTATTGAGACAATCAACTAATTTTAATAGTTTCAATACCACTAACACACAAGCAACACTTCAATTAGAAATCTTCCTGGTTTAGTTATAACATAGTTTTCATTCTTAAAAAGATGTAAAGTAGTCTTGATGGCTTAAAAACAATAAGTTATCACAAAAATAATTCAGTTAGCCAATAATTGATGTGAACTCACCCAATCTGTGTCACAAATTTTGTTTCTAGAGTGCCAATCACTCCATTGAATTATTGCTGTTTTCCATAGGAATATCACACTCCTAAATAAAGATAACATAAAGAATTGAGTAATACACTTGCATATTAATTTGAAAATACGACAAAAGTAGAAAGTTAAAAAATAAAGTAAAACTTAATCATTAAAATAAAGAAAACATGACACACATTCTGGAATTCAGGATATTGGTTGTCAAATTGTGCATTTGTCTTTAGTTGGATGCAAATATTATGTTGGGTCATTCTATCTCCAGGATAAGTGCAGGATCAAATGTCTCCTTACCCTATCATAATTTAAACCTATAGCCTACATGTTTTAATCAATCGCTACTCCAAAATATGATAGGTATCACCACATTTTACCTCATATTTCTCCCATCCCCAAAAGTAGTCCTTCACGAGTCAATGCAGTTAGGATACCAACTAAGAATCACTTTTGTATGAGATATTTTCTAATAAAAAATATATTTCCATGCCCAGAATTCAAACAATCATATTACTAACCAAAAACTTATTAGAAAGTTGTTAATAACTTTACAAATTGAGTATCGAACCCCATTATATCATATGATCATAAGTAGAAGATTTTGACTTTATAGGAATAAAATTAAATCAACATGTTTTTGTGTACTTTTTCAGAAGGATTTGGTCTAATACCGACATACTTTTAGTGGAATGACGATATTAATACTCAAGTTATAGAAAGACAAAAACAGAAAATGAGATAGAGAGATGAACATGCTCATGTGATGAGCTCAAATGTTTTCTCGAAATCATATCTTTGACATATTTTTTTATATGAAAAATCTAGCAAGAAGAACTTTGACTAAAATGTTGTGTTCTAAGTAGGGAAATATCTCTAAAGCTGCTGAGGTTCAGGAAACAACCTTCAAAATGATATATGATTAGAGTTAAAGATCTATAATCTACAACAAATCGATGGAAAAGTATATCAAGATTTCCACTATTCATAGAAGAAGAAAAAACATCACCATGGCCTGGGGTTCTGTACATGTGAACACCACATTAACTATGTGAAATCTTAACATGAAACCAATAAAAAAGGGAGTACAAGAATAGGACCAGATGATTAGAAGCAATGTATAATCTACTCAAATTCAGATGTAGTATGAAGAATTAAGAATCATATAATCTCAGCCTGTGTTTGGAATGAATTCCGTCTGATGGAATGTTATTCACTTTATAAGCTTAAACATAATTTAAATTACTCAACATAGTTAGCAAACAAAAATCCAATGTGTTTTTTGTACTATTTTGCAATTTACTTAAAGCCTTTAAAAATATTGCGTAAGATAAATATTAATGCTCAAGAAAAAAAATTAAAGCCTCTCTACGAATACAACTTTGATACATTTGAGAACACTTTTATACTCACCCTCCTAATTTTCTGGCATACTGAGAGAATCTACTAACCACTAACACACAAGCGATACTTCAATCAGAAATCTTTCTGATTTAGTTAAAAGTATTTTTCACTATCAAAAAGTTTTAAATTAATTTTAATGGCATAAAAATAATTAGTTATAACCAAAATATTTTAGCTAGCCAACAATTGATGTCACAATTTTTTTTCCTAGCGTGCCAACAACTCCCTTGAATTCGTGATAATATTCATAGGAATATCATACTCCTAAATAAATATAATATAAATCATTGAGTAATGCACTTGAATATTAATTTCAAAATACAACAAAAGAACAAAGTTCAAAAAAAAACAAAAAGAAATCATTAGAACATGGAAAATAGGGCACACATTCTAGAATTTAGGATATTGACTGTCAAATTGTGCATTTATCTGCAGTGAAAAAATATTATGTCAGATATTTTTACCTATAAGATAAATGGCGGGTAAAATTTCTCCTTATCCTCTCATAATTTAAAGCTACAACCTATAGGTTTCAATTAATTACTACTCCAAGGATATGATAGGCATGACCAACTTTTACCTTATATTTCTCCCATCCAAAAATGTAATCTATCATGGATTGATGTAGTAAGGATACTTTAATAACCTGAATTTTCAAGCTCTAGACCCCTACAAATATTGGCCACCAAGTTAGCTTTCCAAAATTTTAAGTCTTGCCTCAATCCAATGTCATGGCAAAAAGATGTGTTAAATTTCCCCTAAGGGCCTTACGCACTTTTGTGATGATGAATCAGGTAACAAGTCATTAACTTACATGACAATTCATCACAGCTGAGTTGTATCCACTCCAGTGAAGACCCCAAGTTTGTCCCAGTGACTACGAGTCTACCTTACAAGTCTTAACCAGTGACTACGGGTCATAAGGAAAGACTTATAATTATAAAATGTTCACCCAAAAATCCAATACCTTGGTTACGAGTCCATCATACAACTCATATTCAGACCTTACGAGTTATTATGTGTACTCATAGCCTAACCAGTGTATGATCCAAGAATCCCTTCCAGTGGATATAAGTCTAGCATACGACTTATATTCAGTCATAACGAATCGTTAATGGGAAATCATAGCTAAACCAAAAAGGACCCAAACCTCAGGGCTCCAGGTTACAACTCAGGTCACAACTTATGACCAGTTGTAATGAGTAGTGAAGTGAGTCATAACGAATAGATATGGGTTTTCCTGCATATTTTTCTAGGGACATCTAAGTATTTTTCCACTCCTTTAAAATCCTAACCCATATAATTTTGGATTCCCAATGGATGGTATAAAAGACCCAAATTCCCTAATTCATGACATGGTCCTTAATTCCACTGAAAAAAATTAAGATAGGTGGTTTTCTCTTCTCCCAAGAAGCAATTATGGTTCTTCAAGCTCAAGAATTTTTCCAAAGCTCTTACGACCACGTATGTGGGATATTCACCAATGGGTACCTTTCATCCATTGAGTCCCAAGAATTCTCTATTTTTATGTGTATAAATTGTTTTCCCCTTCTTTGTGGAATTTCATATAAAATATGGATTTTATAAATTTTCTCTCAAGTGTTTTGAGTGCGAACCATGTAAATATGTTTTTCCATGAGAATTTCATTTCCATATGTTTGATAATATCAGTCACCAACCCCATGATCAGTGTTTTCATATGGTGTATTATTTATGATATTCCACACTAAGATTTCCTCATCATGTTCAGTTGCATTAGTTTATGTTGGCGGTTATGAACACCCAATACCTAGGTCGATCATGCATATTACAGTTTTTAGGTTACAAGTCATTTAGATTATACGGGTATTGTTAAATTTAGAATATTATTATAATGAACTCTTATTAGTGCCAGATCATATTCAATGAATATCCATACCAATGCCATTTAGTTTGGAGTAGTACTTAGCACCAAGTGAACGCAGGGATAATGACTTCCCCATCAATTAGGTGTGAGTCGTTAGTAGCAGTCCCTAAGTTCCAAACCTATAGTGCTATCATAGATTATAAGGGGTCCCAAATCTGTACAGGTATGGAACCCAAGTCTTTTGAGATATCATTTTAGTAGATCTATGTCAGCCAGTGTTGGTACCTTTGGCAAGGTATTAACACCTATCCAACTGGGGTTACTAGTTGGACATTGGTTTTCCTCAGATTAGGGTATGTTAGTTATTGTTAGCACCCATAGTCTCATTTTAGTGTTAAAATTATACCTGTTCAGGTTTGCATGACCAAGTGTTTTATTTCTCAGGTATTTAGTTATCCAAGATTAACTAAGTACACGTTTTATACTTAGTCCTACATTTAATTTTTATGTTCATGTATTCACATTTTTTTTATGTATCTTAGCTAGTTCTTATCTGGCATACCCATATATTTAAAGTACTGGTCGCATGCTCTCTTTTGCGCTATATTGATTACACAATATAGGTTTGGAAGCTTAGTTCCCAGATGGCTTGTAGTCTATTTTTGTATCACTTAGCAGTAACATTGGTGAGTCCTCATCAGCCGAGGACTATTCATATTACTTATCATGCTTTCCAGTAATTTATTTCCGGTTATTTTAGTGTCAAAGCTAGTTGGGGACCTGTCCCAATAACCCATCATGTTTAAAGGATTTCAGATAGTGAGATAGTTAGTATGGTATTATGGTGTTGATTTTTAGTATATTTTCACATTGTTTTGATTATTTAGATATTTTATGTTAAAATACTTCCACAGAGTATTTTGTTACCTTTCTTCATTATTTATAGCTTGCGTCAATTCATAGTTATCTTGGGGCCACATGTGGCCTAAGCACCATTTTATGACTAGGGGCTAGTCTCAGGTTATGACAGACTTGATATTAGAGAACAAGTTTTAAAGTGTCCTAAGGTGTCTAAAAGCCTCATTAAGTAGAGTCTTGTGCAAGGGTGTGAAGTGCACCACACTTATACGCGAGAGGTTATGAAATGTGTTTGGAAAGTTTCTCTTCATTTAGTATTCATGTCATGCGATGGATGTTAATCTATGATAAAATTCTTAATCTAACTCATTATCTACCATATATAGAAAATTCCACCTAGAAGGGCATACGGAAGGAGAAATAGGGACCAGCCCACACCACTTTTTAGGAAGGCCTTCTAAACAAACATGTCTCCCATGCTAAATTTAGGCTACTTCTATTGTTTTGGCCCAGTCTATGAGTACCCAAAATGATTGACAGGTTGTTGCCCCAGCCAATCCAATTGTGAATACGGTAGCAACTATGATCTAAGATTTTACTTGAATGAATCCTCCAACATTCTCGGGTTCCAAGTCTAAGGAGGATCCATAAGAGTTTCTTAATTGTGTGCAGAAAGTGATTGATATCATTGGAGTCACTTCCAGAGAGAGAGAGCTAACTTAGCAGCTTACTAATTATAAGGGGTGGCTCACACACAGGGTTTAGCAGTGGAAGGAGGATAAAGATGCCGACGTAGGGCCTGTAGAGTGGGATAAATTTTCTACTACTTTTCTAAATAGGTTTTTTCAACTTGAGCTGATGGAAACCAAGGTGCAATAGTTCTTTAACCTCAAGAAAGGCAGTAGGAGTGTTAAAGAGTATTCACTAAAGTTTACATAATTGGCAAGGTATGATCCGTGGCTGATTCTAGGGAAAGAATAAGTAAGTTTGTGTCCTGAGTTTATGAGGATGTGGACAACGAGTGTAGGACAAAAATGTTGATTAAGAAGATGGACCTCTATAGGTTGATGGTTCATGCTCAACAGACTAAGGAATAGAAACTCAAGGAAAAGAAAAGAGAGAATAAGAGGGCCAGAACCGGCAACTTAAACTTCTCACAGTAAAGGTATGATGGTGGAAATCATTTTCAGTTTTGCTAGAAACCTTTATCCCTAGCCCCATCTTATTCCAGTACTCCAGTGCCTAATTTCAGCCAAATACTCATGATAGAGCGCGAAGCTCTAAGTCCCATGGTAGTGTGAAAATTTTTTGCACAACCCCAATTTGCAAGAGGTGTGGTAAGAACCTTAAGGGTTAGTGTATGGCCAACAATGATATATATTTTGGGTGTGGCAAGACAAGATAAGGGATTTCCTAATGGTTTTGTGAAAGGGAAGGATTTATTGTCACTAAGTACAAACGAATTCTTCATTAGCACCATCTAGTCGCCCTACTCTGTAGAATGCCATTTCTAGTACAACCAGTGGAAAATGCCAGAACTGACTTTATGCCCTTCAAACTTGATAGAATTAGGAAGGTTCTCCCGATGAGGTAACTGGTATGTTATAAGTCTTTCACCTTCATGTGTATACACTATTAGATCTCAGAGCCATACTTTCCTCCATGACTCCTTATATAGCAATAGATTTGGTGTCAGTCTTGAAAAATTAGAAAAACCCTTTTCAGTGTCTACTTTAGTGGGTAGTTCTATTATATCCTGATAGGTATACAGAAATTTCCCTATTAAAGTGTCCCATAAAGTAACCTTAGTAGACCTTGTAGAATTAGAGATGACTAATTTTGATATCATTTTTGGCATATTGGTTCCACTCTTTCTATGGCTTACTTAATTGTAGAAATAGAATAATCCAGTGTCAGTTCCCTAATGAGCTAGTCATAGAATGGAGAGGTAGTACCTTAGTGCCTATAGGTTGATTTGTCTCTTACCTTAAGGTAAGGAAGATGATCTCCAAGGATTGTATTAATCACCTTGTTTGAGTCAAGGACTTAAATTTCAAAACTTTAAGTCTTGAGTTTGTTTCAGTAGTAAATGAATTTCCAAAATTATTTCCTGAAGAACTTTCTAGATTTTATTTTGAGAGGGAAATTGATTTTGGAATATATCTCCTTCTAAATACCAACATATTTCAATTCAAACTTATAGTATAACTCTTGTTGAGCTTAAGGAATTGATAGAACAGTTGAAATATCTCTTAGATAAGGGTTTCATTAATACTAGTGTTTCCTTATGGGGTGCCCCAGTTCTCTTTGTGTGCAAGAAAGAAAGTTCTCTTAGAATGTGCATCGACTACAACTAGTTAAATACTATCATAATCAAGAATGAGTATCCTCTCCCTAGGATTGATGACTTGTTCAATCAAATTTAGGGTGCAAATTATTTCTCTAAGATAGACCTCAAATCTTGTTACCATTAACTTAGCGTCAGAGAATGTGACATTTCAAAGACATTCTTCAAAACTTAGTATAGTCACCTCAAATTTATAGTTATATCTTATGGCCTAACGAATGCTCTTATAGCTTTTAAGGAATTGATGAACAATGTGCTCAAGAAGTACTTAGAAATGTTCATTATAGTCTTCATAGATGATATTCTCGTCTATTCTCATAGTGAAGGTGATCATGCAAATCACCTTAGGATTGTTTTGCAGACAATTAAGGATCACCAGTTATTCACTAAGTTTAGAAAGTGTGAATTCTAGTTAAAATCAATAGCTATCCTTGATCACATCATTTTCAATAATGGCATTCGAGTTAATCCTTACAAGATTAAGGCAGTAAGAAACTATACTAGACCTATCTCTCTATTAGATATTATGAGTTTCTTGGGTTTATCCAATTACTACAAATAGTTTGTTAAGGTATTTTCCTCTGTTGCCTCTCTCATGTCCATACTAACTCAGAAAAAAGTAAAATTTCAGTGGTTAGATTCTTGTGATAAGATTTTTTCAGGAGTTAAAGACTCGACTCACTTCTGCACCAGTATTGATTCTACCAGAGGGTTTAGATGGGTTTGAAGTTTATTATGATGCTTCCAGAGTTTGTCTTTGTTATGTATTGATACAAAGAGGTAAGTTCATAGCTTATGACTCTAGAAAACTTAAACCCTATAATCAGAACTACCTGACTCATGATCTCAAGTTGGCGGCAGTTGTTTTTACCTTAAGAATTTGGAGGCATTACCTTTACGGGGTTCATGTTGATGTGTTCACTGATCATAAGAGTTTACAATATGTGTTCATGCAAAAGGACCTAAATCTTTGTCAGAGAACATGGCTTGAACTACTAAAGAATTATGATATAAGTATGTTGTATCACCCGAGTAACGAGAATGTTATGGTCGATGCCTTTAGTAGACTATATATGAGAAGTATTGCCCATGTTGAGGATAATAAGGAGTTATTTCACGAGGTTCATTAGTTGTATAGATTAGGAGTTTGGTTGGTTAATTTGATCAAAGGTAGTATATGGGTTTAGAATCCTCTTTGTTTGTTGAGATAAAGGTAAAGCAAGACAGAGATCCTCTTTCGGTTAAGTTAAAAGAGGTAGTTTGGGATCGGAAGGTTGAGGTTTTCTCCAAATGGGAAGATGGTGTACTCCGGTGCCAGAGCATGCTATGTGCTCTAAATATGGATCATTTGAGGCAGCGAATATTAGCTGAAGTGCATATTTTTTTATATTCTCTTCATCCATGAGCCACGGAGACGCAACACGATTTACAAGAAGTCTATTGGAGAAATGGTATGAAGAAAGATATAGTAGATTTCATGGATAAGTGTTTGAATTGTTAGTAGGTCAAGTTTGAGAACTAGAGACCTAATGGTACGCTTTAGGAGTTTAGCATCGCCACTTTTTAAATTTATAAGTGGTAAATATGGACTTTTCTACCGAGTTGCCTCGTACGCATCCTCAACATATTTCTATCTAGGTTATTATGGATTTAATGACCAAGTTAACTCTTTTCTTGCCCGTCTATACTTTATATTCAGATGAAAATTATACTAGACTCAATCTTAGTGAATTAGTAAAGTTGAATGGAGTTCCATTGACCGTTATTTCAGATAAAGGTACCCAGTTTACCTCTCATTTTTTGAAGGTGTTTCAGAAGGGTCTTTGTACCCAAGTTCATCTCAATACAAATTTTTACCTGCAAGTGGATGGTTAGGTAGAGAGGACCACTCATACCCTGGAGGAAATATTTAGGGCTTGTATTACTGATTTCAAGGATAATTGGGATGATCACTTGTTGATTGAGCTTGACTACAATAACAACTATGACTCTAGTATCAAAATAGCTCTATTTGAGGATATTTATATATGAGGTGTAGATCTTATATTGGTTGGCTTGAGGTACGTGAGGCTGCTTTGATAGGGACAAATTCAGTAATTGAGGTGATGGAAAAGGTTTAATTAATTTGTGAAAGGTTGAAGACAGCTCAGGCCCATCAAAAATCGTATGTAGACATTAAGAGAAGAGAGCTTGAATTTGGTGTTGGTGATTTTGGGAATTTTAATATTTTACGCATGAAAGGAGTGAAGAGGTTTGTTAAGAATCATAAACTCAGTCCTCGCTATTATAGCCCATATAGATTTTGAACTATTTTTGAAAGGTAACGTACGAGTTTGAGTTACCTGCAGAGTTAGTATCAGTGCATCCATTGTTTTATATCTCTTTGCTAAAGAATACATTCATGAACCAGCTTCAGTTATTCTTTTACAGAGTGTAGGTATGGGAAATACTCTCCTATGATGAAATCCTAGTTGAAATCCTTGACTGCCAGATTTGTAGGTTGGGAAATAAAGAGGTTGCCTTAGTAAGGGTGTAGTGGAAAAATCAGTCCGTTGAGGGAGATACTTAGGAAGCAGAAGCCAATATATGAGCCAAGTACCCCTATATTTTCTCTACAAATTCAGATTCAGCTTGATGTAATGGTTTTATTAAATTAACCCTCTCATTTTCTGTTTCATCTATCCAGACATCCTTATGTCATAGCATGCATTCATGATTTTAGTTCAGTCCATGTTTCAGATTCAAATATTCAATCATGATTCAACTCATAAGTATTCTGTGCATGAGCTCAGTCTCCCTAGTATTCCAGTTTAGCTTGTTTCATTCAAGGATTAATGACCTCGAGGGTAAGGTATTTTAATACCCTGAATTTTCAAGCTCTAGACCCCTTAAAAGATAGGCCACCAAGTTAGCTTTCTAATATTTCAAGTCTTTCCTCAATTTGATGTCATGGAAAAAAGGTGTGTAAAATTTCACTAAGGGCCTTACACTTCGTTACTATATATGATAAGACATCACGGGTGAGTCATAGCCACTTCAGTGAAGACCCGAAGTTTGTCCCAGTGACTATGAGTCTACCTTACGAGTCATAACTAATGACTACGGGTCGTAAGAAAAGACTCATAAATAAAATAATGTTCACCCGAGAACCCAATCCCTTGGTTATGAGTCTAGGATACGACTCATAGTCATACCTTAGGAGAAGTTATGTGGACTTGTAACATAACTAGTGTATGATCCAAGAATTTCTCCCACTGGGTAAGATTCCACTATATGACTTGTAGTCATTCATAATAAGTTGTTAGAGGGAAATTGTAGTCAAACCAGAAAGATCCCAAATGTTAAGGTTCCAGGTTACGACTTTGGTCATGACTCATAACCAGTCGTAATGAGCCATGAATTCAGTTGTAATGATTGGATACGAGCTACCCTGCATATTTTTCTATGGACATCTAAATCTCTTTCCACTTCTATGAAATCCTAACCCATGTTTTTTTGTCTTTCCAAGGGGTGGTATAAAAGAACCAATTTCCCTAATTCATGACATAATCCTTAATTCCACTCAAGGAAATCAAGTAGGCGGTTTTCTCTTCTCCTAAGAAGAAATTAGAGTTCTTCAAGCTCAAGAAGTTTTTCAAGGGATTTCACAAGGCTCTTACTACTAGGTATGTGGCATATTCATCATTGGGTCCCTTCTGACCATTGAGTCCCAAGAATTCCCTATCTTTATGAGTATAAATTGTTTTCCCTTCTTTGTGGAATTTCATGTCAAATATGGATTTTATAAATTCTCTCAAGTGTTTTGAGTACGAACCATGAAAATATGTTTTTCCATGAGAATTGATTTCCATATGATTGATTATTTTAGTCACCCACCCCATGATCATTGTTGTCATATTGTGTACTACTCATGATATTACACACCAAGATTTCGTTGTCATATTCAGTTGCATTAGTTCATTCCGGTGGGTTAGGAATACCTGATACCAATGTAGATCATGCTTGTTATTGTTTTAAGGTTATAAGTTATTCAGTTTATACTGGTATCGTTAAATTAAGAATCTTATTATAAAGAGAACTTATCAGTGCCACATCATGTTAAATGAATATCTATGCCAGTGTCATTTAGTTAGAAGTAATACTTAGTACCGAGTGGACGTAGGGATGGAGGCTTGCCCATCATATTGGCATGCGTCTTTAGTAGTAATCCCTAAGTTTCAGACCTATGACTCCACTATATATTATGAGGGGTCACCCGATAGTACAGGAATAACATTGCAGTCCTTTGGGACATCAGTTTAGTAGGTCCAACCTCAGCTAGTATTTACAGCATGTTCCAATTCATAGGTTATCTTGGGGTTATATTTGTCCTTAAGCACCGTGTTACGACTAGGGAGTAGTTTCGTGTTATGACAGATACCAACTAAGAATCACTATTCTAATAAATAATAATTGCCATGCCTAGAATCCAAACAATCATAATAGTATCCCAAAACTTATTAGAAAGTTGTTAATAGTTTTACTAATCGAGTCTCAACCCCCTTTACATCATATGATTAATTGATCACAAAGTACAAGAGGTCGACTTATGGGAAGAAAATAAAATTAAAATATTTTTTGTGAACATTTTCAGAAGGAATTTATCTAATATAGACATATTTTTAGTGGAATAACAACATTAATTCTCAAGAAAAAGTACAAAAAGGCAAAAGCAGTAAATTATATAGAGAGATGATGATTCTCATCTAATGATCCCAAAAGTTTTTTGAAAATCATATCTTTAACAACTTTTATAGGGCAAAAATGCAGGAAGAAGCAGTTTAACTAAAAATGTTGCATTCTAAGTAAGGTATACCTCTAAAACAACCGAGGTTCAGGAAAAACACCTCATAAAACATATATGATTCGAGTGAAAGATCTACAATCTACAACAAATTGAAGGAAAAAAACATCAAGCTTGCTACTATTCATCAATGAAAGAATAAAATCACCATGAGCTGGGTTATTGTATATGTGAACACTGCATTAGCTGTATGAAATTCTAAATGGAAACCAACAAATAAAATTGGATACAGGAACATGACCAGCTGATCAGAATCAAGCGCAATCAACTCTAGTTCAGATCTAGTATGAAGAATTATGAATTTTGTAATCTTAACCTATATTTGGAATGGATTACTTCTGAAGGTATGTTATTCAGTTTATAAGCTTAAACACAATTCAAATTAGTCAACTTAGTTAGGACTCAAAAATCCAATATGGTTTTTGCATTATTTAGCAATTTACATTAAATCCTTTGACAACATTATGACAGATATATGTTATTGCTCAAGAAAAGAAATTAAAGCTTCTCTGCAAACACAACTTTGTACTATTTTGACAACACTACTATACCCACCCTGCTAACTTTTTTCTCCTATTGTGATAGTCAAAAAATTTTAATATCTTCAATACCACTAACACACAAGCAACACTTCAATCAGAAATCTTTCTGATTTTGTTATAAAGTAGTTTTCCACTCTCAAAAAGTTGTAAAGTAGTTTTAATGGAATAAAAATAATTAGTTATCATCAAAATAGGTCAGATAGATAATAATTAATATGAACTCACCCAATTGACATTGAAGGTTTTGTTTCTAGCGTTCCAAACACTTCCTTGAATTCTTGTTATTATCTGTAGGAATATCATACACCTGAATAAAGACAATATAACACATTGACTAATGCAGTTGAATATTAATTTCAAAATACAACAAAAGGACAAAGTTCAAAAAACAAAAAGCAAACAGAAATTATTTGGCCAAGGAAATAAGGCACATTTTTTGGAATCTAGGTGTAATATACCGTATTTCTCAAGCTTAATTTAGATCTAAGTACATGAGTATTATTACCTAAAATTTTAAAATACTCAGCATTTTTCAATTTAGAGTTTACTAATGCATAGTATATTCAGTAAGCTTTCCAATGATATAAAGTTTGCCCAAATTTGATACTGGGGTGAAGAGTTAGAGCCATTTTTGTAAGAAAGTGTACCCAATTGGCACCCAGTGCATTCCAGAGACCAGCCAAATGGAAATGGTCATTTTCCAGTAAGTCAATGACATACCATCGCATCACGCCACCAGCCTAATTCCCAATTGTCATTGTCTAGTATTCTGTCTCAATCATGATGCGTCGTGCCAAGAGGTAAACTCGCATGCAGTGAGCTGGCATGATGGCGTCGCATCTCACCAAACCTCTAGTTCCTAGTCATACAATTTCCAGTAAGCTGGTGCGATTTCACCGCATCGCACCAGCATGAAAAATTAGGATTTTATTTTTTCGTGATTTTAATTCAGGGTTTTTTTCGTCAATTTCTAAAATTCCTAATCAGCCTAAACACAGAATTAAAGCCCTAAATACCCTATTATATGATTAGTTCCACACTTTCTCTCAAGATTAAAACAATCTGTCTAAAAGGGGAAAAACCCTTGCTTCAATAAATCAAGAACAAACTCAAGAATTTCTCCAAGAACCTTCAAGAACTAATATTACCACATATATTAGGTGTTCATCTATAAGTTCCTTTCACGTATAGAGTCCAAGAATCCATTTTTAAAACCACAAGATTGTTGATTTATGATTTACATGCTTGAAATTGGATTTTATTCATGTTCAAGACATTCATTGAGTTTCAATCCATGATTAATTGTGGTTTCCATGAAAGTGAAATTTCATGTCTATTGAATTGTGTAATTTCCATGTTATAATCCTTGAACTTGCCAGTTTGGGAATTATAGTTGCAATGTTTATAGGATATCCATGATTATGTCCATTAAGTTGCGCTCCCCACGTGTTTGATAGAATGTCCATGTGAATTAAATGGTGAAATCATGACCTGCTATTATATGTACAATCTTTTGCTCTATATGTGTTTGATAAAATATCTTTAGGAATGAATTATGGACAAGTGTATATTGTTAGGTTTCTCAAGATCATGCTATGCTCTAGTTTTCATTCTATTAAGTCCTGGGGGTATTCAATACCCAAAAAATCTAGTAGTTTACCTAGAGCTACTGTAACACCCCGATTTACTAAACCTGAATGCTACACGGTGCTCATGACCCCGAGGGACCACAAGCTAATCCATGACTGATATTTGTATCTGTATAGTGAAAATCATGACATAATAATGTGGAATACATAAAACTGTAAGGCCATAAGGTTCAAATTAATAAAACCATGTCTAAAAATCATAACGTCCATGTGGGTGAAAGTACCCAAAACAACTCAATATGAAAGATATGTCTGAACGTAAATCTGAAAGCGTCTAAAATATCTAAATAAGGAGTTGAAGGAACATGTCTCCAACTCACTTTATAAAACTACACTGATGAAATAAATAAATGTATCAAATCATATTATCCTCGAATCAATAAGGACTCACTATGTCTCTGCTACTGGAATGCAACCGCTACTGCTGGGCTGGAGCTCATATCTCGGAACCTATAGTGTAACATGAAAAGAAAGCACCATAGCGCAAATGCATCAGTACAACTGGAGTACTGAGTATACGAGGAAGGTAGGATGAACATAAAGGGTTTTATGCATGAACAACACTGACTGACTGATATAAACGTAGGAGTACAAACATACATATATAAAAATTGGGACCGTGAATGCATGATAGCAAGACTTGTAAGCTAATACATGGTTTCCTGATAACTGTCATGACTGATACTACAAGCTAATAATATGGATGACTGTATCTCACAGTTTTGTATATACTGAATTTTGAAGAACACCCTGAGTTCTTTCACTGAGGTTGTTGCTGAAACTGTGGGAGGTAGTGTTTAACTGATATGCCCTATGTATGTGATTATGGCTAATCTGGGGTCCAATCTCTGCCCCGACTGGAGGGGTGTCAATACCGTGCCACGGGTAAAGATAGTTGTAAGTGACCCTTATCTTGAAGGTACTTAAATAAGAATGGTGGGAATCCTAAATTGATAGGTTAAGCCACCTCATCAACCATAATCTGATAGGTTAAGATGTCTCAACCTACACTATCTACGTAGTTCTGGAACACAAGGATGACTGCTAAGAATCACACCCTGAACTGGAAGGTGAGTTCCCATCCTTGGGTTCACTCGGTACTAACCTCTACTCCTATCTTGAGGACTGGACATAAATAACTAACTATATATGACTTAATCTTACTGAATTTTATTGACTGGAAGAATGTTACGGATATCTAACAACTGACTAAGATCGTGAGGTTTTCCTGAGTCACATGACTGACTGAAGTCTATGGAATCATAGCTTGAGTTCGGATATCGTGAAACATGACATGGCTCTAGGCACACAACTATAGTTTTCAAGTACGAATACACCCAGGACTCGATAGGAGGAAACTAACACACATGACATAACTTGATCACAAGATTTGAGTCCACAATTCACAACATCATAAGCAGGGGATAGTAGACTTCATGTATTTATTCAACATTTCAAACATAATAGGAAAAGAATGGATATATTTTTTATACATAATTTATATCTCCATTATCATACATGCTTTATACCACAACAATAACAACACATAATTTGTATGGAAATTCATATTGGAGTGTATGGCTAACATGAACTTGTTATTTAGATATCATGAAATCGTGTAAATATGAAGTTCTAACATACTAGGCATTCTATCGAACACCTTGCATGCATTATTTAAGGCATAGGTGGATTTCATACTTGCATTCTATCAATCCACCTAAAGAATATATTTTTCAACTAACAACATAACTTTTATGAGTTGTACAGTCACGATACGATTATTTTGCAAAACAAACAAGAATCAATATGAGTATGATCATATCACCACAACCAACCAAGATTTTGTATTTTAAAGATTGATTCTTGAACCCCACGGATGAAAGGAATCTATGGATGAACACTACACATACCTTGGAAGGGAGGTTCTTGATGATTGACGGAGGAATTTCCTTGAAATTTGATCTTTAAGCTTGATTGTGCAACCCTGGTTGTTTTAATCCTATGGTGATCTTGAATAATGAACTTTGAGATGTTAATAGTGTTGTAATGTATTTAGAAGATATAAATTTTGTGAGGTTAAGATTAGGGACATGTAAGGAGTGTTAAAAGACTCAACTACCCTCAAAATAACTCAAAAACTAAGTGTTTTCGTAGCTGAAATCATACATAGGCACCGCGTATGATATCACCTATATTTACCTAGGCGCCGCATATGATATCGATTATATTTAGATAGGCGCCGCATATGATATCACCTATATTTACATAGGCTCCGTATATGATATTTCCTATTCTTTCTAGTGGCCACGTGCGATTGGTTAGGCGATGCATTCTACTTTCAAAGGCCATAACTCCTTTCTCGGGTGTCATATTTTGATGAAATTGGTATCGTTGGAAAGCTAATTGATTCTCTATAATTTTGTGGGTTTAAATCTACCAAAATGTCACATATCAATCACATTATTCTTGTTCAAAGATGACCCTTGCAAAAACGAACACTAAGACTTGATGGATTCAAAAACTCTTAGCTTGCATCACTCTAAGTGACTCATATGAGCATGCTTAATACATTGCAAGCTATCCTATAAAAAGGACATTCATTGTAAGTCATACACTAAAATGCTTCACAGGATAGGAGGTTTCATACATAGGAAAACTTATGCACCTCCTAGCTTAGAAACATGTGGGGTATTACAATATCTCCCCCTTAGGAACATTCATCCTCAAATGAGAATTTACTGAGAGGGGATACAAGACAACAGAACATGAACTGTACATAAAGAACTGAAACTTGATGTCATGACTGACATGCTAAACATACTGAACTCGTGCATATCTGATGCATAAAAAGCTGATACATATATGCATGACTGAGTATGAAATGGTTAATAGGTACCAAGCTTATAATGGAAACATGAAAATTAAACTGAATAAGCTTAAGGAGAACTATTACCTTGAACTTGATCTGAATTGGCGGGGAAGAGGTGAGGATACTTGGTACGCATATCTGCTTTTGCTTCCCAAGTAGCTCCCTCATGAGACTGATTTCTCCAAAGAACCTTGACTAAAAGGACTTCTTTGTTCCTCAATCTACGATTCTAATAATCTAAGATTTTGACTGGAATCTCTTCGTAAGAGAGGCTATTCTGAATGTCGATTCTCTGAATAGGGACAACAACTGCTGGGTCACCTATGCACTTCTTGAGCAAAGAGACATGGAAGAATGGATGGAATGAGTCTAGATCTAAAGGCAACTCAAGCTCAAAATCTACCTTACTGAAGCGATAGAGAATTCTAAAGGGACCAACATATCGGGGATTGAGTTTACCTTTCTTTCCGAACCTCTTCACTCCCTTTATGGGAGAGATCTTAATATAGACATAGTCATTGACCTCAAACTCGAGATCCTTTCTACGGACATCTACATAGGACTTCTGTCAGCTCTGAGCTGCCCGAAGTATCTCTCTAATCAACTGAACTTTCTCTAAGGCGTCGAATACTAAGTCAGGACCTATGACTGAGGCCTCACTAAATTCAAACAAACCAATCAAAGATCTACATCTCCTACCATAGAGAGCTTCAAATGGAGCCATCTGAATACTAGAATGATAGCTATTGTTGTATGCAAACTCAATTAAAGGAAAGTGGTCATCCCAACTTCCCTTGAAGTCAATTGCACACGTCCTTAGAATATCTTCAAGAGTCTGAATGGTCCTCTCTTATTAACCATCTGTCTGAGGATGAAATGTTGTGCTGAGATGGACTTGGGTACCAAGACCTTTTTGGAATACTTTCCAAAAGTGAGAGGTGAATTGGGTACCTCTATCTGATATGATAGATAGTGGAACACCGTGTAACCTAACTAAATCTTTGATATAGAGTTTGGCATAATCCTAGGTGGAATAAGAAGTACGAACAAGAAGGAAATGAGCTGACTTGGTCATTCTATCTATAATGACCCAAACTGAATCATGCTGATGACGAGTTCTAGGAAAAACCATCACGAAGTTCATGTTCACTTCTTCCCACTTCCATGTAGGAATGCTGAACTCTTCCATGGAACCACTAGGTTTTTGATGCTCTATCTTAACCTACTGACATATAAAGCACTTAGCCACAAACTCTGCAACATCTCTCTTCATCCCACTCCACCAATAGATCTCCCGTATATCGGGGTACATCCTAGTGGTCCCTGGATGAATAGAGTATCCCGCACCATGTGCTTCTACAAGAATTCGCTGTCTCAATTCATCTACACCTGGAACACATAGATGACCCTACCAACAAACAAATCCATCTCCCCCTTCGGAGAAAACCTCAACTTTCTTATTTTGAACTGACTCTTTGAGCTTGAAAAGGCTAGGATCCCTGTCTTATGTCTCTTTCACCTCAGAAACTAAAGATCACTCTGAACTACTTTGAACACATACAACACTCTTTGAAGAATTGACTAAGAGAACGCCTAGTCTGGCAAGCTGATGGATCTCTTGAGCCATATTTTTCTTTCTACCCTCAACCTGAGAAATACTACCCATGGAGAGTCTACTGAGAGCATTGGCCACAACATTGGCCTTCCCGGATTATAAAGAACACTCATGTCATAATCCTTTAAGAGCTCTAACCACCTTCTCTATTGAAGATTAAGATCTTTCTTGGAAAAGACATACTGGAGGATTTTATGGTTTGTGAAGACATCTACATAAACTCCATAGAGATAATGCCTCCAAATCTTTAAGGCAAAAACTACCGCTGCTAACTCAAGATCATGAGTAGGATAATTCTTCTTAAGTGGCTTTAACTGTCTAGAGGCGTAGGCTTTGACTTGCCATGCTGCGTGAGGACATAACCTAAAACCACTCTGGATGCATCACAATAGACTATAAAACCATCCGAACCATCTGGAAGAGCTATAACTGGAGCTAAGGTGAGTCGAGTCTTCAACTCTTGAAAGATCTTCTCGCATGAATCTGACCACTGAAACTTAATCTTCTTCTGAGTCAATCTGGATATGAGTGATGCAATAGAAGAAAATCCCTCAACAAACCATCTGTAATAGCCAGCCAAACCCAAAAAACTCCTAATATCTGATAGAGGTACAAGTCTCGGCCAGTTTCTTACTGCCTCGATTTTTTGAGGATCTACTCTAATGCCATCACCAGAAACAATATGTCTAAGGAATG
Organism: Capsicum baccatum var. pendulum; assembly: GCA_030864225.1. Classification (NCBI taxonomy): domain Eukaryota; kingdom Viridiplantae; phylum Streptophyta; class Magnoliopsida; order Solanales; family Solanaceae; genus Capsicum; species Capsicum baccatum. Next base: position 209,191,997 of record CM061561.1, on the reverse strand, counting down.
CTATTGATCTTAGCCAAAATTTTTACTTTCTAAACTTAGCGATTAACTGGTGATCCCTGAGAGTTTGAAGAATAATCCTGAGATGGTCTGCATGATCACGATCTGTACGAGAATAGACTAGAATATCATCTATAAAGACTATGACAAACATGTCTAAGTACTACTTGAACACACGATTCATCAAATCCATGAAATCTGCAGGGGCATTGGTAAGACCAGATGACATGACTAAAAATTTAAAGTGACCATACCGAGTATAGAAAGCTATCTTCGGAATGTCAGATTCTCTAACTTTGAGCTGATGATAGCCTGATATGAGGTCTATCTTGGAGAAGTAACTGGCACGCAAAAGTTGTTCGAATAGATCATCAATCCTAGGAAGAGGATATCTGTTCTTGATCGTGAGCATGTTGAGTTGACGGTAATAAATACACATCCTAAGAGAACCTTTTTTCTTGCGCATGAATAATACTGGCGCACCCCATGGGTAAATGCTGGGTCTGATGAATCACTTATCTAAGATAGACTTCAACTAATCTTTCATTCCTTGAGTTTTGCTGGTGCCATTTTGCATGGCAGAATAGAAATAGGTTGAGTATCCGAAAGAAGGTCTATGCCAAAGTCTATTTCCCTTTCAGGAGAAATACCTGGAAAATCTTTGGGAAAGACATATGAGTATTCATTAACAACTGGAACTATTTCAAGACTGGGAGATTCAGAACTGGAATCTTTAACATGCATGATATGATACACACACCCCTTAGAAATCATTTTCCTTACCCGAAGGTAGGAAACAAGTTGACCCCTGAACAGTGAAATGCTACCCTTCCACTATAGGACAGGCGCATTCGGGAACTTCAACTAAACTATCCTATTTCTACAGTTGACAAAGGGTTAGCAGGAATAAAGCTAATCTATACCGAGAATGACATCAAAATCAGTCATCTCTAACTCAACTAAATTTGCTGACATGGATTTCTAAGATATCATAACCGGGCAATTCCTATATACCCATCGGGCTATGATGGTTTTACCCACTGGGGTAGAGACTGAATAGGGCTCTGCTAGAATTTTGGGACTGATTTCGAAATCACCTGCTATGTATGGAATAACAAAAGACAAGGATGTACCTGGGTCTAGCAAAGCATAAACATGGACATGGAAAACCTATAACGTACCTGTAACGACATCAGGAGAATTTTCCCAATCCTATTTGGACTGAAGAGCATAGAGTCTGTTTGCGCGTTGCCCACTGGTAGCACTGGACACGGTACCCTTCTGGTTTAGGAGACCGGACTGAGCTGTAGAATGATTTAACTAACCCTGAAGACTTAACTACAGATACTCCCTAATCCTGTGGCCTGGCTTGCCATAACCAAAATAGAAATCACTACCGGCTTTGCAAATGCCCTTATGGTTCTTACCATAAGTCTGACAAAGGGGCTAATATTTCCCTGAGATTTAGAGCCCGGTGCTTTATTGCCGTCTATGAACTTCGGCACTGGAGCACTAGCAGAGGAAGGGACTGGAACGACTAACTTAGAGCGAAACTGTGAACGTTTTCCTCCATCTGACTTGGGGTAAGCAAAGTTAAAGTTACCTGACCTTGCTCTCTTGTTCTGCCTTTCCCTAGTCTTAACGTTTTGCTCTTCTACTTGTTGGGCATGGGTCATGAGTCTGTCTAAGGTCATATCACATATCAGCATCGGAGACCTATACTCATTTACCATGCTATCGTTGACCTCTAACACAAACTTGCTCATCTTATCCCTATTGTCTGCAACTACAGAAGGAGCATACCTGGCTAGCTGAGTTAATCTCAGAGAATACTCCCTAACCGTCATATTCCCCTGTCTGAGGTTGATGAACTCAGGAACTTTGGCATCCCTCAGCTCTTGGGGAAAGAATCTATCTAAGAAAGCCGTGATAAATTCCTCTCAATCAATAGGACCTGCATCCTCTACCCTCTCAGACTTTCACTTTTTGTACCAGTCATGAGCAACATCCTATAAATGATAGGTGGCTAACTTGATACTCTCAATAGAAGTAATACCCATGATGTCAATGACCTTCTGGACTTGTTCAATGAACTCCTGAGGGTCCTTATCAGACTTAAACCTATGGAAAGATGAAGGGTTCATTCGGGTGAAGTCCCGAACCTTAGCTACTATGGGATTGGATAGAATTACTGGTGGCCATTAATTCTGTGCAGCCACGGATTGATCAAGTGTGGTAAATGCGGCTCTAAACCTTGCATGGGAAACATGTTCGCCCAAAGGATCTTCGAGATGAGGATCTGGCTGGTTTCTTCTCTATGGGGCCATGGTCTGAAATAAGAGAAGCATAGATTAGATTAAGAGTTTAACTTGTGATTATCCTCACTAACATGACATGAATACTGAAGAAAGGGGACTATTCCTACAAACATCTTATAGACTCTTGTACATAAATGTGGCGCGCAACACACCCATGTACAAGACTCTACTAGATGCGGCTTTCAAACTTCCTAGGACTCTATTGAACCTTAGTCTCTGATACCAAGTTTTTAATGCCCCGATTTGCTGAACCGGAATGCTACACGGTGCTCATGACCCCAAGGGACCACAAGATAACCCATGACTGATATCTATACCTGTATACTGAAAATCATGACATAATATGTGGAATACGTAAAATTGTAAGGCCATAAGGTTCAACTAAATAAAACTATGTCTGAAAATCATAACGTCCATATGGGTGAAAATACCCAAAACAACTCAATCTGAAAGCTAACTCTGAACGTAAATCTGAACATAAATCTGAAAGCCTCTAAACTATCTGAATAAGGAGTTGAAGGAACATGTCTCCAACTAACTCCATAAAACTGAACTGAAGAAATAAATAAATGTATCAAATCTTATTGCCCATAAATCAATAAGGACTCACTGTGTCTCTGCAACTGGAATGGTACCTCTACTGCTGGGCTGGAGCTCATATCTCGGAACCTATAGTGTAACATGAAAAGAAAGCACCATAGCGCAAATGCATCAGTACAACTGGAGTACTGAGTATACGAGGAAGGTAGGATGAACATAAAGGGTTTCATCCATGAACAACACTTGTTGACTAATATGAACGTAGGAGTGCAAACATACGTATATAAAAATTGGGACCGTGAATGTATGATAGCAAGACTTGTAAGCTAATACATGGTTTCCTGATAACTGTCATGATTGATACTACAAGCTGATAACATGGATGACTATATCTAACAGTTCTGTATATACTGAATTCTGAAGAACACCCTGAGTTCTTTCACTGAGGCTGTTGCTGAAACTGTTGCAGGTAGTGTTTAACTGATATGCCCTATGTATGCGATTATGGCTAAGCTGGGGTCCAATCTATGCCCCGACTGGAGGGGTGTCAATACCGTGCCACGGGTAAAGATAGCTGTATGTGACCTTTATCTGGCAGGTACTCAAATAAGAATGGTGGGAACACTAAATTGATAGGTTAACCCACATTATCAACCCTAATCTGACAGGTTAAGATGTCTCAACCTACACTATCTACGTAGTTCTATAACACAAGGATAACTGCTAAGAATCATACCCTAAACTGGAAGGTGAGTTCCCATCCTTAGGTTCACTCGATGCTAACCTCTACTACCATTTTGAGGGACTGGACATGAATAACTGACTATATATGACTTAATCTTACTGAATTCTGTTGGATGGCTGAATGTTACTGATATCTGACAACTGACTGAGATCATGAGGTTTTCCTGAGTCTCATGACTGACTGAAGTCTATGGAATCATAGCTTGAGTTTCGATATCGTGAAACATGACATGGCTCTAGGCACACAGCTTTAAATTTCAGATATTAATACCCCCAGGACTCGATAGGAGGAAACTGACACACATGACATGACTTGATCACAAGATTTGAGTCCACAATTCACAACATCATAAGCAGGGGATAGTATACTTCATGTATTTATTCAATATTTCAAACATAATAGGAAAAGAATGGATATATTTTGTGTACATAATTTATATCTCCATTATTATACATGCTTTATACCACAACAATAACAATACATAATTTGCATGGAAATTCATATTGGAGTGTATGGCTAACATGAACCTATTATTTAGATATCATGAAATCATGTAAATATGAAGTTCTAACATACTAGGAATTTTATCGAACACCTTGCATGAATTTTGTAAGGAATAGGTGGATTTCATACTTTTATTCTATCAATCCACCCAAAGATCATGTTTTTCAAATAACAACATAACTTTCATGAGATGTATAGTCACGATACTATTATATAGAAAATCAAACAAGCATCAGAATGAGTATGATCATATCACCACAACCAACTAGGCTTTCGTATTTTAAAGATTTATTCTGGAACTCCACAGATAAAAGGAATCCATAAATGAACACTAATCATACCTTGGAAGGGAGGTTCTTGATGATTGACGGAGGAATATCCTTGAAATTTGATCTTCAAGCTTGATTGTGCAACCCTAGTTGTTTTTCTCCTATGGTGATCTTGGATAATGAAGTTTGAGATGTTAATAGGGTTTTAATATTTTTAGAAGCTATATATTTCGTGAGGTTAAGTTTAGGGACATATAATGACTGTTAACAGACTTAACTACCATCAAAATAACTCAAAAACTAAGTGTTCTCATGGCTGAAATCATACATAGGCGCCGCATATCATATCAACTAAATTTTCATAGGTGCCACATATGATATTGCCTATATTTACATAGGCGCCACATATGATATCGCCTATGCTTTCCAGTGGCCATGTGAGATTTGTTAGGCGATGCATTCTACTTTGAAAGGCCATAACTCCTTGCTCGGGTGTCAGATTTGATGAAATTGGTATCGTTGGAAAGATAATTCAATTATCTAAAATTTGGTGGGTCTAAATCTGACAAAATGTCACATATCAATCATGTTATTCTTGTTCAAAGATGACCCTTGAAAAATCAAACACTTAGACTTGATGGATTCAAAAAGTTTTAGCTTGCATTACTCTAAGTGACTCATATGAGCATGCTTAAGACATTGCAAGCTATCATATCGCTAGGATATTCATTGTAAGTCATGCACTAAAATGCTACTCACAGTATAGGAGGTTTCAAATGTAGGAAAACTTATTCACTTCCTAGCTTAGAAACATGCGGGGTATTACAGCTACAGTAGCCATAGTATAGTCTTAGTCAAGACACAAAACAGTTGTACTCAGCCAGCTAACAAAACTTAGTGAACTGAGTTAGTTACAAAACTCAGTATCATTCTAGATCAACATAGTATAATCAATTCAGTGTCTATTCAGTTGGGAGGAGGATTAAGAACTGAGTTAACGCAAGGATGAGGGCTCACCTTCTAATATAGGGTGTGATCCCTATAAGTAGTCCTTGCATTCCTAAACTACGTATCTAAAGTAGGTTGAGACATTAGTGTACCTGCCAGATGAATGTAACTCTTTGGTTGTATTTACCCGTGGAACGGTAATGACACCCTTTCAACTGGGGTTACAAGTTGGACCCCAGTTATCTTATTTAGGGTATGTCGATTAGATGACTACCTTCCACAGTTTTAGTTTCTGTCTCTAAATAGAACTCAGTTCAGTTCTATAGAATTAGGACTGTCAGATACAGTTACTCAACTATAATTATCAGGAATTCAGTTATCAGTAATCTCAGATTATCACTTATTCATTATCAGAACTCAATAATCAGCTTCAGTAAAAGTTTAGTTATAGTATACATTCACATATATGCATAGTAATGCAAACTCGGTATTTACAATAGTTTTCAGATATTTATATACTCTTATTCAGTTACTTTATATTACTTAGATAATGTTTATGCATATGAACCCTTGCATTCAACCTTACCTCGTCTAGTATACTAGCATATTCTATGTACTTACACATACTTTCTCTTTGCGCTATGATGTCTCATATTTATAACGCTCCAAAAATCTATCTCGAGATGTAACATGGTACTTAGGACCACAAGTGATCCCAAGCTAACCCTTCTACTGGCATAACTTATAAGAAACTGAATAACATCTATAAAATGACTAAATTTACTATGTGGAAACATAAAATGATGGAATTTGTGAAATTACATTATTGATAAAACTTTAAAATCTGATAAGTCTAAAGGATAAAACAAAAATTACATGACTGACTCTAACTAATATCTGTGAAGCCTCTACTATACTGATTGTAGATAGCTAAGACAGGACCCCAACTATCACTAATCAATACTTATGATTAAGATAGTAAAGAACATAAATAAATCCAATACTAAACTTGTACCTACATTATGAGACATGTAGCACATAGACGTATATGTGGATCAGTACTTTGAGGATTTACTGAGTATATGGGGATAAAAAGCATAAGTAAAATAATATCATCAAACTTTATAAAAATCATATATGCTAAATGTAAATGACTCACATAAGCTGGAATATCTGAAATAATAAGAAACAAATAAAACATTATAATTCTAGTGAGTCATAACATTTAGTTCTAAAACCTATACTTATATTCTCTCTTTAAATCATACTATCTAAGTGTATAAAGGTCACACTCTTAAATCTGAAAACTGAAATCTTGCAACTAATATCTTTCTATAAAGCATAATTTGAAATAAAGTTGTAAGCCTTTACACTTAGTTTTCTAAAAGCTTTTTCTATTAATATTTTATGAAAGTCTTCACTATTAGGGAATACTTTAAACAATTTTCTGTAAGAGAAAATACTTTATCTTAAGGATTTAAATAAATAAGTTGTTTTAAGAGCAGGGGACATCTTTTGGCAGGTTCTTCTAACCGACATATACACAATGTGAGCATCCATGGAGTCCCATGACTGGCCCCCGTTAGGTAGGGCTATTCTAACCTTGCCATCGGAATAGAACATCTAATCTGAGTGACCATAATCTTAGTCATCCACGTAGAAGTGGGAAAAACCTGATAATCTATACCTACGGTGGCACGTAGTTTTGGGGCATGAAACCTTGATAACATACACAACTCGGTGCTAAATACTATTCCCAATCTTATGCTCAAAATCTTATGAAATCCACTTTAAAGTCATCTAATGGTTTATAATAAAACCAGTTGTAAATCTATAGAGCTAAATTTGTAAGTCTAAATCTAAAATGTGGATTTCATATTTATTCTGACACGAAAAGGTCAAAGCTTTATCTCAAATTTGAAAATAATCTAGTCATGGGGTGCTTATAGCACAAACAACCTTGAAACAACACTCTTTAAATGGGGCCTAATGACCCAAGCATAAATCTCATGATTAAACATTTCAAAAATCCATACTTGGTACTGTAAATATCAATAAATCGTCTTTAAATCTAGAAATTTCAGAAACATACATGGAAATAGAAACATAATCATGTAATTCAACTTCTAAATCATGGAAAATCTCATAATCTTGCAAATAAAGATAACGGGTATAAACCTTAACTTGAAATTCATGGAAAATCATATAAATTACAGTAATTTGTAAATAAAAATAAAGTTTTAGGCACAAGGATATAAGATTTATCCTTGTTAAAAATCCTACATACCTTAATTGATGATCTTAGATGAGAAAACTTGAATCTTGAATTCCTATTATGATTTTGAGGATGAGTTCTTAGAGTTCTTGAATTGAAAATTCTAAGTCTTGAACTATCTTGGAGAATTGATAAGGAAAATTGGATTTATTGGAGAGTAGGCTTGAGCTTTAGGGTTTTCTTTTGAAACAGAATTGATGAATGAGTTTAACTTGAATTCCTATTTGTGTTCTTGAATATTGTTTCTTGAAGAAGATGAATAAAATTGATGTTCTTAGGAATATTTGTGAATGATTTTCTTGAACTTCGTGTAATGGAAAGGTTAATTCTTGATGGTTTTCTTGAATAGAAAGTGATGGAATGGATGAATCTTGAAGGGAATTGATTAGGATTTGTTCTTGGGAGTAAAGTAGGATAATGGGGGAAAAATAATTGCCCAATGATGGATATACATTGATATATTACGACCTGGGTTGAAGGGAATAACACCCCATTTCCCCTCATTAATGTAGGGCAAAAATTTGTAACCCGCATCCCGATTTTTTCCCTTAGCATGACGTTCTACCATCGTGGTAGCTTACTGCCTCATACTAAAATGGCTAAACTTTTCACTTGGGTATCTGATTTTTACGAAATTGGTATCATTGGAAAGCTAATTGAATTATCTATAATTATTTAGGTCTTGAACTGGAAGATTCTACATATATAAAAAGTTATACATGTTTAAACTATACCCTTGTAGGATTGAATGCCAAATTTGGGATGAATCTAATGTTCTTAGATCTACTTGGCTCTAAGTAACTTCTATGAACATTATTAACATAATAAGAACTTCAAATACTTGGGATTAAAGTCATCGAACAAGCATTCAAATTATGGATCAAGAATGTGGCAATTACACCTTCTTCCCAGCACGGTGAAATCGCGTTAAGCTACTAGAAAAAGAACCAGTACGAATTTTCTATCTTCCGTGATGTGATGCTATCGCGTTGCGCCACTAAAAATTTCCAATTGGGAATTTGGACGTCTCCACACCGCACCAATATAGTGGAGGTTTGCTGGAATGTGACAATTTTCATTTTGTCATCCACTGCAATGCGGTAAGTGCCCAGGTGGGACACTGCACTACTAAAAATGCTGTAACTTATTCACCCAGTGCCGAAATTGGGTGAATTTTATATCATTGGAAAGCATATTAAATTTTTCACACAATGGGAGGTCTAAATCTGAAAAATGCCAATTGAAATAAATATTCTTCATTTTGGAAGCTATTTCTTAACATTCAAGGAACGAATTTAAGCTAGGAAAATATGGGGTATTATAATATCATAGGTTCGGACGCTCATGTTCTTGACCACGCATAGACAGATTCAGATTCAGCTAATGGTGTCAGACTTAGTAGTGAGTCCTCATCTATCGAGGATATTCTATTATTTCAGCTTTTCAGTAGATGCAGTATTTCAATAGATGGAGTTAGTTGGGGGATTATCTTATTAACTCCACTTTTAGACAGTTCAGTTAGAGGCTTTTCAGACTAGACTTTTAGGCAGTATTCAATTTTACGGATTATTATTACAGTTGATATTCTTTATTAGTATTTCAGATTTTGATCCTTATGTCATTTCAGCCTATTTTCTGTATTTATTTCATTTTTATTATTCAATGCTCACAGTAGATATCAGTCATGTGTTAGCTTATGGTCCATCGGGGTCGTAAGCACCGTGTAGTGTCTGGAGTACAGACTCGGGGCGTTATATCAATATATTGGCTATCACATTGTGCATTTCTCTTTTGTTACATGCAAATATTATGTTGGGTTATCCTATCTCCAAGATAAATAGAGGATCAACTGCCTCTTTGTCCTTCTATCATTTAAACCAAAACATATAGGTTTCAATCAATTACTACTCCAAAATATGACAGGTAACACAACCTTTTACCTTATATTTCTCCCATCCACAAATGTAGTCCTTTACGGATCGATGCAGTTAGGATACCAAGAGATCTTTGTTAAGAAAAAATACATTGCAATGCCTAGAATCCAAAAAATTATAATACTAACCCAAAACTTATTAGAAAGTTGGTAATAACTTTACAAATCGGGTCTCAACACCCTTTATATCATATTATCAATTGATCATAAAGTACATGATTTTGATGTTATGGGAAGAAAATTAAATAAACATGCTTTTTGTAAACTTTTTCACAAGATATTTTTTTTGATACAAACATATATTTAGTGGAATGATGGCATTAATGCTCAAGATATGTTGTAGAAAGAGAAAAGCAGATAATGAGCAAGAGAGATGATGATGCTCATTTGACGAGCCCAAAGGTTGTATGAAAATTTTATCTTTAACATACTTTTTTAGGGAAAACATGTTGCAAGAATCTCTTTAACTAAAAATGTTGCATTCTAAGTAAGGAAATACCTCTAAAGCTGCCTCGGTTGAAGAAACACACCTCAGAAAAGATATAGGATTAGTCAACAATTCTTATTTCAAACATCAAATGAATATAGGTAGATCAATGTGGTCATTACTAAACTTGTAATATGAAATATTTAGCGAACAGTGTCCGACTAACTAAAAGCAAATGCCATCCAAATATTTTGATCTCACAAAAAGATAGAAAAATATTGCAAACAAGTAGAAAAATTATAACGACCCGAAATCGCCTCCCGGGATGATACACGGTGCTTAAGGCTACAAGTAGCCCCAAGCTAACCCTTCGAGACTATTTCTACTAATAACACTAGTTTCAAGATGAACTAATTAAAACACTAGAATATTCATATCATAAGAAGGGAGATATGGAGAGAATACTCGGTCTAAATGACAACAATACTGGAATTCCCAATACAATCACAATCTGATAACTAGTCTGACAAAGCTTATAATAATCCATGAGCTAGAGAGCCGTTGGGACAGGTACCTAACTGACTCAAAATGAACTGAAAGTAAAACCATAGTCTCTCAAATACAGAAATGTCTGAAGATAGGTCCTCGAACCATGAGGAATCACCACTGTAGGAATGTAGACAAAGGTACTCGAGAGTCACTGATGAGGCTAGGAGTGAGCACCTGAACGTACATTATAAGACAATGTAGCACATAGACATATAAACTGATCAGCACTTGGGAATGTACTGAGTATGTGGGGGTGCATGCATTTATATAAAACAAAATCAATACTCTTTAATCCAATCATGCATGCAATAAGTAATGACTCACATGGATTGAACAAGTATAAAATATAAAGCTAAGGAATCATGTAGAATGGAGCATGTAACACAAATCTCGTGAGTCATCATAGTTTAACGTTGAAATCAGAAATCTTCCCTTATTCTCATTGCACATAGGCTAAAGAAAACTTAAAACAATACTTTAAACTCATTCATATGTCTCATGGAGAGTAAAACTTCTTTAATGCTCAAGAACTCATAACTATTTTGAACTCAAATACTTGGAATTCGGAATCATATTACTTTGTAACATACTTGAAGGCATTTTATTCACTTTAGAAAAATATGTCGTTTCAAGCTTTAGGAAAAAATACATATATCAAGGGAAAATACTTTAGTCTTAGGGAGAAAATATGCAATTTTACTATTAGGAAAATAACTTATATCAAGGGAGTTTCTCTTAACCAACATAAGCCATGCGAGCTACATGGAGTCCATTGTTTTGTCCTCCTAAGGATGAGACCCAACGTTGGGGACGAGCATCATACTCTTTCTAGGGAGTATAACCTTAATTCAGTGATCACTTATCTCAGCCTCGGGCCCAATATCTTGGCCTTAGTCCCAAAATTTCAAACCTATGGTGGCACGTAGTTCTGGGGTAAGAAACCATAGTAACTTACCCAACTCAATGGGAAGTACTACTCCATTTTTTTTGCCACACTCATCTCATGGAAATCCACCTTAAACTAATGTAATGGTTCATCAAGAACCCAATAATCAAATTTGTAATCTGATGTAGTGAAGTGTATTTCAAAACTCAATGACCATTAGGTCAAAACATTTCTCAATAATCTCAGAATACTCAAATCATAGGAGCTTATAGCATAAGAGTTCATAAAATTGCAAATCTCAAGTAGGGCTCAATAACCCATAATTAAGTCTCAAGTTAAAACTCATCAAAAGCATAATAGATAGCATATAGATTTATAACTCTGGTAGAATTCTAAAAATTTCAGAAATTTGTCTCAAAATTTTAACATACTCATATACATAAATATCTCAAACATTTTAACTATTAAATTCTCAAGGATTAAAATCTTGGGTATAGACCCAACTGTAATTTCTAAAGAAAACATGAGAAAATCATGCCATTAGACTCTCAATTCATGGGGAACATTAAAATATTGCAATCAATAATAATGGGAGAAAAACCCTAATTAATATTCATGTAAAATCTCATAGATTGCATAGTTTAAATGAGCCTTTGGGAACAAGGATGAAAGGATTACCCTTGTTCAAATCCCCACATACCTTAGATTATGAAATTGGATCAATGAGCTTGGTCTTAACTCTTCGTTTTACTCTTGAGAGAGAATTCTTGCAACCTTAAACTTGGGGAACTGAAATCTCTATTCAATTTTTATAATCTATGGCGAGTTCTTGGATTCCTTGGAGTAGGGTTTTAGATTTTCCCTTGAGGGAGAAACCCTAGATCTCTAATGTTTTGGATGATTAATGAAGCCATTTGCTTCGCTTGGAGTACATCTAGTTGTTAAAAGACTGGAACGACTGAAAATTCTCTTGTTAAAATGAGTGAAAACACTGAACTAGGGCTATGACGGTCGAAGCGATGGTCCATCGCAAGTCTGATGGTCTGTCGGATCATCCGTCGCACATTGGCCAAAAAATGAATACACTGCCTTGGTGTGATGGTCTCATTGATGGTCCATCGAATACCCAAAGGTCCATCAAACCGTTCTTCGCACATTGTCCAAGATGAGGCCACACTGCCTGAGTGCCACAGTCACAGCGACGGTCCATCGCAGCCTTGATAATCCGTCATTTTGGCCGTCGCATTTAGGTTAGTAAAGGGAGTTACTGCCTTGGTTAAGACGGGCCAAGATATTGTCCATCGCAGACTCGACGGTCCCTTGGTTCGTCCGTCGCACCTAGGCAGTTCTGACAACTCTCAGTAAAACAACCATAACTTCTCACCCCAATATCAGATTTGGAAAAAATTTGTATCGTTGGAAAGCTAAGTCAATTATCTACATGACAAAAATTCAAATTTAAGAAAATTCTATATTTTTTATGTACCAATCATTGGGAGGTTACTTCTCAATCTTTTAGGGTCGTAATTACACTTCACTTGACATGCTCTAAGGCTTAGACAATGAGGAAACTTTCCAAGGTATTACAATATCTCCCCCTTGGAAACATTTGTCCATCAATGTCACTAGTTAGACTAGGAACACGGAAAAAATAGAGAACACATAGTTGAATTACTTGTTTTGCTAAACAGCTCAAAATCTCTCTAAACTCTTGAATACCTCAGAAATTGCAAGAACTCATGCAAAAATTGATACATTCCTAAACTTTAGATTAGAAAGGCTGAATTAAGGAAGAACAATACCTTCAGATCGATCTGAACTTGCTAAAAGAGGTGCGGGTACTTGGCTCGTATGTCTGCTTCTAGCTCCCAAGTAGTGCCCACAAATGAATGGTTCTGCCACAATACTTTGACCAAGGGAACCACTTGACCAAGGGAACCACTCTCATCGAATGAAAGACTGTTCTGAATATCAGCACTCTCTGAGGGATCTACTACAATAGAATCACCAATATGCTTTTTAAGCATTGAGAAATGAAAAATAGGATGAACAAATGACAACTCTATGGGCAACCCAATCTCATAGGCTACTTTACCAACACGGCTCAAGACTTTATACAGGCCAACATAACGGGGATTAAGCTTTCCCTTTTTACCAAACTTCTTCACCCATTTCATGGGTGAAATCTTTAAGTATACCAAATCACCCACCTTAAACTCAAGATCTCTTCTCCTCACATCGGCATAAGACTTTTGATGACTCTGAGTTATCTTCAACCTTTCTCTAATCAACTTGCTTCTCCTACTTTAAACCAACCTATGGGTGATCTACATCTTCTACCATACAAGTCCTCAAATGGTGCCATCGTAATGCTTGCATGGTAACTATTTTTATAGGTGAACTCTATCAATGGCAAATGCTCATCCCAACTACCTTTGAAATCAAGAGCACATTCCCTCAATATATCTTCTAGGGTCTGAATGGTCATCTTAGCCTGACCATCTTTCTGCGGATGAAAACAAAAACTCACAAGAAATTGGGTACCAAGACCCTACTGAAATACCCTCTAAAACTTCGAAGTAAATTGAGTACCCCTATCCGAAAGGATTGATGCGGGACTCCATGCAGGTTGACTAACTCCCGGAGATTCAATCTAGCATAATACTCAGCTATATAAGATGTGTCCATGGGCAAGAAATACATGGAGTTAGTTATCCTATCCATAACAACCCAAATAGAATCATGATGTTTACGCGAAAGAGGTAACCCGATCACGAAATCCATATCCACCACCTACCATTTTCAAGTAGATATACCAAACTTTTGTATCACACCACCAGGATTTTGGTGCTCTACCTTAATCTGTAGGCACATTGCACACTTCGCTACAAACCCAGCTATATTTTCTTCTTCATGCCATTCCACTAATAGATTTCATGCAAGTCGCGGTGCATATTGGTAGTGCCAGGATAAATAGAATACTAAGAGCCATACGCTTCAGCGATAATCCTCTACCTCAGATCATCAACAAATGGAACATATAATCTACCCTGCAATTTCAACACGCCATCTTTAACTTAGGAGAAAACCTCTACCTTTTGGTCCTTAACTGACTCGTTCAGTCTTACCAAACTAGGATCTCTGTCTTGCTTCTCCTTTACTTCCAAAACTAAAGAGGATTCAGAACTACACTTCACTAAACTACTTTTCTCATCTGAATCAAGCAACCTAACACCCAATATAGCTAAATAATGCACATCATGACCTAACTCTTTCTTGTCTTCCTCTACATGGGCAACACCACCTATAGACTATCTACTAAGGGCATCCACCATTACATTGACCTTGACCGAGTGATACAACAAAATCATATCATAGTCTTTTAACAACTCTAACCACCTCCTCTTCCTAAGATTCAACTCCTTCTAAGTAAATACATATTGCAGGCTCTAATGATCAATAAACAAATCAACATGGACGCCATAAAGATAGTGTCTCCAAATTTTCAAGGCAAAGATCACAATAGCTAACTCAAAATCATGGGTTGGATAATTCTTCTCATATGGCTTTAACTGTCTAGAGGCATAAGCTATACACTTACCTTTTTGCATCAACACACAACCCAAGGCAACTCTGGAGGCATTACAATACACCATAAAACCATTTGTACCATCAGGCAAAGTTAACATAAGGGATAAAGTAAGTCGAGTCTTCAACTCCTGAAAACTCTTCTCATAGGAATCTGACCACTGGAACTTAACTTTCTTTTGAGTCAACCGGGTCATGGGAGAAGTAATAGAAGAGAAACCTTCAACAAAATGATGGTAGTGGACCACTAGACCCAAGAAACTTCTAAAGTCAGATGGAGGGATAGGTCTAGGATAATTTCTTACCGCTTCTGTCATTTGGGGATCAACTCTAATACCTTCAGCTAAAATAATATGACACATAAAGGCTATAGACCTTAGCCAAAATTCACCCTTACTGAATTTGCTGAACAACTTGTGATCTTTAAGAGTTTGCAAGACAATTCTAAGGTGATCTGCATCATTATGCTCATTGCGGGAGTAGATAAGGATGCCATCTATGAACACTATAACAAACATATTGAGATATTGCTTGAACATACGATTCATAAGGTCCATAAAAGTTGTTGGGGCATTGGTTAGACCAAAACACATGACTAGAAACTCAAAGTGACAATAGCGGGTTCGTACGACTATCTTTGGAATATCACATTCCCTCACTTTAAATTGATGATAGCCATATGTAAGGTCTATCTTTGAGAAATAACTTGTACCTTGCAGCTGATCAAGAAGGACATCAATTCTTTGAAGAGGGTACTTATTTTTTACTATGACCTTATTAAGGTGACGATAGTCAATGCACATACGCAAAGAACTATCTTTCTTCAGCACGAATAGAACAGATGTGCCCCAAGGAGAAATACTAGGCCTTATGAAACTTTTGTCTAAAAGATCTTTGAGTTTCTCTTTCAACTCCTTAAACTCAGCAGGTGTCATACGGTATAGCAGAATAGAAATGGGACTAGTGTCGGGAAAAAGGTCAATCTTGAATTCTATCTCTCTAATGGGAGGTACCCCTAGGAGATCTTCCAAAAAAACATTTGGAAACTCATTAACACTATCAACTGACAGAATAGTTGGAGCCTCAAACTTAGTGTCTTTGACTCTAATTAGGTGATACATGCAACCCTTAGATATTAGATTTCTAGCTTTGTGATAGGAGATAAAATGACTCTTGTGAGATACCGAACTCTGGAACCACTCAAAAACTAGTTTATCAGAAAACTGAAAGTTGACCACATGGGTACGACAATATATAGATGCATAACAAGAATGAAGACATTTTATACCCAGAACAAGGTCAAAATCCACCATGTGTAAGTCTATCAAATCCGCAAGTATGACTCTATAAAGAACAGTAACAGGACAATCTCTATACACTTGTTTAGCAACAACTGACTCCCCTACTAGTGTAGAATCTTGGAAGAGCTCAGAAATCTTTTTGGGATTTGTTTTGAAATTCACAGCTACAAGTGGGGTCACATAAGAGAGACTTGACCTGGGGTCCTAAAACACATAGAGATCAAAGCAAAAGACCCGGAGCATACTGGTAACAACATCGGGAGAATCCTCCTGCTTCTGAAGGGATGGTAAGGCATAGAATCTGTTCTGGCACTAACCGCCAGCAGTGCTAGATGAAGTTCCCTGAGCAGGGGTTGGACGGGGTACAGGAGCTGGTTTACTAGTAGCCTGTACCTGAGGTCAGGCATTTCTGTTCCCCTGCCTAGTATGCGGACAATCTCTAAGTTTGTGGCCCTACTTGGCACAACAAAAAAAAAACTTCAAATTTAAAAAACACTCATCGGGATAATCCCTACCACACTAAGAACAAGGAGGATAACAGGGCCTATTACCAACATTGTTCTATGACCTAGACATTAAAGACCTGCCCCCTTGCTCCTACCTGCCTCTAGTTATGGGAGCAGTAGCTGATGAAGGCATTGGCATAGATGGACGTCTTTGAAACTGAGGGAAGTTTCCTCCATGGAACCTAGGCTAACTAGACTTATGTTGCTCAGATCTATCCCTCTTGTTACCCATTACTCTATCTCTCTCTCTAATCTTATCCGCCTCTATCTACTGGGCATTGTTATCAGCCTAGCCAGATCCATATCCCTATGCAGCATCGCAGTCCTACACTCTTTTAGTACCAACCCAGAAACACCGATCATGAACTTGCTCCTACTAGCCCGAGTGTTAGAAATCAAATCAGCAGCATACTTGACCAAAAGTTGAACTTCAAGCAGTACTCCTTAACAGTCATAGAGCCCTACCTCAAGTTCATAAACTCCTCAATCTTTGCCTCGCTCATCTGAAGTGGAAAGAACTTGTCCAAGAATGCATCTTGGAACACCTGCCAAGTCATAGGAGCATCATTATCACCTCTACCCTTCGTTCATGATATAACTCAATCATAGACCCATAAAACTCTGGCGGATTCATTCACATAAAATCATGAATCCTAGCCGCTGCAACATCACCTCCCTACTGATTAGCAACTGCAGCGTGGTTATTGGCCTAAATATGGTCGGTGAGTTCTTGGTCTAACGCCTAAAAGGCCACCCAAAACTCATTATGAGACGCAGTCTCATCCAAAGGATCAATAAATGGGGCTTGCTCATCATAGTTTTTACCGGTATTCACTCTTTGGAGAGGCATTTTCTGAAAAAGAAGAGCACAAATTATTTGATGAGAGGGACAACTATAGGCACGATAAAATCCAAAAAAAAGAAACAAATTTTCCTAAAATGTCTTGTAGCCTCTTGCTCATAGATATGGCGCGCTACACACCGATGATCAAGACTAAACTTAAGGTGACTTTTCAAACTCCCTAGGACTCCTTAAAACCTTAGGCTATGATACCAAGTTTGTAATGACCCGAAATTGCCTCCAGGGATGTCACACAGTTCTTAAGGCTACATGTAGCCCCAAGCTAACCCTTTGAGCCTGTTTCTACTAATAACACTCATTTAAATATGAAATAATTCAAATACTAGCAAAGTCATATCATAAGAAGTGAGATACAAAGAGAATACTCAATCTAAACAACCACAATACTAGAATTCTCAACGCAATCACAATCTGATAACTAGTGTGACAAAGCCTATTCTAATCCATGAACTAGAGAGCCATTGGGATAGGTTCCCAACTGACTCAAAATAAACTAAAAGTAAAAACATAGTCTCTCAAATGCAGAAATATCTGAAGATAGGTCCTCGAACCATGAGGACTCACCACTGTAGAAATATAGATAGAGGTACTTGAAAGTCACAAATGAGGATGGGACTGAGCACCTGAACATACATTATAAGACAATATAACACATAGACATATATGTGGATCAAACCTTGGGAATGTACTCAGTATGTGAGAGTGTATGCATTTATCTAAAACAACATCAATACTCTTTATTCAAATCATGCATGCAATAAGTAATGACTCACATGACTCGAATAAGTATAAAATATAAAGCTTATGAATCATGTAGAATTAAGCATGTAACACAAATCACGTGAGTTATTATAGTTTAACTTTTAAATAAAAAATTTTCTCTTATTGTCATTACCCATAGGCTAAAGTAAACTTCAAACAATACTTTCAACTCATTCGTATGTCTCATAGAGAGTAAAACTTCTTTAATGCTCAAGAACTCATAACTCTTTTGAACTCAAGTACTTGGAATTCGGAATCATATAACTTTGAAACATACTTGAAGGCATTTCATTCACTTTAGGAAAATATCTCGTTTCAAGCATTAGGGAAAAATACTTATATCAAGGGAAAATACTTTAGTCTTAGGGAGAAAATCTGCAACTTTACTGTTAGGAAAATAACTTGTATCAAAGGAGTTCCTCTTAACAGACATAAACCATGCGAGCTACATGGAGTCCAACATTTTGTCCTTCTAAGGAAGAGACCCCACGTTGGGGAGTAGCATCATACTCTTGCCAGGGAGTATAACCTCAATTCTATGATCACTTATCTCAGCCTCGGGTCTAGTATTTTTGCCTTAGGCCCAAAATCTCAAACCTATGGTGGCACATAGTTTTGGGATAAGAAACCGTAGTAACTTACCCTACTCGGTGCTAAATATTACTCCCTTTATTTTATCTCTCTCATCTCATGAAAATCCACTTTAAAATAATCTCATGGTTCATCAAGAATCCAATAATCAAATCTATAATCTCATGTAGTGAAGTGGATTTCAAAACTCCATGAACATTAGGTCAAAACATTTCTCAATAATCTCATAATACTCAAATCATGGGTTCTTATAGATTAAGAGTTCATAAAATTACAAATCTCAATTAGGGATCAATAACCCATAGTTAAATCTCAAGTTAAAACTCATCAAAAGCATAATAGATAGCATATAGATTCATAACTCATGTAGAAATCTAGAAATTTCAGAAATTTGTCTCAAAATCTCAACATACTCATATACTTTAAAATCTTAAGTATTTCAACTATTAATATCTCCAGGATTAAAATCATAGGGTATAGACCAACCTGTAATTTCTCAAGAAAATATGTGAAAATCATGCCATTAGACTCTAAATTCATGAGAAACATCAAAATATTACAATCAATAATAATGGGTGAAAAAACCTAATTCATATTCATGTAAATTCTCATAGATTGTAGAAAATAATAGTTTAAATAAGCCTTTGGGTACAAGGATGAAAGGATTACCCTTGTTCAAAACCTCACAAACCTTAGATTATGAAATTGAATGAATGAACTTTCTCTAAACTCTTCTTCTTACTCTTGAGAGAGAGTTCTTGCAACCTTGGACTTGGGGAACTTAAATCTCAACTCAATTTGTAGAATCTATGGTGAGTTCTTGGATTTCTTGGAGAACAATATTAGATTTGTTGTTGAGGAAGAAACCCTAGCTCTCTTGTATTTTGCATGATGAATGAAGCCTTTTGCTTCGCTTGGAATATATTTGGTTGATAAAAGAGTGGAAAAATTAAAAATCCTCTTGTAAAAATGAGTTAAAACACTGAACGGGGGCTACGACGTTCAAAGCGATGGTTGGTTGCAAGTCTAATAATCTATCGGACCGTCCGTCGTACGTTGGCTAAAAAATAAACATACTGCCACGATGCGACGGTCTCAGTGACGGTCCATTATATACCTAAGAGTCCGTCGGAACGTTCATCACACGGTATCTAAGATGAGGCCACACTGCCTGAATGCAATGGTCACAGTGATGGTCCATCACAACCTTGATGGTCCATTATTTTAGGCATTGCATTTGGGACAGAAAAGAGAGTTATTGCCTTGGTTGTGATGGTACGTTGGATCGTCCGTCGCACTTGGGCAGTTCCAACAACTCTCAGTAAAACGGTCATAACATCTCAACCCTATACTGGATTTGGATTAAATTGGTATCATTGAAAAGCTAATTCGATTCTTTATAGGACAAAATGTTAAAATTTAGAAAATTCTAAATGTTTTAAACACCAATCACTTGGGAAGTCACTTCTCAATCTTTTAGGGCCAGAATTACACTTCACTTGACACGCTCTAAGGATCAGACTACAAGGAAACTTTACGGGGTCTTACAAAAATAAACATGCTCAGAAAAAAGGAAGTGCAACCAAAGCATCCAGAAATAGAATTGTCACTAAGAATCAAAAGAGGACAAACCATTAATTAGACTAAAATTAATTTTTACTCCACCTTTTGGCTAGACTAAGCCGAGCCGTGTCCAAATTTTCACATTCTTAGCATCAATCTACATATAAACCAATCTCCACATACTTCTTATAAGGGAATGCTAGTAATTTTTTCTTAATAAGAATTTAGATAAATTATAGTGCATAATTAAAGGCCAACACATGATTTTGCAGATCTAGAAACTACCAAAATAATTGTTTACTAATTAATGTTACAACCATTTAGTACTAAATACTCTCACAAACAAGGAAAATAATGCAACAATAACTGACAAGAATAAGTTTCAAGCCATATTACCATAAAACAATCTGTCAGCATTGCCTTTGCAAGGAGTGGATCAATGTCTTCAATAACAAAACAAGGATATTGTCTCTACAAAAATTTAAAGATGAAAGAATAAGCAAATCTATTTAAATCCACATATTTTGGGTGAAAAAAAAAGCTAGTCAAATCTTCTTCTCATTGATATTAAGGACCACTAACCTAATTGAATGTGTGAATCTCAATTTTGGGGTTTGAATATTTATCTACAACCAAAATAGATAATGCAAAGGTAAAATCAGCAGTTGAATCAAATTTGGACACTGAGGAAAATTGCTAATTACTATGCATCACACTGATATTATTTTACCTTTAATGTATCATCATGTGTGTTGAATGAATTCATTAAGAGCAGTTAAATTAGTAAATTGACGTTGCAACCATTTAGCAATAAATGTTCTAAAGACTCTCACTAGCAAGGAAAATAATGTAACAATAAACAAGAATAAGTTTCAAGCATTATCACCATGCAATAATCTGTAGATATGTAGTGACTAACAACATATAATTTTTCTAAGGTCCATAATGAGTAAGAAGACTAGAAAATTGCATCATAGGCTTTTCTTGTAGGTATGTGAATGAGTTGTGCCATGTCGAATATTTTATTGGTATTCCTAGAATTCAAATAAACAACAACACAAATATCTCTTGGGTCAACAGTAAGGCTGTGAATTATAAGTCAACGAATCATACATTACCATGCCTAGAATCATAATACTAACCCAAAACTTATTAGAAAGTTATAAATAACTTTACAAATCGAGTTTCAACCCCCTTTACACCATATGATCAAAAGTACAAGATTTTGACTTTAAGGGAATACAATTAAATAAACATATTTTTTATGATTGTTTTTCATTAGGAATTTTTTAGATACTGACATATTTTTAGTGGAATGATAGTATTAATGCTAAACAAAAGTTGTAGAAAAGAAAAACCAAAAAAATGAGATAGAGAGATGATAATACTCATCTGATGAGCCTAAAAATTTTCTGAAAATCAGACCTTTAACCTACACTTTTAGGGAAAAAATACATCAAGAAGCACTTTGACTAGAAATATTTCATAGTAAAATACCTCTAAAGCAACTGAGGTTCACGAAACACACCTCAGAAAGGATATATGATTAGTCAATAGTTCTTCATTATAAATTCCACAAGAATATTGGTAGACCAATGTGCTCATTACTAAATATGTAATCTACAAAATTTGGAGAAAAGTGTCAAACTAAGAAATAATAACTACCATCCAAACATTCTTAACTCATAAAAGACTCAGAGAAATTGCAAACAAGTAGTAAAATTAACATGCGCAGAAAAGAGGAAGTGCATCCAAAGTAGCCAGAAACAAAATAATCACTCAGAATCACAAGTAGCCAAATCATAAATGATACTAGAATAGTTTCCACTTCATTTTTTTGCTAAACTAAGCTGAGCAATATTTCTTACAAAGACAGATTTTATTCCACATAGCGCATTGGTTCATACAACATATAACATGTAAAAATATCTACCATAACAATCTTTTTTATTAACATATAATTGAATTTTTGAGATGTGAGAGATACGTTTAGACACCATTAAGAATTGACAATGTAAATAATTTGTTAGTTACACATGTATCGAATACTTCCACAAGAGTATTTTTGAATAGCAAATTAAAGTAGGTGGTTTGAAAATAAAAGATCATCTAGGTTAGTAAGTTTTAGGTTGTTCTATTGTATAAATATCTTGGTTTAATAAAAACACTGCCAATATAAAAATTAAAAAATATAAGGATAACATAAAGACTGAAAGTACCACCAATAAAATTTTGATCAATTTAATTTTGAACCTACGACATGCATAATGTCAATTTTTTACTTGAATTATGATAAGGGAAGTAAAAGGGGTGTTTTGGAAAAGTTTCAAAATTTTTGGAAGAGGTTCAGGGTTATTTTGGGACACCGAGGAAGTGAGAGTCCGCGATAGTGGCCTGCCATGCCACTTAGTACGTTTCTTTGTTATTTTCATCCAGTTTAGTTTTTTCACTTGGGGGTAAGCAATTTTTGGTCCTTTTCCCCTTAAATGACTTAAAAACACCCAATTGAACCCATTGCCTTCAATTGTCAAGTTCAAACCTTACTTATTTCCTTTTTAACTCTTAAGTAAGGAAAATTCAAGGGTCTTACAAGTAATTCATCATTACGGCTCTAAAATTTGATTTCTCTTCAAATCGTTTTATATTTAGGCATCTCGCTCATTCCCATATTTGTATTTTACATTATGGAATCAATTTGTTTAATATTCATGTATTTTGAATGATTGGTTTGAAATTGGCTTGAGGATTTTTGGTTGTTAATACTTGAATTACATTTCCTTTTTTTTTAATGAGTTATTCATGCTTTAAATTATGGATTTTTGAACTGAATTGGTGCATTATTACAATGGTTGAAATGGATGACATGGGCTTCACCAAATTTATAAAATTTTGGCTTGGTAATGGCATTAACCACAACCCACCTTGTAATCTTGGTTTTGAACATGTACTTTTATATAATTTATCTTATCTTTTGAAAATTTGTATTACATTAAACAATAAATAGACAAAAAGATTTTGGATATCCTTGCTGGCTATGGTTTGTATTTTTAAATTGGTAACTAAAGTCAATTTGATTAATTGGACTTGTTTTGCATAAATAAATTATCTTGCAAGCATATTGGTATAATTATACTAAGTTGTAAAATGACTTAATATAATACTCCTTGGTTAATGGTTGGATTATGAGCAAATTGTTTTAATTTGGGCTTAAAGAAGATTGTGTATCTCACTGAGAAGGTATTGACCCAAGGGGATCAATACTGAAAATCATATTTGATGATGTTGAGGGTCTATATGACCATTTATTTGGATACACGTTATATTTTGGATGGCTATTTCCTTTGTGTATTTATCCATTCCTCGGTATATGTGGCTAACATAGATTAAGGCCCTTCGACAAGGGGTGCTATACCTGTATAGCCCATGGGTGCCTGGAATATGTGTTTGAGCTACATAGTTTAGGCTAATATTCTAAACTATCATGTTACATAACCCTTCTCCTTATCCCAATATCCAACATATATATGTATAATTCTGTACATATGGTTTATGACAAGATTTTGACAATTGTATTATTTTATCCCTTTCCTTTGAGTTGGATGCTAGTGCTTACCCCACTAGCCGTCCACAGACACTTCATAATGTCACGACGTAGGTTTTGAGGATTTTTGTGTAGCTCCTACGAAGTGTTAGGTTCTTTGGTACTCCTATTGATTAGATGTAAAGTGGTGCGCATTTATCCTTCGAAAGTCTCCATCATTTCATTAGGTTTCCTTTATCATTCTAGTAAATTTTTGGAATTCTTCTGTCATAGTCTGGGATTCTGGTTTAGAGGCTCTTACAGACGATATTGTGATATTTTGGTTGTTTTGTCTGACTCTTATATTTCAACTTAACTAATCTATCTTTCATACTACTTTGGTAGACTTTTGTTATTTATCTTTATTATACCCTTGAGGTAAGGATAAGGGGGTTGTCTCTGGCCCATGGTGAGCCTGAGATGCCTATCATGTCAATGCCCGAGTTTTGGCTGTGATAAGATTTGTATCAAAGCATAGTCCAAGGTCGTTGGGTGTCCACAAAGCTCTGTCGAGTAGAGTACCTTTTATAAGTGTGTAGAGCGCCGCACTTATATGGGGTAGGTAACAAGGCATTTAGAAATGTTTCCCTTCATTGTGTTTTGTTTCATTCTAGAGAGTCTAGTTATCATTAAACTCTCTAACTCCTAGCTTACTCGCTTTTCAGTTTATGCTTCCCCAAAGATCTAATGGTTGTAGAACCTCTGTCCAAATTAAGGAATATATAAAGGAAATTCTTCTTACTAATGCAGTGCATACTTAGATTAGGGTTCTTTCTGCTGACTGTACCACTTCATGTGTGGGTCCATCACTTACGAGTTCTTCTCGAGCTTCCTGGGCTGGTGATACTTATGCTCAATCACCTCAAGGAGAAATGCCTAACACAGGGTTTTGTTAGTCTATCTATCTGTATGCTCAAATTGTAGCATCTTAGTCTTATCGTATGATCATGTTAGTCATATTTCCAGTTCATCTGTTGTCACTCGAGTTGACCAGTTTATGTGGCTTAATACCCCAACCCTTACAGACTCTATGGTTGAGGAGGATCCTCAGGGGTTTATTGATGAGTAGAGAAAATCTTTAGGGTAATGCATGATACTTATTTATAAGGTGTGGAGTTTTCTTCATATTAGTTAAAGGATGTGGCTACCAATGGTATGAGGAGTGGAAAGATTTGAGAGGTGATGATAGAATCCAACAATGTAAGAAGAGTTTTCGGGTACTTTTCTTGATCACTTCTTCAATCAAGAGTTGAGGAAGGATAAGGATAATGATTTGGAATGGGGTTTGGAATGAGGAAGTTTGTTTCTAGATTGTCCCATGATTTGGTATTAGAGTGTTAGGCTGCTATACTGAATAAGGATATGAACTTATCCAGGCTCGTTGTTTATATACAATAGATTGAGAATAAGAAAAAGAAGCATGCAAAGATGGGAGAATATCAGAGCAAGAATTTAGGTATATAGAGTAGGGTGCAAATTAGTAGAACAGTGGGAGAGATATTACACAGTAGACTAAGAAGAAGAATTAGAGAAATTACAAATCAACAGCTAGTGCTCTATCTCTTAAGACTTTTGATCATCATTTTCAGGATAGTAGTGGTCCTAAGGCACAGGGTGCCTAGACTCAAGCCAGTGGAGCTCAGTTAGCCCTACCCTATCCTCTATGAAATTTTGTAAACTGCTTCATCATGGGTATATAATTATGAAGAGGAGAGGAATTTATGTTTTAATTGTGGTCAGCTGGTTATCTACGATGAAATTGTCCTATAGTTAGAGTTCCTACTAAATCTAGTAAAGTCTTGGTTGCCACTTCTTCTACTCTGGCACCTAAGGGCACAACTTCAGGTACCGACAATGGATGAAATCACATCAATGAACTGGCTACTCATCAGGAATTTGAGGCATCCCTAGATGTTGTCACTGGTATGGTAGAACTCTTCTCCCATGATATTTACTATTTACTTTATTCGGGTCCTACCCTATTTTTTCAACCCCTTTTCTTTCTATTTTATGGGTATATCTATTAATGCTAGAAAAATCTATAGGGGTTGTGTGTTATCCATTCATAATAGAGATACATTGGTGGACTTGATAGAACTTGATATGGTGTATTTTCTTGCAATCTTGGGGATATATTGGCTCCATTCGAGCTATGATTCTCTGTATTATAGGACCCAAAGGTCATTTTCTATTTTTCTAATGAACCAGTGTTATATTAAGAGGGGGGTTATATTTTTCAAAAAGGAAGTTTATCTCATATCTTAGAGCTCAGAAGTTGATTTCCAAAGAGTGTTTGTATCATTTAGTTTGGGTTAAGGATCCTAACTCTTAGAATCTCTCTTTGTACTATGTCCCTGTGGTTATTGAATTTTCTAATGTTTTCTCGATGATCTTCTTAGAATTCTTCCCGATAGGGAACTAGATTTTGGGATTAACTTCTACCAGATACCTATTCCATTTCTATTCTGCCTTATAGGATGGTTCTAACTGAACTAAAGGAACTTAAGGAGCAATTGAAGGATCTTCTTGATAAGGGTTTCATCTTTCCTAGTGTTTCTCCGTAGGATGCTCTAGTATTTTTTATGCAAAAAAAATATGAGTCTCTTTGGATGTGTATATACTATCGTTAGTTGAATAAGGTTACAGTGAAAAATAAGTTCCATAATTTTATGAATGATGATCTTTTAGATTAGGTTCAGGGTGCTAAGTGTTTCTCTAGGATTGATATCTATTTGGGCTATCAACAGTTGAAAATTAGGGAGGTTGATATTGCCAAGATTACTTTTTGGGCTCGATATGGACATTATGAGTTTTTGGTTGACTAATATTCCGGCTACTTTCATAGATCTTATGAATGGGGTGTTCAGATAGTTTCTAGATTTTTTTGTTATAATCTTCATTGATGACATCTTGGTGTACTCAAAAAGTAGGAAGGACCATGCTAATCACCTCTGAAATGTATTGAAAACTATTAAGGACCAAAAATAATATGCAAAATTTTCTACATGTAAATTTTGGCAAGTGTTGTGACCTTTCTTAGGCATGTTATTACTAGCAAAGGGATCAATGTAGATCCACAAAAAGTCGAGGCAGTTATAAAATAGCCTAGACCTATTACTCCAACAGACATTGGGAGCTTCTCAAACATGGATGGGTATTTTAAGAGATTTGTGGAGTATTTCTCATTTATTTTAATGGTTATATTTTTATGGTTTGATTCTTGTAAAGGTAGTTTTAAGAAGTTGAAGGATTTGTGGACTTCTGTCCCTATTTTGACCCTACCCGAGGGCACTGAGGGGTTTGTTATGTATTCTGATGCATCCCGTGTCAGACTACTTTGTGTTTTGATGCGGTATGGTGAGGTAGTAGCATATGCTTCCATAAAACTTAAGGGTTATGAGAGGAATTACTCAGCTCACAATCGAGACTTAGCAACTGTGATATTTTCTTTGAAGATTTTGCACCATTATTTGTATGGGGTGCATATGGACATTAATTCAGACCATAAAATATGTGTTTACACAAAAGGAATTGAATCTCAGGCAAAGGTGATAGCTCAAATTTCTTATGGATTATGAAATGAGATGGCACTACCATCAAGGTAAAGTTAATGTTGTTGCTAATGCTTTAGCAAGTTATCCATGGGAAGCCTATCCTATGCTGATGAGGTAAAAAGGATTAGTAAAGGATATTTAGAGATTGGATAACTTGGGAGTTCATCTTTTGGACTCTAAGGATGGATGAGTGATTATTTAGAAAGTGGTTAAATTATCTCTTGGTATAAAGCCAAGGAGAAATAGATTTTGGATCCCATAAATATGCAAATCAAAGATTATGTGGGTCACCAAAAGGTTATGACTTTTGAGATTGGGGTAGATGGCGTCTTGAGATATCAAAGGAAGTTTGTGTTTTCTTGATGTTAATGGTGTAATGACCCTTCAGATCATTAGCCTTATTCTTTCTTATTTTCACTGATAGAGATCCTCCATGGTCATCCTAAGTCATTATTGAGTTGATGGAACCGATAGTTTGGTTACCTGACGATTCATTTGGTTTTTTTAGAACCACTCTTCCAATTTGAACTCCTCGTCGATTCCAAATGCCCGCTGAGAGAAAACCTTGGTAAAATGATTTTGGATACAAATTTGGATTATGCCAGCAGCTATGTAATATTGATTTAGGGTAAGTAGGTCCTTCATTCGGATCCCACATCACCCGAGCTCATTTTGATCCATTAGTCAAAAAAGTAAAAAAATCAAAATATATGGGTATGGGACCCATAAGCGGCCTAAATGAACTTGGATGGAAAATCTGAAATTCACCAATGCTTCTAAAATGTCTAATTTAGTGGGGTTACATAGTTTGTTTGCAAGAAAAATGGAGTCCAAATGAGTTCAAGAGGTCAAAAATAAGTTTTGACCTTGCAGGCCCATTTAAACTCATATAAAAGTCCCATTTTGCTTATTTTGGGGCATTCTTCACCTCTTTGAGAACCCTAGAAGCCATAAAAGATTTTTTTGCAAGAAAATAAGTTATGTGGGTTGATTAGGATCTTGAATAACTTGTCTAATCCATTTTTTATACAAATCTAAGGTAAGATTCCTTTAAATTTGGTATTAATTTCTTGATTTATAGACCAAAAACGCTAAGTATTTGAGGCTCAATTGTAGCCACAATGTGATTGATTTACTCAAATTTCTTAAGGGTTCTAGTTCCCTAGTGATATTTAAACTATAGGTTAGTCTCGAAAACTCATTTTCTGAAGGTTGGACCCACTTGGGGGTTTGGTGTCATTTTGTACCTATGTCATAATGGGTGTTGTCGTTATTTTAATGGGTATTATGTTGTTGATAGCTTGGGTGATGGAGAAAGAAGCTTCAAGAATAGGAAAGGAAAACCTTGTTGGTTCGTGAGCAATTGGACTCAAAGTATGTTAGGCTTACTTGTAGATGGATTGAGCTTGATTATAGTATAATTATTGATATTTTGTGAGCTTGAGCGGGGTTTTAGATGATAAATGGAGAAATAGGTATACTTGGGATTAGTTATTTCTTGTAGGCTATTAAACTTGTAAAGTGTGATGTTTGACCTTTAGCCTAGAACCTTGGATAGTTCTACTTGAAGTCTCAAGAATAGCATGAGAATACTTTAGTTGCTCTAATAGTTGCGAATGATGTTTTTGTCTAACCTTAAGAGTATATAACCTAGTTAGGATATGGCCTTCGTGTTTGGGGTGCCTTAGGAAGGTTACTTGAATAAGATTTTTCTCTTATAGGCCTAGAAATGATTGGCAAGCCCTTACGGTGTGATTTAGATAACCTAACCTAATTTTGGGTAGAAGTGAACTTTTTCATTATTGGGATTTAGATGTGGGACTTGACCCACCTTAAGCTTGAATGATAAAATTCCCTAGTGACCTAGATATTTGACAAACATCTATCACTTTATCGAGATTAAAATTACTAAACCCTGCTATCAGTTTACGTATGTGGACGATGGTTGGGTAATATGTATACTTGATTGATTATCTTGTTGTCATGATATGGATAGTCTTGCATATAT